>JAGFNQ010000924.1:230346-265023 GCA_024364735.1 Boesenbergia rotunda
TTGTTTCTGATGTTTGCCCCTATGGTGTTGTAGAATTACAGGACACAGTTTCTGGGAAAATATTCAAGGTTAATGGACATCGACTCAAGTTATTCCAAGAAAACCTACAGGGAAGGATAGTGGAAGAACAACATTTACATGACGCGGTTTACACAAGCTGAGGGAAGTTGTTTTCTATTTTTTTTTCTTTCACATAGCAGTTTCCCATATGCATTTCACTTTACATTGAATAATTGTTTTGTGTAGGATTTCTTAGGAATTTCCATTTCGAATTCAAATTTACACCTAAAAAATTTCTCTGATACTTAGGAATTGTGGAATTTCAGTTAGGTTGGATTGCAAATTTTTAAGTGGATACACACTAGTGGGGTTATTGATTACTTTGGTTGCAATGAGTAATGTTGAAATGGGTCGTGGATAGAATAAGGAGGGTGCATGAATTACCTAGCGAGGTTTTTAACCCCTCAAATTTCTACAATTTTGTGTGAACTGTTATCACATGCGGCAACTCTAAAACTTGTTTTGCTCCTTCCTGGAACCATATGGATATAAAAACATAATTGTGATGAAGGTAGTTTTTTTTTCTCTATGCATTGTTTCCTTCCACTATGCATTGTTTCCTTCTTCAAATTTAGAAATTGATTTGTTCCTACAATTTCTTTCTTCTTCATACTGAATTCATATGTCCTTCTTTGATCTTACAATTTTTCTTTCTTCTTTATGATGTATTGATTGTTATCATATTGCCCGAGACGGTCAAGACTAAGTGTGGGGGAGAGGGAGTATTGAAGGAATAATTTGTAAGTATAGGTATGAAGAAAGAAATGGGATGTGTAGTTAGCATGAGAACATTGCAGGAGTTGGGTTGCGCTCCTACATTCTCTAAGAATTTGTATGGCATGGTATCAACTACTGTTGGGCAATGGCCATGTAATACATAAGATAAGCTTTGCTATCATCTGAATAGGGCATTGTAGTCAAGTCTAGAGATCTATTTTATTTCCAGATGTTGGTCAAGAGAATGACATGACACCTTTTAAAAACAAAAAAAAAACAGTAATGGGATTTCATCCAAACCTTTGGGATGAATAATTAAAAAAAATTGAATAAAAAAAAAAGAGAAAGAAAGATCTTTTGAAAACAAAAAAAACTTAGTGGAAAAAAAGTGAAAAAAAAGAGAGAAAAAAAACAACACCATTGTGTGCCATGGAAGACTCTTGATTCAGAGCAAGATTGTCACTATTATTCACCACATTAAGGGGTGATTGAAGGTCTAGGAATTCTTGGGATTGAAATACTCAGAGGGGAGATAATGATGAGTAAATTCAACACGAAAGGTAAGGAGGCTGTTTAAGGTAATATGGTAGCATTCATACACTTCCATTCCATCTGCTTGTACCAATTAGTTCTCTGTCTCAATTTACCTATAGTTCAGTACATTTTGAAAAGACGTTCAGAGTTATGTATTTTTGTGTTCTATAGTGGTGAAGAGTAGGAAATAAACAAGCTTATGGTAGTTGGGCACTATGAACAGTTTGAGTGAAATCCAACTGCAAATACTCAGAGGAGAGCCAGCTACTAACCTGTTGTGAGGTTGCATCATTCTTAGACTGCCCCAAATCTGTGGAACCACTACTCAACGTGAACCAGGGTAGGATTCAGGGTCACTAGTGTGATGAGGCTTGAGTAATGCAATCCTAAGTAGCTGTTTATTCTGCAATCTCTTTTGCATCAGGTCATTAGTTAGGGAGATAAATTTGTTATTTGTTTTTTGCTTTAGCTTACTTGCACGAGACGTGTAAGATTAAGTGTGGGGGAGTTGATAACTTACATTTTGATAGGAATTTCATACTTATTTAATAGATATTTGTGTGCTAAATGGGTGTTTAATGTGGCATATTTGGAAGGATCATAACATGTTAGGTTATTGGACGTGATTGCATGAAGTTATTTAATTTAATGCCATATGAACTGATTTAAATTAAGTCAACTCTTTTGGATGCAGGTAATTGGGGCGTGGCTGAGCACACTGAGGGAATCGTCGCCGCTCATCAGGAAGGCTGGAGAGGAGGGTATTCAAGCAACTTCCTATCGCAAAAGAGGGCATCTTCTCTCGCAGAAAAAAAACCCTAGTCTCCTCCGCCGTTTCCTCGCTCTCGCTGTGCTCTAGGAAGCCAAGTGAAGATCGCCAGTCCCTGGGCTTTGCTGGTCAGCCGGTGTGTCCACTTCTTTGCCAGCCGACGAGTGTTAATTTACTCAGTTCGCGCTATCTCCGTTTCACTACACCTGTTGTGCCGCAAGTCCAAGCCACCCAATGGAGTAGATTTTGGTTGGGAAGATCAGTAAATAGTTTCAACTCTCTCTCTTGTTTTTGCGCAATAGATTTCATCTTTTGTTTTGGTTAAGAAGGTTTATGATATTTGTTTCTTTTTATTCTTGCTTAGGAATGGTTTGTCATTGTTCAGAAATTTTAGTTTTCTTTACTTACCTTGGTTCGACAATAGTTTCTGAAATCTTCAATAGCTGTGTTCTGTTGACTGAAGCGAAGTAAACGATTTCCTTTCTAACTGTTAAATTTAAGTAGCTTCATGTAGGACCGGTGCCGTCGATAGAGGGGGCGTGAATATCGATCGTGAAAAACTCTCGCAAAAACTTCGTAAAATGTTCAATCTACTCAGAGCGTTAGTGCAGTGGAACAGTAAATAAAAATAAAAGCAAGACAGAGACACAGCGGAATTTATTTACTTGGTTCCCAACCCCCCAGGGTTAGTACGTCCAAGGCTAATGTACTCGACGTGAGTCCACTATAGGTATCCTTTCCGGAATTTCCGGAGGCGGAGAAAACCCGTCTTACAGTGTACAATTACAAGCACAATTACAGAAAATTAAGTACGGAAATAATAAATGCAAACCGAACAAAACAGAGTTGAAGCTTGGCCAATCTGGACCTCCGAAGTACCACGCACTTCCTCCTGGAGCCTCCCGGTCGTAGAGCCACATCTTTAGCGTGTTGTCGTCGGTCAGAATGATCAGAATAGTACTTAGCAGTTGTTTTTGAAGCAGAGGAGTCGAAGCCCCTTTTATAGCACTCCTGGGGGCGCCCTAGACGTCGGGGGCGCCCTGATAAACCCGGTCAAACCTTATCCCCGCGTCGACCTCGCCGCAGCTGATAAAACCTTTGACCAAGGCGCCCCGGACCTCCCGGGCACCCTCATGAAGGCTTATCTGTGTTTCTCACTCGAAACAGCACAAACAGCTTTGAACCCGGGCGCCCAGGACGCTCCAGGCACCCTCCTTGACACCTATTATGCTTACTTAACAAAAACTGCATTTTAGTCTTGACTGGGGGCACCCCCATCATCCCGGGCGCCCTCATCAAGCCTTTAAACCCAATACTAGGTTTCATTCCTTGCTCTGGGTGCCCCCAACAGTGGGGGCGCCCCCATCAGCCCTTTTCCAGCAACCTGCTTACTTTGTCTCTGGTTCTTGGTACTTGCAAGATACACAAACACAAAGCACATATACACACATTCTTAACCTTAAGGACTTGGTTCTGACTTCGGATTTGCATGAAACCCTAGGTCGAACTGGCACAAGTTCCCACCCCCGAGAACACGCCTTTCACCTACTCCTTTCAGGAGACGGTTGCCACCCAGTCCTTCGGGTGGACTTTTACCCAGCAGCTCTTCACTAGGTGCCTAGCAACCCTTCGCTAGGTCTTCAATTCCTAGCAGCCCTTCACTAGGTGCCTAGCAGTCCTTCGCTAGGTCTTCAACTCCTAGCAGCCCTTCGCTAGGTGCCTAGCAGCCCTTCGCTAGGTCTTAGGGTTTTGATACCTAGCAGCCCTTCGCTAGGTGCCCAACGGCCCTTCGTCAGGTCTTAGGGTTCGATACCTAGTAGCCCTTCGCTAGGTGCCTAGCAGCCCTTCGCTAGGTCTTAGGTTTTCGATACCTAGTAGCCCTTCGTTAGGTGCCCAGCATCCCTTCACCGGGTCTTAAGGTTTCGATGCCTAGGTTAACAAGGACTTTTCTTCAGCTTAGGTTAATTTTTCTTTGCTCCCCTTTGTATGTTCATTATATCACTGACTTAAGTGTATTGTCAAACATTAAAACACTTAAAGAGGAACATCATTGATGCAACTTGCACCAACAATCTTCCCCTTTTTGATGTTTGACAATAACTTAAGTTAGATTGGTTTAAGGGGCTAACTTACCATCCTTGGGATCAAAAAATGAAAAAAAATGATATAAGTTTTGAAACTACATTTTTTATTTTTGTTAGAAAAATTTTCTAACTTAAGCACTCCTCTCCCCCTTTGTCATACATAAAAAAAAACACAAGAACATACTTGCACCAACAATGAAAACTTTTGGTTCTTTTTGAAAATACTTAGTGCAAAATTTTTGAAAGCATTGTATTTTGAATGGTATATTACATTTTTGAAAAATGCATATTTTGAAAAAGATGCTATGCGCTTTGAAAAGTACAAGTACTTTGAAAAATTATTATGATCTTTTAAAAACAATGCAAGTACTTTTGTAATTTTTGAAAAATATAAGTACTTTTGGAAAATATAAATATTATGCATAATTAAGTACTTTTTGAAATAATATCAGGCTTTGAAAGACATAAGTACTTTTGAAAACATAGTATTTTACTTGACTAGATTTCTTTTCCAGTCTAACTCAATCCTAGGAAACCCTGTTAACTACAAGGACATTTTCCTAAGTGTCCTGGAAATTCTTCAAACTCAAGTAAATATAAAAATAATTCCTTAAGTCACACAAATTCTAAAAAATAGAATAATAGGATGTAAGTTAATCTATGAATTTTTGAAGTCATAATGCTTGACTTGGATTATCTTCTAGCCTGACACAATCATAGGAAACCTTGTTGACTACAAGGAGATTTTCCTAAGTGTCCTGGAAGATTCTCCAAACTCAAGATAAACAATTTTTTTTCTTTCAAATTGATCAAAACCAGATGAATTTTGAAAATACTGGTATTTTAAAAAAATGTTAGTATTTCGAAAGAATACTTATGTTTTTAGCAAGATTTAGAAGATATAGTTCAAGAAAACATGTTATTAAATAATTCTTTCAATTTGACCTCCCCCTAAACTTGACTCAGTCCTAGGAAGCTTGTTGACCATAAGTACTCTTTCTCTGAGTCTTAAGGTTTGATTCAGATGAAAAGTGTAATCTAATAATTTTCAAAATAATTTAAAACTTGTCAGAAGGTTGGCTCAGACTCCCCCTAAATCTGACACGTCCTAGGAGTCCTTTTAGATCATGAAGTGGACATTCCTCTTGTAACACCCCAAAATTTCTCATATGAAATATTATTATTAAATATTATGAATTCATGAATACGAAATATCATGGAATTCATGAAATATTATCATGAAATATTATGAAACATTATGAATTCATGAATATGAAATATTATGGAATTCATGAAATATTATCATGAAATATTATGAAACATTATGAATTCATGAATATGAGATATTATGGAATTCATGAAATATTATCATGAAATATTATGAAATATTATGAATTCATGAAATATTATTATTAAATATTATGAATTCATGAATATGAGATGTTATGGAATTCATGAAATATTATCATGAAATATTATGGAATATTATGAATTCATGGAATATTATTAATATTATGAAATTTCATGATGGGCTTGGCTTAATGGGCTTTGATATGGATTAGTGCAAAATGTGATAAAAAGGAGGAAGCAAGGATTGAACCTTGAACCTCCTAGATGCACTCACCACGTCATAACCAATGAAACAAGCAATGTTTCTTATAGAGGGAATAAGAAACATGCTTGTTAAAAGCTAGGGAAGTGAAGAGACATGTCTTTTCATGAGAGAAGTATAAATAAGGGAAGTTGGAATAACTTCCTCTTCTTCTTCTTCTTCCTCACCCTTCTCCACCGAAACCCAAGCCCCTCCCCTTATCAATTTTCGAAAAGTAAACCTAGGGCTCCAACCCTAGGGGTTTGGAAGGAAGGAGATCTCACCCAAGGACCTTGCTCTCTACTAGGGCCAAAGGTTCTAGAGAAAGTCTTAGCAAAGAAACTCTCACTCTCTTTCAACCAAAGGGTACCCTAAAGAGTTAGGGTAGTATAATTCAAACGAAAGGAGGTAAGTAATCCCCTCACCTGCATTACAATAGTTCGAGTGCCTAAAATGGTTTAAACATAGGATGAAGCTCTTGATGTTTCGGCCAAGAAGGTTTTTTTTTAGGGCTTGCGAGAGTTTAAACTACTCCTATACTTGGATATGTTTTTCCTCATGATGTGTGACTAAATAGATGATGATAATATGATGTTTTCCTTGTCCTTAAGCCCCCAAAAACCCGGAGTAGGCTTGCTGGAATTTTCGGTCAAGGACCTCTTTTAGGGCTTAGATAGGTTTAAACTCCTAGTATGCTTGATAATGACCCTTCCTATGATATGTAAGATGATATATGATGTAAATATGGTTTATTCATGATTTTAACATGCTTAGAAACTAAGGTATGTATGCTGGAATTTTCTGTAAAGAATGATAAGTAGGACTTAAAATGGGGTAACAACCCCAACATGCCTTCTAATGTCTCCCCTATGATGCCTACCTTAATGTATGATGTTAGGGTAATATTTTTCATGGTTTATCATGCTCTAAACATAGAGTTTATATGCTAGAATTTTCTGATTAAATAAGAATGTGGGCTAAGGGGGAAGCTAGAACCCCAATTAGGCACGCCAAGGATACTCATGATATGCTATGAGTAGTATAGGTGATAACATGTCTTTTCCCATGCTTTTTCATGCTCTAAGAATCATGATGTACATGTCTATGTTTAAGCTCTTTAAGCACCCTTATGTTAAGCATGGCTTATGTATGATGAAATGCCTAAGAGATGCTTCCCTGTAAGTCGGGACTAAGAGCACTCTTCATGATAAGATAAGAGGCATGTCATGCTCATGATATGACAATGATGTGATAGGTTATGATGATATGCTTATGATATGATAAGAATGTGCTATGCAACCCCTAGGTCGACGGACTATGAACGGACCTAGTAAGAAACAAGAATAAGCTATGCTTATGATATGATAAAATCCATGTATGCTATTTTACTTTGTATGGCTTGTACCGGATCCTAGCAAGGTCCACGGGTGGGCTCCGGATGCAGCCCCTAGGTCGACGGACTATGAACGGACCTAGTAAGGGGATGGGCTCCCGAGAAGCCCCTAGGTCGACGGACTATGAACGGACCTAGTAAGGGGATGCCCCTAGGTCGACGGACTATGAACGGACCTAGTTTCCCTAGTAGGTTAGAGACTAGCTACCTCGGCCTATTAGGGATGTGCGCATTATGTATGTATGTAAGAGGTACAAGCCGAGATCCCCCAATGATGATGGATGTATGTTTAAGTACCTATATGTATGATTTTAAGAAAAGCATATGCATGAACTCATCCTATGCATGTTTTCAAAAGAGCATCTTGCATTCACATTTCTTGTCATGACTATATGACTATTATGCTATAAAGGTGAATTATGTTAAGTTCAAGTATGCTTCTTATGATAAGTACATATGCTCCCTTATGCTATGTTAAGTTAAGTGATTTTAATGCTATGCACTGTTATGACATGATGTTTTCTCTACTTGATGGAACGTATGATTTTGTGAGTAGGAAAGGATCTTACTAAGCTATATGCTTATAGTTTCCATGTTTCCCTTGTACTGCAGAAAAGGGTAAGGAATGGATAAACTAAAGGGAGCAGCAGGAGGGGCAAAGATGTGTGTGGTGGTGGCATGGTGGAAGAAGATCTACTCATGTTTTATTTAGTTATGCATAGTATTGCATGTTAAATGTTGAATCATACTTACTAAGTTGCTACTTGCAGATAATTAGACTCATATGGATATTTCATGCTCACTCTCGCTCATATGCTAAGTACTTAGCTTATACTTGCTAAAGAACTTTAGTATTATGTTATCCTTCCTCATACTTACTCCTCTGTCTTAAGAAATGACTATGTGGCATGCTTCTATTATGCAAATAAGAATGTGAAGGTACCTAGCATGCTCTCCTCAATGTCTAAGATGTTTAAATGGTTTCATGCCTTACATGTTCAAGTACAAGATGATACATGTATCATGTTCAAGTTTCAAGTTTCAAACGCTTCCGCTAAAACGAAAATTTATGTTCGCGTAACCCCGCCCTAGTGTGAGAAGGGCGGGCGTTACAGGTTGGTATCAGAGCCAGGTTTGCCTTCCCCACTACACACACACATCAAGCTTCATCCTGCCGCTTCCATGTAAGAGATCCTAACCTCGCTTTATTTTATTTCATGTACAGTCATGATTATATGGAGATGATTAACACTTGCATAACAAGTGAAAGTAATATTAATTCTTATGTAGTCATTTATCGTCTATATGATAGATATGGCTAGAGGACGTAGCAATCGGGGTAATGAGACAATAAGATCTCATATACCCTATAGTAACCATGCGACAAATAAGGACCTAAGTTATGAAAACCAACCTATTCAGATCTTAGATCGGGAAGTCAGAAAGCTAAGGAACAAGGAAATGCCCTTAGTAAAGGTTCTGTGGCGGAACGAACAATTCGAAGAAGCCACCTGGGAACAAGAGGAGGCAATATGATTAAAGTATCCAGAATTATTTTAAAGTTCGGGACGAACTTTTTATAAGGGAGGGAGGATTGTAACACCCCAAAATTTCCCATATGAAATATTATTATTAAATATTATGAATTCATGAATACAAAATATCATGGAATTCATGAAATATTATCATGAAATATTATGAAACATTATGAATTCATGAATATGAAATATTATGGAATTCATGAAATATTATCATGAAATATTATGAAACATTATGAATTCATGAATATGAGATATTATGGAATTCATGAAATATTATCATGAAATATTATGAAATATTATGAATTCATGAAATATTATTATTAAATATTATGAATTCATGAATATGAGATGTTATGGAATTCATGAAATATTATCATGAAATATTATGGAATATTATGAATTCATGGAATATTATTAATATTATGAAATTTCATGATGGGCCCAAGGCTTAATGGGCTTTGATATGGATTAGTACAAAATGTGATAAAAAGGAGGAAGCAAGGATTGAACCTTGAACCTCCTAGATGCACTCACCATGTCATAACCAATGAACCAAGCAATGTTTCTTGTAGAGGGAATAAGAAACATGCTTGTTAAAAGCTAGGGAAGTGAAGAGACATGTCTTTTCATGAGAGAAGTATAAATAAGGGAAGTTGGAATAACTTCCTCTTCTTCTTCTTCTTCCTCACCCTTCTCCACCGAAACCCAAGCCCCTCCCCTTATCAATTTTCGAAAAGTAAACCTAGGGCTCCAACCCTAGGGGTTTGGAAGGAAGGAGATCTCACCCAAGGACCTTGCTCTCTACTAGGGCCAAAGGTTCTAGAGAAAGTCTTAGCAAAGAAACTCTCACTCTCTTTCAACCAAAGGGTACCCTAAAGAGTTAGGGTAGTATAATTCAAACGAAAGGAGGTAAGTAATCCCCTCACCTGCATTACAATAGTTCGAGTGCCTAAAATGGTTTAAACATAGGATGAAGCTCTTGATGTTTCGGCCAAGAAGGTTTTTTTTAGGGCTTGCGAGAGTTTAAACTACTCCTATACTTGCATATGTTTTTCCTCATGATGTGTGACTAAATAGATGATGATAATATGATGTTTTCCTTGTCCTTAAGCCCCCAAAAACCCGGAGTAGGCTTGCTGGAATTTTCGGTCAAGGACCTCTTTTAGGGCTTAGATAGGTTTAAACTCCTAGTATGCTTGATAATGACCCTTCCTATGATATGTAAGATGATATATGATGTAAATATGGTTTATTCATGATTTTAACATGCTTAGAAACTAAGGTATGTATGCTGGAATTTTCTGTAAAGAATGATAAGTAGGACTTAAAAAGGGGTAACAACCCCAACATGCCTTCTAATGTCTCCCCTATGATGCCTACCTTAATGTATGATGTTAGGGTAATGTTTTTCATGGTTTATGATGCTCTAAACATAGAGTTTATATGCTGAAATTTTCTGATTAAATAAGAATGTGGGCTAAGGGGGAAGCTAGAACGCCAATTAGGCACGCCAAGGATACTCATGATATGCTATGAGTAGTCTAGGTGATAACATGTCTTTTCCCATGCTTTTTCATGCTCTAAGAATCATGATGTACATGTCTATGTTTAAGCTCTTTAAGCACCCTTATGTTAAGCATGGCTTATGTATGATGAAATGCCTAAGAGATGCTTCCCTGTAAGTCGAGACTAAGAGCACTCTTCATGATAAGATAAGAGGCATGCCATGCTCATGATATGACAATGATGTGATAGGTTATGATGATATGCTTATGATATGATAAGAATGTGCTATGCAACCCCTAGGTCGACGGACTATGAACGGACCTAGTAAGAAACAAGAATATGTTATGCTTATGATATGATAAAATCCATGTATGCTATTTTACTTTGTATGGCTTGTACCGGATCCTAGCAAGGTCCACGGGTGGGCTCCGGATGCAGCCCCTAGGTCGACGGACTATGAACGGACCTAGTAAGGGGATGGGCTCCCGAGAAGCCCCTAGGTCGACGGACTATGAACGGACCTAGTAAGTGGATGCCCTTAGGTCGACGGACTATGAACGGACCTAGTTTCCCTAGTAGGTTAGAGACTAGCTACCTCGGCCTATTAGGGATGCGCGCATTATGTATGTATGTAAGAGGTACAAGCCGGGATCCCCCAATGATGATGGATGTATGTTTAAGTACCTATATGTATGATTTTAAGAAAAGCATATGCATGAACTCATCCTATGCATGTTTTCAAAAGAGCATCTTGCATTCACATTTCTTGTCATGACTATATGACTATTATGCTATAAAGGTGAATTATGTTAAGTTCAAGTATGCTTCTTATGATAAGTACATATGCTCCCTTATGCTATGTTAAGTTAAGTGTTTTTAATGCTATGCACTGTTATGACATGATGTTTTCTCTACTTGATGGAACGTATGATTTTGTGAGTAGGAAAGGATCTTACTAAGCTATATGCTTATAGTTTCCATGTTTCCCTTGTACTGCAGAAAAGGGTAAGGAATGGATAAACTAAAGGGAGCAGCAGGAGGGGCAAAGATGTGTGTGGTGGTGGCATGGTGGAAGAAGATCTACTCATGTTTTATTTAGTTATGCATAGTATTGCATGTTAAATGTTGAATCATACTTACTAAGTTGCTACTTGCAGATAATTAGACTCATATGGATATTTCATGCTCACTCTCGCTCATATGCTAAGTACTTAGCTTATACTTGCTAAAGAACTTTAGTATTATGTTATCCTTCCTCATACTTACTCCTCTGTCTTAAGAAATGACTATGTGGCATGCTTCTATTATGCAAATAAGAATGTGAAGGTACCTAGCATGCTCTCCTCAATGTCTAAGATGTTTAAATGGTTTCATGCCTTACATGTTCAAGTACAAGATGATACATGTATCATGTTCAAGTTTCAAGTTTCAAACGTTTCCGCTAAAACGAAAATTTATGTTCGCGTAACCCCTCCCTAGTGTGAGAAGGGCGGGCGTTACACCTCTGTGTCTTTAGGGTTTATCAAAATCAAATGAACATCAATTTTCAGAAACATAGATTTTGAAACCACAATTTAGAAAGAAGATAATTTGGAAAACATATGTGATAGAAGTTAAGGTGCAGTTTTTGAAAAATATTTTTAACGAAACGAACAAAACACTCCCCCTGCATCCAACACCCTTTGACTCTATCTAAGTACCTTAAGGAACTTTAGTGTTGTCGTAAGAGGCTTGTGTCTAATTGAGTGAGTCAAACAATTTTTGAAAAGATATACTTTTTGAAAAATGTATAATATGTATAATCAATCAGACAAGCATGAATTCCATAAAAACATTATTATGTTGAAGCACTATTTTGAAAATATATTTTTAGAAAAATATTCTAATGATTTTGAAAAACAGTTAAAAAATATTTTTCAATTCATTAGTCCTTAACATCTCACCCATTTTAGATGTATCAATACAACAAGCATGGTTGCCTTATAGGTGTATTGTGAGATGCTTGAATCATTTTTCTTAATTTATTATTAACTCTAAGATTTAATTGAAGCTTGAGTTAGATTTGAATTTGACACGGAGTAACTTGAATTTGAATTGGCTTCCAGGTCTTGGCGAGGCACTAGGCCTTCTTTGGCCGTAGCCTTATTGGATCATCAACCCTTTCATTGACAAAGCCTTTTAATGAAATTTCATTTTCAAAATTACTTTTTGAAAAATTCTGGTTTAACTAGTTTGGGTCTTGGATCGGTAGCTTCGGCTAGTTTCACCAGTCTAAAGAGACCAAGTAGAGTATACTTGACCTTATTAGAAGAGGCTTCCCTAACGTACTATTATCTCACCGCCACCCAATACTAGGTTGATCAAGTTTCAATTATTCATTTTCCTATAGCCGTTCTAATATATGCATAATGTTTAAATATGAATGACATGTCATATATTTAAACTAAGTAGCAAATGCATGACATGACAATTATGCATGAGTCAAACAAATCAAATCATTTTATTTAAGTTTCTAATTATGTATCAAATTCCCGATTTGATACATGTCGTGTGAACCCGTGAATATGTCAACCCACTTTGACATATTTAATTTTATTAAATTAATTGTTGCGGTTTAGGTAAGGTTTTAGTTTAGTTCGAGTTTAAGTTATTTTGGATTCAAGTTAATTAAGAGTTAATTAAAGTATGAATTAATAAATTGATTAAGAATTAATTGAAGTGAATTAATTTGAATCAATTAAAGTTGAATTTATTTGAAGTAAATTGAATTAATTAACTTTATTTGGTTAAATTGATTTAATTGACTGAATTAAGATTTTATTAAGGTTTAATTTAATTAAATTTTTATTTAATATGATTAAGATTTAATTTGAATTTAATTTGAATTTAATTTAATTAAGATTTAATTTGAATTTAATTTGATTAAGATTTAATTTGAATTTAATTTAACTAAGATTTAATTTGAATTTAATTTAATTAAGATTTAATTTGAATTTAATTAATATTTAATTTGAATTTAATTTAATTAGTATTTAATTTGAATTTAATTAAGATTTAATTTGAATTTAATTAAGATTTAATTTAAATTTAATTTAGATTTAATTTGAATTTAATTTAATTAAGATTTAATTTGAATTTAATTAAGATTTAATTTGAATTTAATTTAATTAAGATTTAATTAACTAATAGTTGTGGATTTAGGTTCAGCATTTTCATTATTTCAAAAATTTCTGACCTTATTTTTCTTTTCATGTTTCTCTAGTAATTCTGATTTATTTGAACTTTGTAATTTTTATTAACCATGGCCTTTATCTTAGACAATTCTATCTCCTCCTCAAGATTAGATCTTTTAATATCCTCAAAGTAGGTGGAGTAAAATGGACCACTAGTTAATTTTTCAGGATTATCTAATGGAATGATTAAATTATTATCACAAGAGATATTGTCTCCACTATCCTTAGAATTATCTTTAGAATCCTCAGATTTATCTTTATTATTCTCAGAATTATCTTTATTATCCTCAGAATTATCTTTATTATCCTCAGGAATATTAACAAAATCATTTTTATCCTCAAAAATAATTTCAGGATTATCTCCAAAATTATCTTCACTAATTTCAGAGTTATACAACGGATTTTCAAATTTGAATTCAAAATTATCTAAAGGATTTTCAAATTTAGAATTATCTTTAAGATTTTTTTAATTCAGATTTATCCTTAGGATTTAATTTATCTGAAAAATTATCAGAATTAATGTTATGATAATTTATTTTAGAAATTACTGAATTAATGTACTGAATTAAATAATTAATTTCTGATATTTTAGTCATATCTGCATTTTTCTAATTTATCATGCAAAATATTAATTTTACTATGCAGTAAATCTATTTTATCAGAAAAATTAACTAAATTATCTAAAGACAGTGCAGGAATTTTGAAACTTTTTGGAACGTAAATTTTGCGTACCTTTGTTGGACATTTGTTCTTGTAGTGTCCGTATTTTCCGCACATGAAGCATTGTACGTGATCCTTGTTTTTCCGGACTCCTGGCACTGGTGTCTCCTTTGTTTCCGGTGATGAATGATTTTACGAGTAGGGCACTGATTTTTATAGTGCCCTCTCTCCCTGCATGTGAAACAAATAATATGTAATTTATAATTAGACATTAAAAAAAATGTACCTGATTCACCCCTGGGCTCCCCCTCAACTCCTGGCGTCGTTGCTCCGTCGGCGGTTAGTCCGGTGAAGAACGGCTCGGCTCTGATACCAATTGTAGGACCGATGTCGTCGATAGAGGGGGGATGAATATCGATCGTGAAAAACTCTCGCGGAAACTTCGTAAAACGTTCAATCTACTCAGAGCGTTAGTGCAGTGGAACAGTAAATAAAAATAAAAGCAAGACAGAGACACAGCGGGATTTATTTACTTGGTTCCCAACCCCCCAGGGTCAGTACGTCCAAGGCCTATGTACTCGGCGTGAGTCCACTATAGGTCTCCTTTTCGGAATTTTCGGAGGCGGAGAAAACCCGTCTTACAGTGTACAATTACAAGCACAAGTACAGAAAATTAAGTACGGAAATAATAAATGCAAACCGAACAAAACAGAGTTGAAGTTCGGCTGATCTGGACCTCCGAAGTGCCGCGCACTTTCTCCTGGAGCCTCCCGGTCGTAGAGCCTCGTCTTTAGCATGTTGTCATCGGTCAGAATGATCAGAATGGTACTTAGCAGTTGTTTTTGAAGCATAGGGGTCGAAGCCCCTTTTATAGCACTCCTGGGGGCGCCCTGGACGTCGGGGGCACCCCGATAAACCCGGTCAAACCTTATCCCCGCGTTGACCTCGCCGCAGCTGATAAAACCTTTGACCAGAGTGCCCCGGACCTCCTGGGCTACCTCATGAAGGCTAATCTGTGTTTCGCACTCGAAACATCACAAACAGCTTTGAACCCGGGCGCCCTCCTTGACACCTATTCTGCTTATTTAACAAAAACTACATTTTACTCTTGACTGAGGGCGCCCCCATCATCCCGGGCGCCCTCATCAAGCCTTTAAACCCAATACTGGGTTTCATGCCTTTCTCTGGGTGCCCCAACAGTGGGGGCGCCTCCATCAGCCCTTTTCCAGCAACTTGCCTGCTTTGTCTCCGGTTCTTGGTACCTGCAAGATACACAAACACAAAGCACATATACACACATTCTTAACCTTAAGGACTTGGTTCTGACTTTGGCTTTGCACGAAACCCTAGGTCGAACCGGTGCAAGTTCCCACCCCGAGAACGCGCCTTTCACCTACTCCTTTCAGGAAACGGTTGTCACCCAGTCCTTCAGGTGGACTTTTACCCAGCAGCCCTTCACCAGGTGCCTAGCAACCCTTCGCTAGGTCTTCAATTCCTAGTAGCCCTTCAAGGTCTTCAACTCCTAGCAGCCCTTCTCTAGGTACCTAGCAGCCCTTCGCTAGGTCTTAGGGTTTTGATACCTAGCAACCCTTCGCTAGGTGCCCAACGACCCTTTGTCAGGTCTTAGGGTTCGATACCTAGCAGCCCTTCGCTAGGTGCCTAGCAGCCCTTCGCTAGGTCTTAGGTTTTCGATACCTAGCAGCCCTTCGCTAGGTGCCCAGCATCCCTTCGCCGGGTCTTATGTAACACCCGCTTTTTTCCATTAAAGCGGCGTTACGTTAACATACTTAGGGCATGTAGACATCATAATGCAGCGGAAACCTTTAACTTACTCCTACATACACATACTACAATTTCTAACATCATAACATAGGAACATAGCATAGTAACTTTATACCTAGCATCATATCATACTTAGCATCATGTCATTCGTAGCATCATGTCATACTTAGCATCATGTCATAGAGTCATACTCAAGCACATAATAGTAAAGGTAAAGTTCTATCATAAAACGAGCAACCATATTGCTCCTTGGCCAAGTCACTATCACACACATTCTTTGATGCCCTCCTGCTGCTTCCTTACTGTCCCTTTGCATGATCTGCGGTATAAGAAAATAAGACTATAAGCGCACAGGCTTAGTAAGACTCTTTCCTACTCACTAAAACCATTCATCACTTAATCATGAGCACATGAACATTAACATACTTAGTGTTTTACTTGGAACATAATCCTTCATAATCACTTAACATACATGCACATAAAACATTAACATTCTTAGTGCTTTGCTTAGAGCATAAGCCTTCATGATCACTTAGCATACATGCACATGGCATGATCATCAACTCAATCACATTCGTAGCATGACATAAACATAAACTTAAAACATTCACAGCATGTCATAATACTTGGCATAGACATAACCATAATAAGCATAACTTCATAAACATTCTTAGTATGAGCCTAAATAAAATCATGGTATCCTAACTTAGCACAAACATAATCCAATCATGGCTTCATAAATTAGCATGGACATAAATAAAATCATGGCATCCTAACTTAGCATAAACATAATTAAATCATGGCATCCTAAACTAACATGAACATAAATAAAATCATGGCATCCTACTTATCATAAACCTAATTAAATCATGGCATCTTAAACTAGCATGAATATAATTAAAATCATGACATTATAAACTAGCATGAACATAAATAAAATCATGGCATTATAAACTAGCATGAACATAAATAAAATCATGGCATTATAAACTAGCATGAACATAAATAAAATCATGGCATTATAAACTAGCATGAACATCAAATCATGGCATCATAACTTAG
Source organism: Boesenbergia rotunda (assembly GCA_024364735.1). Classification (NCBI taxonomy): domain Eukaryota; kingdom Viridiplantae; phylum Streptophyta; class Magnoliopsida; order Zingiberales; family Zingiberaceae; genus Boesenbergia; species Boesenbergia rotunda. The sequence continues at coordinate 247,279 of JAGFNQ010000924.1, forward strand.
CATAAACATACTTTTCATAGACATACTTTTCATAATCATACTTTTCATAAACATACTTTACATAACATAATGCATAGCATAGATGGATGCATGAGCAAGTGCATATATCATAAGGATGCTTAGTTTAAAATCATACTTTTCATACACATACTTTTCATAAACATACTTTTCCATAATGAATGCATGGGCAATGCATATATATCATAAGGATGCTTAGTTTAAAATCATACTTTTCATTTCTTAAACATAATCATAATATTCATTGGGCCCTGGCTTGTACCACATTCATTTATCATATGCGCGCATCCCTAAGTAAATACGAGGTAGCTAATCTCGACCTACTAGGGTAAGGACAGCATAGTCGGTAGTCCCCGAACTGAGGCGTTCTTAAGGTGCCCATCACTATTGCACAGCTTCGGTAGTGCCAGAACCGTGGACAGCATAGTCGGTAGTCCAGAACCGGGGCGTTCTTAAGATGCCCATCCCTTGGACCCATACTTCGGTCCGGTACAAGCCCATTCATAAAGTAAAAATACTTTACATGCTTCATCATTCATAAGACATTCATGGCATCTTTAACATAGCATAACTTGTTACGGCCCAGCCCGTCTACCGGCCCATTTACCGGTCCTCACGACCGTCATACCATCGACCATCGACCGTGCCGTTTAGCATATTTATGCCTTAAAGACATAAGCATCATCTTTCATTCATTCATCATACTTAAACTTCATTCATCATTTTCATTCTTAGACATGGCATATGTACACATCATTCATAGAGCATGGCATACATACATATCATTCATAAAACATGGCATATCATTCATAAGACATGGCATGTCATTCATAAACATGGCATATCATTCATAAACAGTCATATCATTCATAAACATCCATGACCTAACATATAATTCATGACATACAAACTAAGGGTTTGGTTAACATAGAGATTCTTCCATCTTACTCAAACATACCTCTTGGTAACCCATACACAAGCATCTTTGTAGGTTTAACCCAACCCTAGCCCTAGGTTATGTCCTTGGCCGAAAGTCCCCAAGGAACCCTAGGTCCATGAGACATCACATAACTTCCCAACTAACCTCTCATACATACATACTAGGCCATAGGAACCATTTGATCCCATACTTAAGGCCAACCCTAATCCTTTAACCCTAATCTTGCTCTTGGCCGAAACTTCAAGGCCATGGGGCGTGGAAAAATTTCCAATAAAACCCCAACTCAATTACTTAAACACCAACCATACCTTACCATAGGGCCATTTGGGGCCCTTACTTGACATGAGTCCTAACTTTCCACCCTATTAGGGTACTTGGCCGAAACCTATAGGGTCTCTAGGCCATGTGAAACATTCACATAAATACCCTCCATCTCCCTTATATCATGACAATACATAAAACAAACACTTGAGGTTTTAAACCCAACCCTACACAAGGGTTCTTGTTGTTGGCCGAAACCCTAGGGTATCCTAGGGTACTCCAAAAATTCCCAAAAACTATTCTTAATCTCTAGACATTATAAGGGAACATTAAATAACATTATCAAGATTTTTAGCATCATTATGGACCCCAAAACATTGTGGCCGAAACCCATAGGGTCTCTAGGGTGTTGATTTTGTTCCTTTCATGTTGGCCGAAACCCTAGGGTGTCCTAGGGTACTCCAAAAATTCCCAAAAATTATACTTAACCTCTAAAAATCATAAGGGAACATTAAATAACATTATCAAGATTTTTAGCATCATTATGGACCCCAAAACATTGTGGCCGAAACCTTCTCTAGGGTGTTGATTTTGTTCCTTTCATGTTGGCCGAAACCCTAGGGTGTCCTAGGGTACTCCAAAAAATCCCAAAAATTATACTTAACCTCTAAACATCATAAGGGAACATTAAATAACATTATCAAGATTTTTGTCATAATTATAGACCTTAAAATCCTTGTGGCCGAAACCCATAAACCTAGGGTTCTTGATTTTCTTCCCTTTTAACATCAAATCCAAAAACCAACCAATATATCATGCTAAAAATCATGGAAATCATAAGGAACAATTATACCACAGGTGAGGGAGTCTTACCTTGGGTTTCTTGATTTTTCGAACCTTGAGAGAAGAAGAAGATTGCAAAATCTTTGGATCCTTGCCTCCTTGTCCTTGTATCCTTGGAAAACCCTTAGATCTTGGAGATAAGACCTCTTGTGGAGCTTTTCCAAGGGAAACCCCTTCCTTGGGTGTTCGGCTAGGATGAGGGGAGGAAGAGGAAGAATTTGCAAAGTGATGGAAGGAAGAAATAACTCCCAAAACCCCCCTCTTTATAGCCCATTAAGGAGGTAAATGAAGAGTCTCTCTATGACCCTTCATCTTCTTCTATGCCTTAACCAATATCCACTTCATTCCCTCTTAACAATACCTTGCTAGGTGAGTTGGTTAGTGCATACATGGTTGTACAAGATGTTGAATCCGACACGTTTGTTCTACTCTGGAAATTTGTCGGAAGGTTCCTAGAATTTTTCCGGGCTCCGGGACGAAGTTTAAGGGTATAATGGATAAGGAATTCTAAACCCTAGGGGTGGTCTAGCGATTAGGCTGAACTGGAGGGAGTAAATTGCAAAAGCTAAGCTTGGGGACCTAAATGCAAAAGCACCCGACTTATATACTTGACCTAAAATCTCATTCGGCCGACTCCTCCACAGCCGCAACACCTCCTTCGTCTCGCTGCCCTGGCCGAACTCGACGGCTGACCCATTTCCTTCGTCTCTTCTCCCTCGCTCGCGTGACCTAGCTCTTCATTCACGCGCAGCAGCGCCAACACATATCTGATTCCTCTTGTCTCTTCTTCCCTGGGGCGCACTGATTTGGAGCTCAGATTTGGGGAAGGCTGAGCAAACTCATCGGAGATCGGTAGCATCATGGGAGCCAACAGTTTCAAGGACAACTCCAAGAATCGGGTGAGTACATGAATGGATTCTGATTTTGGTGGAGTTTCCCTATGGCTGGTAGCCACCAGGTTTGGAGTTGTCGAGCCCTAACCCTCTGTATTCCTCAGTGTTCTGGCGAATTGGAGTTTGCAGGAGTGGATAGCATTAATCTGTATGTGGGATTGGTTAGTTCCCCTCCCTTGTTGCTGCGTCGCCAGATTGGGTGCAGGGAAACTACTCGGTATCCTATCAGGTAAGAATTCGATTGAGTTTTGGCTCAATCCTATGTTGAATTGGAAGCTAAACGTAGTTTTATTTGTGCTATGGTTTTGGGATGATGTTTGGTTAGTTAGTTAGTTGATGGCGAAACCTTTTGTATAGATTAGAAAGTTTGTTTCGGATTCTTCCTTATGTTACCGTGAGTTGTCTTTGGGGTTGTTATTGTGTTCCCTTGCCGTGAGTTACCTGGACAGGTTAGGGTATCGATTAGGAGCTGTGAATTTGCCACTTTGATTGTGGAAGTTAGTTGTGGCTATTTTTGTTCATTTGGAACAATAAGTAATTATCTGATTGATTTCATAAATTGGATTTGGATTGAGGTTAGGTTTAATAAGAGATTTAAACCTAATAACTTAGCCGTGATAAATTTGAGTTCAAAGTAAACCTAAAATGATTGAAATCCTAATTATGCGAGGTAATTAGGAATCTAATCATTTAATTAGGAAATTAAATGAAAAGGGAAATAATTAGGTTAACCCTAGAACGGATTAGGGATTAATTAGCTAGTTACTACTTCTGTAATAGCTAATCAAAATGTGTCCTTTACACAGGAACTTGACTGGATCTATTACTGCCTATTTTGACGGGTGGTTCTATCTCATTTGATACGGACTTCTACACTTTTGGAGGCGGGTACCCTTTGACTTATCTATCTTGATATTGTCATTTTGTTATGTATAGAATGTTATAGATAGCAGTAAGATTCTACGCTATCCCTGGTTATTATGTCTGTTCTGGATATTGTTGTTTATCCCTGTTTATTATGCCAGTTCTGGATACTTGTTGTTTATCCCTGAGTTATCATGTTGTTGGTTCCCTTCGGTCTCAGGTATTGTCATATCTGTATGTATGCATAGATATCGGGATGTACCTCTTGCACTTGACCTTGAGAGATCTGTAGTTTCAGGCCAGTATACCTTGTAGGTTACCTGTATTTCCTGTTATAGGATTTCAGACTGAGACTTAGTATACGGAGGACTTGGGAGGGAGGTATGTGTATCTATCATACACCATCCTTGCACTGTTGCATGCCGGCGATCAGCGACTCCCTTGTGGTTGAGCCTAATCGTCTTCCGGTACATGACTTGCACACACAGCCACTCATGGGTTAGTGGATACCGTAGATGTGTGCATTTGCCCTGTATTGCTCCGTCCGGCCACTGTTTGGAGGGTGAGCACGGCGTGGTAGCAGCCAGGGATCCCTTCTCGTACTGAGCCACGAGGAAATGAGAGCGGAGCTCCCCCATTGCTTGGGGTAGAGGGGTGGTCCCTCGCCAGCATCCTGTCCACTCGGTCACTCAGGAGCAGTGATGGCAGGGTGTACAGTTGTCAGAGCCCTACCCGTTCAGATGTCCCTATGACAGGTGTACGATGATTCTGTCTGGTGTCAGGGGTGACCATGTCATTGCACCATGTGCATATTTTGCATCGTGCATTGTTTGCTGCACTTATTTGCTGTACTTGTTTGACATCGCATATGCTGGAGACTTGTTATCTGTGTTTATATGCCTATTGGTTTTCCTTTGGTATTTCTTACCCTCTTTCCAGGTTAGATGGATTCAGGTATGTATCTACCTCAGTATGTTCAGTACTAGTCTTTCCCTACTGTTGATATGAGTTTGTATTAGCTGAACTCTTAGTGTTAGTATAACCTTCTATGCATATCTGTTGGGTATTCGCTGAGCTATGGACTCACCCCGTTGCCATATATGTTTATTTCAGGTTGATATCTGCGAGGAGATCCCGAGCCGCCAGTCCCCAGCTCCAGAGGAGCTCTTTTTGGTTTCTCGTTGTTCTGTTATGGACTCTGTAGTATTCCTATGCTTCCGTTGTGATGTTTTAACCATGTATGCACGTTTTATTGGATGGTATTGTACTTTTGAGTCCTATGTTGGACTTTGTTCGATTTTGGTTTTGACCCTGCCCCCTGGCAACTCAGGTGAGTTCGGATTTGGTTTTTCGATAGTTATAATCATATAACTGTTGTTTTTGCATATATCTGAGGCCTGAGGCCCTTTAAACTGCATGGTTGTGTTATATTATCTGTGTGTATGTGTAAATTGTCCGCCGGACAGGGGAGGTGCTGTGCGATTTTCTATTGGCACAGCGGCTCCTGGGTCTCGGGGTGTGACACAAGAGGTCCCAGGTTCAATCCTTGGTGGTTGCACAATTTTTTCCCACTTATTTTATTTTATTTTTCCTAGTATTTTTGAAAATTCCTTAAAAATTCCCCCATAATTTTGTTAATATTTCTTATTAAAATCTCTTTATATTTATACTAATTTTCACCTAAAATCCACCAACAATTATGGTACTAAAAAGCCCATATAAGGCCCATTAGTGCCCTTTTTCCCAATTTAAATGAGAAAACATGGATTTTCTAGGCCAAGGTTTGCATTAATATTTCTAGGTTCCTCGGAAAATTATCTAGACATGCTTAATATTTTAAGTAAATATTAAGAGAATTTTTTGGGTTGTTACAATTCCCCATACCTCGTGAAAGTTCGTCCTCGAACTTAGAACAGCTCCCGGTACTTGCGCCTCATCTCGTCTTCGCGTTCCCAGGTAGCTTCCTCGAACCACTGGCTTTGCCATAAGACCTTGACTAAGGGTACCTCCTTACTCCTCAGCTTCTTGACCTCCCTATCCAAAATCTGAATAGGTCTGCTCTCATAACTTAGGTCCTCTTGTACTTGCACTATCTGCGGCTCGATCACTCGGTCCATATCTGGGATACACTTTTTAAGTAGGGACACATGGAATACGTTATGGATAGCTGACATCTCTGAAGGTAGCTCCAGCTCGTATACCACTTTACCAACTCTTCTCAGAATCAGGTACGACCCCACATAACGCGGACTTAGCTTTCCTTTCCTCCCGAATCTTGTCACCCCTTTCATAGGAGCCACTTTCAGAAACACCCAATCTCCAACATTAAACTCCAGTGGTCTACGCCGAACATCGGCATAACTCTTTTGTCGGCTCTGAGCAGTTTCTATCCGTTGTCGAATATTCTGTATAGCTCGGGTGGTGCTGTCAATGACATCCGTTGTGAGCCCCATTTCCTTCTTTTCACCACCCTCGTACCAACAGATCGGAGACCTACATCTCCTCCCATACAATGCTTCATAAGGTGTCATTCCAATAGTAGCTTGGTAGCTATTGTTGTATGTGAATTCCTCTAAGCATAGATATCGACACCAGCTTCCTTTGAAATCCAAGGCACACGCTCGCAACATGTCTTCTAGCACTTGATTCACCTGTTCAATTTACCCCTCAGTCTGAGGGTGAAAGGCGGTGCTAAATCGCAATTTAGTGCCGAGAGACTTCTGAACACACTCCCAGAAATGCGAAGTAAAGCGACCATCCCTATCTGAGATGATGGTCTTGGGAACTCCATGGAGTCTAATTATCTCCCTAGCATATAATTGAGCTAGTTGCTCAATCGAATAAGTCATCTTGACTGCTAGGAAGTGGGCAGACTTTGTCAACCTGTCCACAATTACCTACATCGCATCATATCCATTTGTAGTCCTAGGGAGTCCTGAAACGAAATCCATAGAGATATCTTCCCATTTCCATTCCGGAATTGGAAGTGGCTGCAGAACTCCTCCGGGTCGCTGGTGTTCTGCTTTCACTCGTTGGCAAGTCGGGCAAGTACTAACATGCCGAGCCACATCTCTCTTCATACCGGACCACCAGAATTTCTCCTTCAGGTCTTGATACATTTTGGTGGATCCCGGATGCATCGAATCAGGGGTTCCGTGAGCTTTTATTAATATTTCTCTCCCGCTGGCGATATGAAAACCATCGCCCTTTCCTTCTTGGATCTCCTGTTTGATTCTCTGAAGGCTAGGATTACCATCTTGTTTGTCCAAACCCTTCCGTGTTTTGAGAGTCGATAAGAATTTCCGGGGTCTTTTCCCTGATTCTCCGATAAATTCAAACATAGTATCTGCCTCAGGTCAAATAGATCACCTTTCGCTTACGGCACTCGATAGAAGCACCGTATTTGCTCAGAAAATCCATCCCCATTATAACATCGTAATCCCGCATGTCGAGTATTATCAGATCGCAGTAGAGTTCTCTTTCTGCGATTCTGACTAGCACAACACGCAGTACGTGAGCGGATGTCATTATTTCTCCCGAAGGCAGGGTCGTTAAGAACTTACAGTCCAAAACTTGTGGGGACGTATCTATCTCCTTAGTGTATAATTGAGCTAGTGTCATTAATAGCTCTATGATGTAATTATATGCATATATCATAAGTATATAGTTATTACAATTATGGGTAAACCTAATAATAGTATGCTTCCGAAATATTAATTCACAACATGAGCTATGAATTATATTAGTTAATAGTTATTATATGATAAGTAAGGTCATATTTATTATATTACCATAAAATAACTTAAGGTAATCTTATATATTATATATAAGATAATAGAGAATCATACGTTGCTAATTTAATATTGATAATTAGTATGAAAATATAGTGGACCCCTATATTATTCTAATTATTTAATTCATAAAAGAAGATAAAATATCGTTCATCCTTACATATCTTAAGGTACCTTTCATCATAACTATCGTTCATACTTGCATATCTTAAAATCATAAAACATTTTACTACTATAAGATATGTAAAGAGGTACTTACTTGGAAGCGGCAGGAAGAGGGCTCGATGTGTGTGTAGTGAGATGGTTACTGCTCTGATACCAACCTGTAACGCCCGCTTTTTTCCCATTAAAGCGGCGTTACGTTAACATACTTAGGGCATGTAGACATCATAATGCAGCAGAAACCTTTAACTTACTCCTACATGCACTTACTACCATTTCTAACATCATAACATAGGAACTTAGCATAGTAACTTTATACCTAGCATCATATCATACTTAGCATAATGTCATTCGTAGCATCATGTCATACTTAGCATCATGTCATAGAGTCATACTCAAGCACATAATAGTAAAGGTAAAGTTCTATCATAAAACGAGCAACCATATTGCTCCTTGGCCAAGTCACTATCACACACATTCTTTGATGCCCTCCTACTGCTTCCTTACTGTCCCTTTGCATGATCTGCGGTATAAAAAAATAAGACTATAAGCACACAGGCTTAGTAAGACTCTTTCCTACTCACTAAAACCATTCATCACTTAATCATGAGCACATGAACATTAACATACTTAGTGCTTTACTTGGAACATAATCCTTCATAATCACTTAACATACATGCACATAAAACATTAACATTCTTAGTGCTTTGCTTAGAGCATAAGCCTTCATGATCACTTAGCATACATGCACATGGCATGATCATCAACTCAATCACATTCGTAGCATGACATAAACATAAACTTAAAACATTCACAACATGGCATAATACTTGGCATAGACATAACCATAATAAGCATAACTTCATAAACATTCTTAGTATGAGCCTAAATAAAATCATGGTATCCTAACTTAGCACAAACATAATCCAATCATGGCTTCATAAATTAGCATGGACATAAATAAAATCATGGCATCCTAACTTAGCATAAACATAATTAAATCATGGCATCCTAAACTAACATGAACATAAATAAAATCATGGCATCCTACTTATCATAAACCTAATTAAATCATGGCATCTTAAACTAGCATGAATATAATTAAAATCATGGCATTATAAATTAGCATGAACATAAATAAAATCATGGCATTATAAACTAGCATGAACATAAATAAAATCTGTTGGAAATTCTGGGCCGCAAAAACCGCTTTTTGCGTTGCGGAAACCCCAGAAGTTCGGCCACGGATCCGTGCGAACATAAAAATATGATTTTCGAGTACGAGTTTAATCTACATTAGATCTACTTGATAAGAATCATTACCCTTGACGCGTAGCCCTTCGCTTTCCCGCTTGTCCAAAAGGCCGCCGGATCTCGTAGAGTATCAAAGCAGACACTCCTCTATACGTATCCACGCGAACAAATGAAGATGAATCAAAACCTTAGGTGTGCTAGCACCCTATAGGTTTCGGCCAAGAGGAGAGGTCGAAGAAGCACTCCAACCAAAAATCAAGAGAGAAGAAGAAAAGCCTCACACACCCAAATGAAACAAAACATCGGTTTTGTTCCTTCATGGTGGCCGGCCACTTAATGGCCATTAATGGCCATTAGGTGGCCGGCCATAATGGCTATTAAGTGCCATTAGGTGGCCTTCCATATCCCTTTTCAATTTGAATTCGAAATTCAAATGGGGGGGAAACCAAGTCATCACTTGGTCAAACAAAGGTGAGGTGGGTTTTGGTCAAGTCAAACTTGCCTTTTATGGACTTTCCATAAATAGTCAAGTCAAACTTGACTCCATTTCTTCTCCCATGTCAAGTCTAACTTGAAGTGGAACCAAGTCAAGTCAAACTTGATTTGGATTTAGGTCAAGTCAAACTTGCCTTTTATGGACTTTCCATAAATAGTCAAGTCAAACTTGACTCCATTTCTTCTCCCATGTCAAGTCTAACTTGAAGTGGAACCAAGTCAAGTCAAACTTGATTTGGATTTAGGTCAAGTCAAACTTGCCTTTTATGGACTTTCCATATTTAGCCAAGTCAAACTTGACTTCAATTTTTCTCCATCTATTTGTTCTTTGCGTGTGACCCTATAGGTTCTTGTAACGTTGGCAATGCTTCTAACCTCTTAGAAACATAAGCAATGAGCGGTATCTAGCAACACATCATTGCTACCCAAGTTACAAGAATGTTGAGATCCAACATCACCTTGTGACTAATAATTGTGACTCTCACAATATATGATAATGTCCCTCTATCCATGATATCTAGATTGACTCAATTGAGGCATAGACCGTGTCATCCTCGAGTCAATCTATATCTTGAACTCCAAGTAGACTCACACTAATCAAATGAGTTCAATATCTCATATTGACTCACTTGGGCATGGCCATGCACTTTGTGGTCTCACTCTATCAAGAATACGATATCGCTCCCGTCATATAGGAGGGATAGATCCCATCTACATCACTCACATCCCTCTCCATAATTTGTTACATACCCAGTAATCGCCTTTATAGTCCACCCATTTACGGGTGACGTTTGACGAAGCCAAAGTACGTAACTCCTTATGTAGGAATCCATGGTGACTTCAGGTCCAAGGACTAATAGTCATACTAATAGCCACATGAGAAAGTATATGACACTCATATAACGATCCATGATACTTTCTCATGGTGGGTCATTCAGTATACATTCTCCAATGCATACCCATGTGTCAACTTGATATCTCTATATCTATGACTTGTGAGATCAAGTCATCATGTTGACCTACATGCTAGCCTCTACGTATTAACATTGTCCTTGAATGTTAATACTTGACTAGGAATTATTTAGAGTAGTGTTCTCTATATCATCTCACTATCGATTCAACCAATCGATTGATATAGATAAGAACCTTCTACTCAAGGACATTATTATACTTAGCTAATTGGCACAAATACACGTAAGTATAATAACCATAAAACATGCCTTTATTTATACATAGGAATATGATACAAATTAGTCCATACAATCATTACATGATCGGCTCTAGGGCTCTCACCAACAATCTCCCACTAGCACTAGTGCCAATCACTGTAGTATCTAATACCCAATGATCTAGTGTGACCATCATGCTTTGTCTGTGCCAAAGCCTTGGTCAGGGGATCTGCGACATTCGCCTCTGTGGGTACTCTGCATATCTTCACATCTCCTCTATCGATGATCTCTCGAATGAGATGGAAGCGCCGTAGTATATGTTTGGTCCGCTGGTGTGAGCGAGGTTCCTTAGCCTGCGCAATAGCCCCATTATTGTCACAATAGAGCTCTATGGGATCTGCAATGCTAGGAACCACCCCAAGCTCTGCAACGAACTTGCGGATCCAAACTGCCTCCTTTGCTGCTTCTGATGCAGCAATATACTCAGCCTCTGTTGTAGAATCAGCAACTGTGTCCTGCTTCGAACTCTTCCAGCTCACAGCGCCGCCATTCAGACAAAACACGAACCCTGACTGCGACCGATAATCATCCTGGTCGGTTTGGAAGCTGGCATCACTGTAACCCTTTACAGTTAGCTCCTCATCGCCCCCATATATCAAGAAATATTCTTTAGTCCTTCTCAAGTACTTAAGAATATTCTTGACCGCTATCCAGTGACGCTCACCTGGATCTGACTGGTATCTGCTCGTCATACTTAAAGCATACGAGACATCAGGACGAGTACATAGCATGGCGTACATGATAGATCCTATGGCCGAGGCATAAGGGATCTGATCCATGCGGTCTCTCTCCTCTCTAGAAGAGGGACTTTGAGTCTTCGAAAGACTCATACCATGTGACATAGGCAGAAATCCTTTCTTGGAATTCTGCATGGCAAACCGAAGTAAGACCTTGTCAATGTATGTACTCTGACTTAGGCCAAGCAATCTCTTAGATCTATCTCTATAGATCTTGATGCCTAAAATACAGGCTGCTTCACCTAAGTCCTTCATTGAGAAACAATTCCCCAGCCAAGTCTTCACAGACTGAAGCATAGGAATATCATTCCCAATGAGTAGTATGTCATCCACATACAATATGAGGAAAACTACTATGTTTCCTTCAACCCTCTTGTAGACACAGGGTTCATCTTCATTCTTGATGAAACCAAACTGTTTGATTGCATCATCGAATCGAAGATTCCAGCTCCGAGAAGCTTGCTTTAGTCCATAAATGGACCTTTGCAGCTTGCATACTCTGCCAGTATGCTTTGGATCTACAAAACCCTCAGGTTGTGTCATGTACACATCCTCGAGTAGGTTCCCATTCAGGAACGCGGTTTTGACATCCATCTGCCAGATCTCATAATCGTGGTATGCTGCAATAGCAAGCATGATCCGAATGGATTTGAACATCGCTACTGGAGAAAAGGTTTCATCATAGTCAATACCATGAATTTGTTTGAAACCCTTTGCTACCAGTCTACCCTTATAGGTATGCGTAAGTCCTCCCATGTCAGTCTTTCTCTTAAAGACCCACTTACACCCAATGGGTTTTACCCCTTCAGGTGGATCAACCAAGGTCCAAACTTGGTTGGTGTACATGGAATCCATCTCGGATCTCATGGCCTCAAGCCATTTCTCAGAGTCTGGGCTCATCACAGCTTCCTGATAGGTTGTAGGCTCATTCTCAATGAGCACAACGTCATTGTCATCAGACAAGAGAAATGAATATCTCTCAGGCTGATGACGTACCCTACCAGACCTGCGAAGAGGTAGGTCTACTTGAACAGGATGTTGTTCCATAACTCCTTGTGTAACAACCTCATGATCCACAACACTTTGTGGTTCCTGTTCAACCTCCATCAAGGCCTCAGTGCTTTGGTCCATATCTTGAAGTTCTTCAAGATCGAACGTACTCCCACTAGTTTTTCTAGAAACAAAGTCCCTTTCTAGAAAAACCCCAGTCTTCGCCACAAACACTTTGTGCTGACTGGGAATGTAGAAGTAATATCCCTTCGTTTCCTTGGGATATCCTACAAAATAGCACTTATCAGATTTGGGTCCCAGTTTGTCTGAGACTTGACGTCGAACGTAAGCCTCACAACCCCAAATCCTCATAAAAGACATCTGGGGACTCTTCCCAGTCCATATCTGATATGGTGTCTTTACTACAGCCTTTGATGGAACACGGTTAAGAGTGAAGGCTGCCGTGTCCAGAGCATATCCCCAAAAGGATATAGGAAGATCTGTGTGACTCATCATGGATCGCACCATATCTAATAGGGTACGATTCCTCCTTTCGGACACACCATTCCATTGTGGTGTTCCAGGAGGAGTGAGTTGGGACAGAATCCCACACTCAGCTAGATAGTCACGGAACTCATGGCTGAGGTATTCTCCACCTCGATCTGATCGAAGTATTTTAATACTCCTGCCAAGCTGGTTTTGTACTTCATTCTTGAATTCTTTGAACTTTTCAAAGGATTCTGACTTATGTGTCATCAAGTACACATAACCATATCTACTGAAATCATCAGTAAATGTAATGAAGTACCTATAACCACCTCTGGCAGCAACATTGAAAGGGCCACATACATCGCTATGTATAAGACCTAACAAATCGGTTGCTCTTTCGCTGTGTCCACTGAATGGAGTCTTGGTCATCTTGCCAAGAAGGCAAGACTCGCATGTCTCAAATGATTCAAAATCAAATGAGTCCAGCAAACCATCTCTATGGAGCTGGGATAGGCGACTCTCATTTATATGGCCTAAGCGACAGTGCCAGATATAGGTTTGGTTCAAGTCATTAGACTTGAGCCTTTTGGTATTTATGTTATAGATAGGGTTTTCTAAGTCTAGAAGATAGAGTCCGTTCATCAGAGGTGCACTACAATAGAACATTTCATTTAAATAAACTGAACAACATTTGTTCTTTATTATAAACGAAAATCCTTTCTTGTCTAAACAAGAAACAGAAACTATGTTCTTAGTCAGAGCAGGCACATAATAACAATCATCTAACTCTAGTACAAGCCCAGAGGGCAGAGATAGCATATAAACTCCTGTAGCAACAGCAGCAACTCTTGCTCCATTGCCAACTCGTAAGTCCACCTCGCCCTTTGTCAATGCCCTGCTATTTCTCAGCGCCTGCACATTAGTACAAATGTGAGAAGCACATCCGGTATCTAATACCCATGATGTAGAAATAGACAAATTGACTTCTATAACATGAATACCTGAAGTAGAAGTCTGACTTCTCTTCTTCTGGAGATCTTCCATATATTTCTTGCAGTTCCGCTTCCAGTGTCCGGTCTCACCACAGTGGAAGCAGGTAGCATCCTTGGCAACCCCTCCTTTGGGTTTCAGTGCTTTGCCCTTGCCCTTGCCCTTGGCTTGAGACTTTCCCTTGCCTTTGGGCTTGCCCTTACCTTTGTCCTTCTGCACCATCAAAATGGGCTTGGCCTTCTTAAGATTGAGCTCAGCAGTTCTCAACATGCTGAGCATCTCAGGCAGGGGCTTGTCAATTTCATTCATGTTCCAGTTCATGACAAATTGACTATAACTTTCGGGTAGGGACTGCAAGATCAAGTCTGTGGCCAGCTCTTGGCCCAGTGGGAATCCCAATCTCTGTAATTCTCTATGTACCCAATCATCTTGAGTACATAGGGACCTACGGGAGTCCCTTCTTGCATCTTGCACTGAAACAGTGCCTTAGAGATCTCAAATCTCTCGTGCCTTGCTTGTCCTTGATACAGTTGACGCAGATGCTCAACCATATCGAAAGCATCCATTAACTCATGTTGCTTCTGAAGCTCAGAGTTCATGGTTGCGAGCATAAGGCATGACACATCCAATGCGTCATCTTGATGCTTCTTGTGAGCATCACGGTCAGCTCGCGTGGCACTGGCAGGAGGTGCCTCGGGAATAGGCTGCTCCAGAACGTACAGTTTACGTTCTTGCTTGAGAACTATTCTCAAGTTCCTGTACCAGTCCAGGAAGTTTGCTCCGTTGAGCTTGTCCTTCTCAAGGACAGATCGCAGGGAGAGAGTATTTGCGTTTGTCGACATGGCAATCTACAACAATAAAATGCAGAAAATTAAATAACATATTCCTTTTCATTTAATTAGGCCTTTAATTAAATGATTCTCCCACTGAATTATAGAAAATTTATAGAATCAAGTCATAGATGTGGTCAAACCACGCTACAAGATTCTATCTAATTTAACTATAATATAGTGGGACAAGATCCACATCATACTAAGCCTTGAGTTAGCTTTGGCTAAATCGCCCAAGACTTAGTACGATCGGTAGGTAACAATTTACCGATTACATCTCTATGCAACTCTTGTTTATAGGATTAAAATTTACATTTACATAAAAACTTGAGTTAGCTTTGGCTAAATCGCCCAAGTTTTAATATAAATGCGATTTTTATCCTACCTTTCCAACGATTGGAATATGCCTATAGTTAGACTCGATCCGACCGAGTTAACTAGTTTCACTCAATCTGATTGAGTTTGTTCTCACCCAAGCCGTGATAGGCGGGACCAAGATTGTCCCTCCGTACCCTACCAAGATTAAATGTGTTGCTCTGCTTTGGCAGATTCAACAACAACAAATGATCGAGGTAGTGATAGGTATCAAAACTTGGTAGGCATTTCGAGATGAGTTGATTTGAATTAGATCGAATCTAATCGCAAGAGAGAGGGTGTATCATATACACAAGGCTCTAATTATTTTACTCTAGCATGCATCACATACAAGCAAATAATAAAATAATTTAATTTGTGATTGGATCATGGCCCTACTACGATCTTCTCAAGCCAATGAGAAGATCGGACGGTCAACCTAGGGTTTCGCTTCTCCAAGCTTCTCCTTTGACCGCCACGTGTCGTCGGCTCCCTCCATAACTCCGTCTTCGGAAGGACCGCCCAGCGTCTTCATTTTGTACATTACAAAATAAGAAAGTACAGAAATAAAATAAAAGAAGCCGACTCGCAGGTCGCATACACTATACAACACGCACAACCACAAAAACGGTACGCAGACCGTAATATGAATTACAACACATTCCAATCACATTGGGTTTTTATTGGGCCATGATCATCACAAATCCATACATAATTCCAAATTATGTATTTTAAATAAATTTCTATAATTTTTCGACAATTTTACAATATTATGAGTTACACTTCCGTAACGGTCCCGCTACACGATTTTCGGGCACGATTGCGGGACAATGCCCCTCGCGGGGTTAGGGGCGGCGCCCCTACTCGCGAAATGAATTTCGCGAGTGTCCCAAAATCACCTTACAACAACTTAAGCCGCTGTCCCGAAAGATTATAGCGAGATCTTTCCGTTTCGGAAAGTTTTTCTCGATCGGTGAAGCCTACAAGTGTCCGAACACTTGTTGCTTCGACTTCATGAGAAAAATACCCATAAATTCTATAAATTTCGAAAAATCACAGAATATTATTTGTCTTTAAATTTTGTATCTAATACAAAAAAAACAAATTTAAACTCGTACAAGGTTCGCACGTGGCTCTGATACCACTGTTGGAAATTCTAGGCCGCAAAAACCGCTTTTTGCGTTGCGGAAACCCCAGAAGTTCGGCCACGGATCCGTGCGAACATAAAATAAATTACGAGTACGAGTTTAATCTACATTAGATCTACATGATAAGAATCATTACCCTTGACGCGTAGCCCTTCGCTTTCCCGCTTGTCCAAAAGGCCGCCGGATCTCTTAGAGTATCAAAGCAGACACTCCTCTATACGTATCCACGCGAACAAATGAAGATGGATCAAAAGCTTAGGTGTGCTAGCACCCTATAGCTTTCGGCCAAGAGGAGAGGTCGAAGAAGCACTCCACCAAAAATCAAGAGAGAAGAAGAAAAGCCTCACACACCAAAATGAAACAAAACATCGGTTTTGTTCCTTCATGGTGGCCGGCCACTTAATGGCCATTAATGGCCATTAGGTGGCCGGCCATAATGGCTATTAAGTGCCATTAGGTGGCCTTCCATATCCCTTTTCAATTTGAATTCGAAATTCAAATGGGGGGGAAACCAAGTCATCACTTGGTCAAACAAAGGTGAGGTGGGTTTTGGTCAAGTCAAACTTGCCTTTTATGGACTTTCCATAAATAGTCAAGTCAAACTTGACTCCATTTCTTCTCCCATGTCAAGTCTAACTTGAAGTGGAACCAAGTCAAGTCAAACTTGATTTGGATTTAGGTCAAGTCAAACTTGCCTTTTATGGACTTTCCATAAATAGTCAAGTCAAACTTGACTCCATTTCTTCTCCCATGTCAAGTCTAACTTGAAGTGGAACCAAGTCAAGTCAAACTTGATTTGGATTTAGGTCAAGTCAAACTTGCCTTTTATGGACTTTCCATATTTAGCCAAGTCAAACTTGACTTCAATTTTTCTCCATCTATTTGTTCTTTGCGTGTGACCCTATAGGTTCTTGTAACGTTGGCAATGCTTCTAACCTCTTAGAAACATAAGCAATGAGCGGTATCTAGCAACACATCATTGCTACCCAAGTTACAAGAATGTTGAGATCCAACATCACCTTGTGACTAATAATTGTGACTCTCACAATATATGATAATGTCCCTCTATCCATGATATCTAGATTGACTCAATTGAGGCATAGACCGTGTCATCCTCGAGTCAATCTATATCTTGAACTCCAAGTAGACTCACACTAATCAAATGAGTTCAATATCTCATATTGACTCACTTGGGCATGGCCATGCACTTTGTGGTCTCACTCTATCAAGAATCGATATCGCTCCCGTCATATAGGAGGATAGATCCCATCTACATCACTCACATCCCTCTCCATAATTTGTTACATACCCAGTAATCGCCTTTATAGTCCACCCATTTACGGGTGACGTTTGACGAAGCCAAAGTACGTAACTCCTTAGTAGGAATCCATGGTGACTTCAGGTCCAAGGACTAATAGTCATACTAATAGCCACATGAGAAAGTATATGACACTCAA
>JAGFNQ010000924.1:268680-289956 GCA_024364735.1 Boesenbergia rotunda
AACCCCGTACTTATTAAGAAGAGCCTTCATGTGCTTATTGCAAAAATGGGATCCTTGGTCACTTATGATTGCTCTTGGAATTCCAAACCTGCAAAAAATGTGTGACCTGACAAAACTAACAACAACAGATGAATCATCAGTCCTGGTGGAATGACCTCCACCCATTTTGAAACATAATCAACAGCTAAAAGAATATACAAGAATCCAAAAGAAGCAGGAAATGGTCCCATAAATCTATACCCCACACATCCAAATATCTCACAAAATAAAATAGTTTGCTGAGGCATTTCATTCTAGCATTATGTTTCCTATTCTTTGACATCTATCACAACATTTACAAAACATTATGAATCTCTAAACAGGGTGGGCCAGTACAATCCACATTCTAAAATTTTTCTAGCAGTTCTTTGTGGTCCAAAATGCCCACCACATGCTGAAGAATGACAAAGGTGAGTACAGAATGAAACTCATGATCTGGTACACATCTCCTAATGATTTGATCACTACAAAATTCCACAAGTAAGGATCATCCCACACATAATATTTTGCATCACTTTTAAACTTATCCTTTTGAGCTTTCGAAAGGTGTGTAGGAAAAACATGAGCTACAAGAAAATTCACTAAGTCTGCATACCAAGGTGACTCACCATGCAGCTGTAAAAGCTGCTCATCTCTGAAATCATCATCTATGGCCGTGGGATCTCCATCTCCCTCCAATCTGCTCAAGTGGTCTGCTACTAAATTTTCCTTGCCACTCCTGTCCCGTATCTCCAAGTCAAACTCCTGTAGTAGTAGCATCCATCTAATAAGCCTTGGCTTCGCATCTCTCTTCTTCAGGAGGTACTTCAGTGCTGCATGATCAGAAAACACAACAACATGAGAACACAATAAATATGATCTGAATCTATCTAAAGCAAAAATAATGGAAAGAAGCTCCTTCTCAGTCGTGGTGTAGTTGGCTTGGGCGGCATCTAGGGTTTTGGAGGCATAGGAAATGACATGTGGTGCTCCATCTACCCTCTGCGCTAGAACAGCTCCCACTGCAAAATTAGAAGCATCACACATTAATTCAAAAGGTAAAGACCAGTCAGGTGATGTAATAATAGGAGCTGAGGTAAGAGCCTCCCTGAGTCTATGAAAAGCTTCCTTGCATTTTTCATCAAAATGGAACTCAACATCTTTCTGTAGAAGTCATGTCAAGGGCCGAGCAATCAAGCTGAAGTCTCTAATAAATCTGCGGTAAAATCCTGCATGTCCAAGAAAAGCTCGAATATCCCGTACGCATACGGGGTAAGATAAAGAAGAAATAACACTGATTTTAGCAGGATCTACCTCAATACCTTTCCTGAGAGACTATGTGTCCAAGTACTATCCCGTGCTCTACCATAAAGTGACATTTCTCAAAATTCAAAACAAGGTTAGTTTCAATGCAACGGTGTAAAACCCTAGACAAGTTATTCAAACATGAATCAAAAGATGTGCCATAAACTGAAAAATCATCCATAAATACCTCCATACAGTCCTCTAGCAACTCACCAAATATACTCACCATACATCTCTGAAAGGTACCGGGTGCGTTGCAGAGTCCGAAGGGCATACGTCTGTAGGCGAAAGTGCCAAAGGGACAAGTGAAGGTGGTCTTCTCCTGGTCCTCTGGATCTATACAAATCTGAAAATAGCCTGAAAATCCATCTAAAAAATAGTAGTGTGACTTCCCTGCCAGTCTCTCAAGCATCTGATTAATGAAGGGTAAAGGGAAGTGATCTTTCCTTGTGACCTTGTTGAGCTTCCTGTAATCAATGCAGACTCTCTAGGAATTCTTAACTCTGGTGGGCACTAGCTCATTGCTTTCATCTGCCACCACGGTCACTCCAGATTTCTTAGGCACCACGTGAATAGGGCTAACCCACTGACTGTCAGAAATAGGGTAAATGATACCTGCCTGTAGAAGTCTAGTCACCTCTTTCTTTACAACATCCAAAATAAGTGGGTTGAGTCTCCTTTGTGGCTGCCTCACAGGTTTGACATTATCTTCCAAAAATATCCTGTGCATGCAGATAGCTGGGCTGATACCTGGTATATCTGATAAAGTCCACCCAATCGCCTTTTTGTAGTGCCTCAGGACTTGCAGTAATTTTTCTTCTTGTTCTGACTCCAAATGCTGTGCAATAATAACAGGAAAAGTCTGCTCCTCCCCTAAGTATGCATACTTCAAGTGACCTGGTAATGGCTTCAGCTCACTCTGGTCCTCTTCAGTAGAAATAAGTGGTCCCTGGGGCTTAGTGCAATCCCCTACACTTTGAATATCAAGAAAAATAGGTGATCCTTGGGGCTCTGTGCAATCCCCTACACCTAGAAAAATCTCTCTAGCTGGAAGTGTGTCTGAAATATCTTCTGTAAAATCCTCAGTATCAGCAGTCAGTACTCTCTCAGCCTCCTCTGAATCAATAGCTCCTCCAGAAAACTCCTCCAGAAATCCCTCAGCCTCTAACTCAGTCTGCGCCAGCTCCTCTAAAATATCCATGCTCATGATAGAGTGATCCTCTCTCGGATGCTTCATAGTATCGAAAAGGCTGAACTGTACCACCGTGTCTCCAATTTCCATAGAAAGTGTCCCGGCATGTACATCAATCTTCATTCTGGCCGTCTTCAGAAAAGGCCTGCCTAAGATAAGTGGAGAACGGTGTGCCAAGTAATCTCCCTCCATATCCAAAATATAGAAATTAGCAGGAAATATCAGCTCCTTTACCTTCACCAAAACATCTTCAATCATACCTGCTGGGTGGGTCTGACTCCTGTCTGCTAGCTGTATCACCACTCCAGTGGGCTGTAAAGGGCCTATGCCAAGCATCTGAAAAACTGACTTGGGCATCACATTTATGGAAGCTCCTAAATCTAACATAGCATCGTGGAATATGGTGCTCCCTATCTCACAAGAAACAGTGAATACCCCTGGATCTTCACACTTCTGAGGAATAGTGTGGATAAGTGCTGAGATGTTCTTCCCAAAGCTGACCAACTCATTTTCCTTGAGTTTCTTTTTATGAATACAAAGATCCTTCAAAAACTTAGCATACTTGGGAATCTACTTGATCATGGTCAACAAAGGTACATTGATCTCCACCTTGCTAAATAGTTCCACTAATTCATTGAATTCCTTGGCTTTCTCTTCCTCCACTTGCTTTTTGGCATGTGTTCTCTGCTGTGGAAAAGGTAAAGGAACCCTAAAATCATTTTCTTTGGCCGGAAGTGGGGAAGCTAAATTCTGCCCTGCTGTCCCATGCGAAGTAGCTGCTGTCCCAGGCGTCTCGGCATTGTTTTCTTCTCCGTTTGCCACCAAATTTGGAGGGTTGCTTGAGGAATGAGTTGGGAACGGGCTAGGGGTGGAATCAGCTGAATTTGAACTCATTTCATTGCTGTCTTGGGCCGGGATTGTAGCTGCTGTCCGGTTCTCTGAAAATTCTGCTCTTGGACTCTTCGGAGATGTTGTAACCTTCCCACTTCTCAAAGTTATAGCACTCACATTCCCCTTGGGATTAGGAATAGTTTGGGAAGGAAGTTGACTTGATCCTTGAGCTTGATTTTGATTAATTCCACTCGTCAATTGCCCTATTTGCCTCTCAACATTTTGATTGTGTTGTTGTTATTGTTGTTGCCAAGCTTGTTGTTGTTGTTGTGTTTATACAACTTGTTGTAGCATCTCCATCACTTGTTGATGCTGAACATCTCCACCACTTGAGCTCCCATAACCTCCTTGGTTAACATAGCTCCTTGTCTGACCTTGAAAGGATGAAGTAGAAGGCTGAAATTTTGATTGCTGATTTTGTTGAAAACTTGGCTGTTGGGGCTGATAAAAGGACTGATTAGGCTGTTGATAGGGCTGATTAAATGGATGATATGCTTGGAAACCTTGCTGTGAAATATGGGGCTGAAAGTTCTGATTTTGTTGTGAAAAATTCTGTGGTGAAGGCTGGAAACTCTGACTTTGAAACCCTTGATTGTAGGGCTGTGAATTCTGATTCAAGGGCTGTGTGGGCTGAAAATTTTGTTGGTTTTGAGCTAGAAAAGCTGGGAATGATTGAAATCGTTGCTTCCCTTGATAAGGTTGCTGGAATTGAGATTCAAATGGCTGAAATTGTTGCTGAAAATGTTGAGAATTAGGCTGAAACGAAGGCTGAAAATTTGGGTTTGATGGTTGAAAAGTTTGCTGATTGTTCTGAGTTTGTTGGGGCTGCTGGAAGTTCTGTAATGACTGTTGTGAAGGTTGATTTTGAGGCTCTTGTTGGCAGAAAGTATTCCCATACCTCAAGTTAGGATGATTCCTCCAACCTGGGTTGTAAGTAGAGGAATACAGATTGTTTCTTGCTGGAAATTGTCCTCTTACTAACGCTGCTACTGTTTCATCCTATTGGAGGGTGGGGCACGAGTCTAAGGTGTGCTCTAGACTAGAGCAAATGCCACACACACTTATCATTTGACTTGACTGTGGAGGTACTGAAGGAGTTGAACTTAGTCTTTCCACTTTCAAATCTATTTTCTTAACAGCCGAGGTGAGCTCCATCAATGCATTCTGAACGTTTTGATCAGTAGGAACTACCTGAACTTCACCCACTCCTCTGGTGGTCAAGGCTCTGCCTCCAAATTGTTGGGAATTCTCAGCCATATTAGAAATTAACTCCCTAGCTTGC
This sequence comes from Boesenbergia rotunda, assembly GCA_024364735.1. Classification (NCBI taxonomy): domain Eukaryota; kingdom Viridiplantae; phylum Streptophyta; class Magnoliopsida; order Zingiberales; family Zingiberaceae; genus Boesenbergia; species Boesenbergia rotunda. Next base: position 273,369 of record JAGFNQ010000924.1, read on the forward strand.
ATTGGTGACTTGTTCACTAGGGCCCCTCCAGCTGCAGCATCTATCAGGACTCTATCCATCTGCAGCAGTCCCTCATAAAAATATTGAATCAATAATTGCTCACTGATTTGATGCTGGGGGCAACTTCAACACAACTTGTTAAATCTTTCCCAGTAATCATATAGTGTTTCGCCCACCACTTGCTGAATCCCACAGATACTTTTTCTGATTATAGCTGTGCGGGAAGCTGGGAAATACTTCTCCAAAAATGCCTTCTTTATAGCGATCCAACTAGACACATGTCCTGTAGGCAGATAATAGAACCAGTCTTTGGCTGCTCCTGTCAATGTGAAGGGAAAAGCTCTCAGCTTGATGTCTTCTTCAGAAATGCCCTGAGGCTTCATAGTAGAGCACACCACATGGAACTCGTGCAAGTGCCTATTTGGATCCTCTCCAGAAAGTCCCTGAAATTTCGGCAATAAATTGATGAGTCCAGATCTGAGCTCAAAACTTTCCCCCAGCTCTGGATAAGCTATGCTGGAGTACTGAAATGCAGCATCAGGTGCTGCAAGCTCCTTCATGGTTCTCTGGTGGTCTGCCATGTCAATGCCTGAGTGAGTGGAGATAGTCTGAATAGGAGGGATATCTGTAGTCTCAGAAAGAATGGCCTGGCTCCTCCTGACTCTGAAATTCCTCTCAATCTCAGGATCGAAATCTTCTAATTCAGCACCTAAAGACCTGGTCATAAAAACAAAACAAATCGCAGTAAAAGTGGATAAAGAGATAAAACAAATAGAATCAAATCAAAAGATATAGCAATAAGCACAAAGGTAAGTCAAGAATGATATGAAATAAGTGCACCAGCAAAAATCAAACAAGTCAACTAGTAGTTCCCCGGCAACGGCGCCAAAAATTTGATAAACCCAAATATACTAGATTAAATTGTCACGAAAGTGTGGGCTCATCAGATTTACATGTGAATGAAAGCTGGAAACCCTTTTACAATCAAAAGTATGAAAATGTAATATAGGGGCCACAGGTCGTATTTTTCTCGGGGCTAGTTGTCGTGTCTGATTCAAACTTGTGTTTATGTGTCATTTGAGTTTTGGGTTTCGAACAAGTAAATGGAGTTTTTTTTTTGAGTTTTAAATGAAAGTGAAAATGTGATGGATGAAATTTAACTCAACTAATAACCAAACAATTAATGGCAAATACTACTTCAACCAATAAACACCTAATTAAGCTCTCACCAGATTTTTTTCTTTTAAAATTGATTTCTGATTTCAACAAAAACAAAAAGGGCTGCTATGCAATAAAGTAAAAACAGTGATAGGAGTTTTCGGAAACAAACAAGGTTGCAACAAATCAAGGCTAAGGGGATTCGAATTTCACACAAGCAACAAACATTAATTATCTAAAAAACTTGGAAACAAGCAAGACTAGGGACTGTTCCGAATTGACACAAAGACAATGCTAGATTATTTCAAGCTATAAAACACACTAGAACTCGTAGCTATTTGATACCAAGCAATGCCACAGCAGCCTTTTGATACAAAATGCAGGGATTCAATCAATTTGGCACGCAAACAAGGAAGTCTATGTGCTGAAAATCATGCCAATTGAAACACCATAATCTGATGTAAAGCACACACAACTGAGGCAAACAAGTCAACTAAAAACTTAGAAACAATTTACTGGAAAAACTACAACTCAGATTTCCTAATCAGATGGAAAGAAATGAAATTTCAGACACAAACTACAAACTGAAAAACAGGGCAGATTTGATACTCAATCATGAAGTGGAAACAAATTGGAATTTCGAATTATCACAACTAAACAGAATTCAGGATTGAACTTAAAGTCTTGACAAGCTTAAACCAACTAAATTATCTCACTAAAACTGAAACAAACATGAAAATTTCGTAACTGAAATGTAAATTGCAGGAATGAAATGGCACGCAACCAAGGAATTGGCACGCTACAGTTTAAGCTACAATTAAACTGAAAATTTACTCCATCTATCACTAAACAAGTTTCTAACTTACTGAACTCGAAGTTTAAACTCCTAATTAAGCTAAACAATTCAGAACATACAAACTAGATAGCTGAAAACTGAAAATTGCAGAGAACAAAATAGAATTCGGCAGAGTAAGAAATTACAGCTATAAAACATGAAAATTAGCTAGCTAAACTACTCCTCAACCATTCCTCAGCTCAAGAGCTCCTTGGTCGTCAATCAAGGGAGAACCTCGGACCCGCAAGCTCAACAAATCAGTGAAGACCCTCCCTGCTACCGAATCGAATCAGACTATGCCCAAACTGAAATTCAGCTCCGAATTCTTCAAACTAGCTGTGGTGGCTTGCGATTTGGATTTGGGAGTGACCGAGACCTTCCAGGGAACCCCTCTGGTCAGCTCGGATGTAGTGGAAGTGGAGCACAGCTGAACTCGATTGGATCGGATAGCAAAACTGTCGAGACCACGCGCAACTTCGCTATTGAGCAAAAGTCAACTCTGAAACTTCACTGAGATCATCTTCACTAACCTAGCCCTTGCTTTGATTATGGATTGAGGGATCGCGCCCCAGAAATGGAGAAAAAGCAATGAAAAACTGAAGAACTCGATGATGGGTACTGTAGCGGCGGAGACGCGATGAAGGGAAGAAGCTGCGATAATTTTGATTAAATAGGAACCAATGGACGGCTGTGATTGATCTGTTGGTGCAGTATGCACCCAAGTCAAACCTGTGTTTTGATATTGGCAAAAAGGTTCAAAAGTTAAGGGTTAATGGTTGTCTAACGAGTTTCTTGAGTGTACAGGAAAAGCCCTAGCGAAGGAATGCTAGGCACTGGCGAAGGACTGCCAGACAGGACAAGCCCTAGCGAAGGAATGCTAGGCACTGGCGAAGGACTGCCAGACAGGACAAGCCCTAGCGAAGGAATGCTAGGCACTGGCGAAGGGCTGCCAGAAGAAAAAACCTAGCGAAGGGCTGCTAGGCACCAAGCGAAGGGAAGCTTGGTAACTCAAGACCTGGCGAAGGACTGCTGGGCAAAAGTCCAACTGGAGGATCCGGTTGGCACCAGGTAAAACTCTCCCGAGAGGAGTAGGTGAGGACGCGTTCCCCTCGAGGGAACATTAGGCGTCGGTTCGACCTAGGGCTCCATTTTGGAGATCCAAAGTCAGAACCAAGACAGCTAAGGCTGTTTTAACTAACTTATTATTTGCTGTTTTGGACTAACCCTGGATGCAGGACCGAAGGACTGTGTTTCTGCAGCTCAGAGAGCCTCAAAGGAGTGAGGCCGTAGCTGAGTAGGGCGCCCCGGATGTGTCGGGCGCCCAGAGTCAACCCAAAGTCAGCAGAGAGGTAAACGCCCCGACAGCAGTGCAATTGGGGGCGCCCCGCGTGTGTCGGGCGCCCCGCGTGTTGGGTGCCCCGCGTGTCTCGGGCGCCCACTGTGCCACGCCACTGGCAGCTGCAGCTCACCCTCGCGAAACCAAATGGATGAAGCTTTGACCGGTCAACCGGGCGCCCCGCGCGCATCGGGCGCCCCAGTCAACTGTTATCCCGAAGTCGAAGCGATCAGTCACGACCGAGAGCATGCCGGATCAGAAGCCACGTGGAGGGCGCCCCGAGCATCCCGGGCGCCCCCAGCCCTATATAAAGGGCCCTCGACCCCAGGTTTAAAGCATCAATTCCATTGAACGCAATCACGCTCTTCTGCTCCCGCGCTCTGCTCCAGAACCCTCCAGACTCGAGATACAAGCGCCGGCGACGTCCAACTGCTCTGGAACTTCGATTTACACCGGACGTCGGTAACAAAGAAAAGCTGTCTTTTTCCTTACTGCAATTTACTGTAATCAATCTTTGTAAAATTGTTTTGCGCGATTATAGTATTGCCCATAGTAAACGGTCAACGACCGTGGGCCTTGGAGTAGGAGTCGACCCAGGCTCCGAACCAAGTAAAAATCTTGGTGTTCGCATTGTCTGATTTTGATTATTCCGCTACGCAATTGCTCTTTACGAAATCCGAACGAATTGCGACATTCACCCCCCCCTCTCTCGCATTTCTCGATCCAACAAGTGGTATCAGAGCGGGGAAGTCAAATTTGGTGCAACCACCAGTTTGAATATTTTTCGGATTTTTTTTTCTCTCATTTTTTTTAAATAAAAAAAAAATCTTCGTTCGAGTTTTTATCTCAAGGTTGGTGCAACACCCCTTGAAATCTGTGTTTGATTATTTCTTCCCACACTACTAATCCAAGACCAAGTCTTGGAAATATTTTTGTTGTTTACTTTTATTTCAGTAACAAATGTCTATCCAAGAAGGATTTAGCACCGCCAGACCTCCACTTTTCAGTGGAGAAGACTTTCCCTACTGGAAAAGTCGAATGGAGGTCCACCTGAAAACTCAGGTGGAAATGTGGATAATCATCCAGTCTGGACTGATGATTCCCACCAATGCTGAAGGTGTACCACAAGACTACTCAGAATGGGACACTGCCCTTAAACGAAAGATTGAAGCTGACGCCAAAGCAACCCAGACTCTACAATGTGGACTAACGAAAGAAGAGCTGAACCGCGTAGGACCCTTCAAAAGTGCAAAGGAACTATGGGCTAAATTGATTGAACTCCACGAAGGAACTTCAGATACAAGGATCAGCAAACGAGACTTGCTACTAAACAAGCTCTTCACTATCAAAATGGCAGATAACGAGACAGCAGCCCAGCTCCACGCCAGAATCCAGGAGCTGATGAATGGTCTTCACGCAATAGGTCACCAGGTTCAAAACCGTGATCTGATAAGGTACGCCCTAAACGCATTCCCTAGGAACACCTTGTGGGCATCTATGGTAGATGCATACAAGGTCTCTAGGGATCTTTCAAAAATTAAGCTAGATGAGTTATTTTCTGAACTTGAGCTGCATGAACAGACTAACTCCAATTTGGTCGAGAAAAGTATAGCCTTTTTTGCAGGGAAAACAGGGAAAATGACCAAGAAGAAAATTCAAGTTGAACCTGAATCTACCTCAGATTCAGAAATAGAAGATCAAGAAGAAGATCAATCAGAACTAGTCCGGCTAGCTCGAAGCTACTACAAAAAGTTGAAGAACCAAACTAACACACGGAGAACAAGCCGAAGAAAGGACGGACAAGATGAACCGGCAACTGACAAACAAAAGCCTAACGTAACCTGCTACGAATGCAAGAAGAAGGGCCACTACAAGACTGAATGTCCAAGTCTAAAGGAGTCCAAAAAGAACAGAAAGAAGAAGGCACTCCAAGCAACCTGGGACGAGTCTTCCTCAGAAGAAGAAGAAGAAGCACCTCAGTCCAATCTTCTAGCCCTGACCGCTTCGGATCAAATCGAGACTGACTCAGACTCGGAACGGGACGACGGCAAGCTGACATTCTCCGAAGACGGCGAAATAAAGGTAACGGGTTTTTCAAAATCGCAATTAAATTCTCTTATTTCCTATCTATCCCAAGATTTGGCGAAAGCCAAACTCCGAATCGAGTCCCTCCGACAGGAAGTAAAACTCCTGAAAGAGGGAGTTGATTCTAATTCCTTAACTGAGAAAATTCAGGAAGAAACCCCTGATCAAGTTGAGAAACTTGAATCAGAAAATTTCTCCTTGAAAACTCAAGTCAAGGATTTAAGAACAGCTTTAGAACGATTCACTTCTGGTTCCAAGAATCTTGATATGATTCTGGGATGACAGAAGTCTGTTCTAAACCGATCCGGACTTGGCTATAGAACCAAATCTCGGCAAAGATCTTACTTTGCTGTACTGAACCAGTCAAGACCTAAGGTTCAGGCATGGGTGCCAAAACTGTGCCTGACTAAACCAACTGGTTCAAATCAATTTTGGATCCCCAAGGACAAGATTCACCTCTTGCCTAACCCATATAGAGGCTATAGTCCAGGGGGAGCCAAAATCAAAACAATTTTTATAATTAGATAGTTTTTTTTAATTGATTGATTGTGTGTTTATTTAATCTCTTGCAAATTGCCATGCTTAGATTTAAGAAATTCTTAGATTTAAGGACTAAAATTCCTTGAAAATTGAAAACATAGTATTGGGAGGAGGTGAGATGATAGTACGTTAGGGAAGCCAATTTGGCGGAACTAGCCGAAGCTACCGATCCAAGACCCAAGCTAGTTAGACCAGAAAATGACCTAATTTAATTTGAAAATGAAATTTCATTAAAAGGCTTTGTCAAGGAAAGGGTGGATGATCCCATAAGGCTTCGGCCAAAGAAGGCCTAGTGCCTCGCCAAGACCTGGAAGCCAATTTCTGAAATTCAAATTCAAGTTAACTTTTGTCAAATTCGAATCTAACTCAAATTTCAAATAATTATAGATTCTAAACTGTCTTTTCAAAACCTCTATTTTTCAAACTTATTATCTTTTTGAAAAACACTTAATCTGTTTTCAAAAGTAAATATCTCTTCAAAATAAATGAAAATTCCCTTTCAAAATTAATTTTTACCTTCAAACCTGTCTCACAAAAACCTTAAGGTTAACGTGATTGAAAACCCTAGATTCAGTGAGACAGGAAAATTAAGCTCAAATTAAACCACCTTGCTTGTGCTTTCATAATCATGGTCAAACTATGATTAACCTAGTCAAACCTGGTCAAAACAGTCAAAAGTCTGGTACCTAGGGCGCCCGTAACCTGTCGGGCGCCCCTGCCAACACTGAAAAGGTACCAGCTCCAGTCAAAGCAGCAAAAGCTGCATTTGACCGACTTGAGAAGGGCGCCCGTAACCTGTCGGGCGCCCCTATACGCTCCTGTCCCCCACGCTGATTAAAGCAGTCAAAAGCTGCAGTCAAACAGCCTTTGAGAAGGGCGCCCGTGACATGTCGGGCGCCCCCATCAAAATCTGTCTCCCACGCTGATTAAAGCAGTCAAAAGCTGCAGTCAAACAGCCTTTGAGAAGGGCGCCCGTGACATGTCGGGCGCCCCCATCAAAACCTGTCTCCCACGCTGATTAAAGAAGTCAAAAGCTGCAGTCAAACAGCTTTTGAGAAGGGCGCCCGTGACCTGTCGGGCGCCCCTTCAGACCTTTTCCCTGCCCGAGGCAAAACCAAACTGTAAAGGGCGCCCGTGACCCGTCGGGCGCCCCCCCATCAACCCCTATAAAAGGGACCCAAGACTCCCTCATTTCCCACACCACATCTCACACTCCTTCTTCCCTTTGCCTCATTCTTGTGGATCAAGTGAACCTAAGCCTTCCCTTGCCTCAACCATGCCTCCAAGGTATGAAATTTAGTTGTGCAATTAATTTTTCTTAAATTACAAATTTTTTTTGCACACTCCTTCTTTATCCTTAATCACTTATTTTTTCTACACTTAGAAAACGCCGAGCAGTTCAGTCGAACCCCGGTAATGAGCCCAGTCCCGACCCTAGATTTCCTAACCTAGCACTTTGTAACAAGTTCGCACAAACCACCTACATTCCGATTAAAACAAGCTACCTTAACCGTCATTTCTTCTCCCAATCCTGTCCAGTCGCAATGTCCGCAATTAACTTCTATCAACTAGATAACCTCGTATTCTGCACACATTCGATCAACAACACCCTATGTGCAGAATTCTATAACAACATAGTTAGGCAAGACCACTTGAGCTTCGTCACTACCGTTCAAGGAATGCCCTTGAGCATCACTCCTACCCTACTGAACCGATTTTTGGGACTCCGACCATCTCAGTCCATCTTCTGTTGCTACCCTCCAAGGAACCCGCCCTTCGACGCCCCCTACTCTCATATTGACCTGAACACCTTATACAACTATTTCTTTGGGGAAGCCATGGACCCTGCAGGAGGGCAGTTCCACTCCACCCGACTCCCGATTCAGGACTACGCTCTCTACAGAGTAATTGTCCGTTGCATCCTTCCTTTGTCCACTAGGGACACAGCCACCATGAAACCCTTTCACACTTTTCTTCTCTATGCCCTTATCCACCATCTGGACATAGATATAGGCCTTCACCTCTTCCACTGTATCTACATGCCTCTAGTGTATCCACTAAGGGGCGGATCCGCACTCCCTACTGCCACGTCATCACCTCTATCCTCCACCACCACGGCCGAAATATCGCTGACGGCGAGATTACCACGATGACCGAATTCGACGAGATAGGATTTAGAAACTTTTCTTTAGCCGGTATAGACGTCTCGGGCACCGGGGTTCTGACTTGGCGACGCCAACCAGCCGCACAGGACATTGCCGACGAGGAGGTCGAGGTCGACGTTGCCGACTTAGCAGCAGAGGTAGATCAGCCCGCTCCACCGACCTTGTACGAGAGAGTTACACGACTCGAGACGCACGTCCAGAGCTTCAGAGAAGAAGTGGAAGCGTACCATATTGAAGACCAAGAGACAAACTTAGGCTACTACAACAACATTATGAGTACCCTCACAGCCGATAGAGAAGCCTGGAATGCACAGTACCATGAGATCATGGCACGATTTGATGCATGGCAGCCGGGCCCATTTGATCCTCCTGGTCCCTCCTCTTAGATGACTTGGACATGTACCCATTTGACTACCCCTACTGAGTAGGGTTGACTTCTGTTGACTTGTACTAGACTTCTACTTGAACTATGCTAATCTTAGCTTGGCTTGTTTACTGTTTTTGACTAAATTAAGTTAGGGTTATGCTTAGTAGAATAGAATCATGTGGTTTTTGGATTTTCAATGTTAAATTGAACTTACAATGTCTTTTAAAAAGTTTTTTGTTAAAAATATTACTTTAACTTTAAAAAGTTTTTTACTTAGTTTTATTTCAAAAACTACCCCTTTCAAAACTAGGGCTTTTTCGAAAATAGACTTAGCCTAGGCTCTAACCCTAGAACTGCATGCACCTATAGATCTAGAAGCCAGCATCTCACAAGCACCTTAGGGCACTTTTTGAATGATAACCTAGAAAGGGTTGAGATGCTTAGGTCTTTGCCTTAACTCAAGATGCTTTAAGTCAGTGCATCTGCAGCAGTTGGGGCACTAAATACAAACTGAACAGCAATCAAGTTAAGTGTCAAGTTTAGACAATCTAACTTGAACAGCTCACTTAACTTGACTAACCCTAGCCAAAACTACTGTTTATAACAGTTAGTAAGTAGCTAAGTGGGTTAGACAGGTCCCTAAAGGATTAACCAGACTTAGGTCTTATTTTGATTCAGTACAGCAAATGCTCTATTTAAGTATTGCAAATTTTGTTTCTTTTTTTTGCATTCTTTTTGATATATGTCAAAGGGGGAGAGTTGGAAAGGAAACAGGAAACACAATTTTTTCTTTTCCATAGTCTTTTCAAAAAGTTGAACTGAAAAATTGGTATAATTTTATTTCTAAGCTCTGAACTATTTTTTGCTTAAAATGATTTTTACATAATGTTTCTAAGTTTGAAATTTTTCCCAAAAACTGAAAATTTTCTAAAGTCTGAAATTATTTCAAAAATGAAAATTTTCTAAAGGTTCCCAAACCAAGAATGTTTTTGAAAAACTTAGCAAAAACTGTAGAGAATTCCTAACTTATTATCAAAACATGAAATCTTCTAAGTACTTCATTCACACCACCTGTTTTTGAAAAACCTAGGGGGAGATTTCTTCTAGGGGGAGGGAATCTAACTTAGGATTTTAAATTCAGCACTTTTTTCCTTAACTTTTTGAACTAGGTTGCCATATATCAAAAAGGGGGAGATTGTTGGTGCAGTATGCACCCAAGTCAAACCTGTGTTTTGATATTGGCAAAAAGGTTCAAAAGTTAAGGGTTAATGGTTGTCTAACGAGTTTCTTGAGTGTACAGGAAAAGCCCTAGGAAGGAATGCTAGGCACTGGCGAAGGACTGCCAGACAGGACAAGCCCTAGCGAAGGAATGCTAGGCACTGGCGAAGGACTGCCAGACAGGACAAGCCCTAGCGAAGGAATGCTAGGCACTGGCGAAGGGCTGCCAGAAGAAAAAACCTAGCGAAGGGCTGCTAGGCACCAAGCGAAGGGAAGCTTGGTAACTCAAGACCTGGCGAAGGACTGCTGGGCAAAAGTCCAACTGGAGGATCCGGTTTGCACCAGGTAAAACTCTCCCGAGAGGAGTAGGTGAGGACGCGTTCCCCTCGAGGGAACATTAGGCGTCGGTTCGACCTAGGGCTCCATTTTGGAGATCCAAAGTCAGAACCAAGACAGCTAAGGCTGTTTTAACTAACTTATTATTTGCTGTTTTGGACTAACCCTGGATGCAGGACCGAAGGACTGTGTTTCTGCAGCTCAGAGAGCCTCAAAGGAGTGAGGCCGTAGCTGAGTAGGGCACCCCGGATGTGTCGGGCGCCCCAGAGTCAACCCAAAGTCAGCAGAGAGGTAAACGCCCCGACAGCAGCGCAATTGGGGGCGCCCCGCGTGTGTCGGGCGCCCCGCATGTCGGGCGCCCCGCGTGTCTCGGGCGCCCACTGTGCCACGCCACTGGCAGCTGCAGCTCACCCTCGCGAAACCAAATGGATGAAGCTTTGACCGGTCAACCGGGCGCCCCGCGCGCGTCAGGCGCCCCAGTCAACTGTTATCCCGAAGTCGAAGCGATCAGTCACGACCGAGAGCATGCCGGATCAGAAGCCACGTGGAGGGCGCCCCGAGCATCCCGGGCGCCCCCAGCCCTATATAAAGGGCCCTCGACCCCAGGTTTAAAGCATCAATTCCATTGAACGCAATCACGCTCTTCTGCTCCCGCGCTCTGCTCCAGAACCCTCCAGACTCGAGATACAAGCGCCGGCGACGTCCAACTGCTCTGGAACTTCGATTTACACCGGACGTCGGTAACAAAGAAAAGCTGTCTTTTTCCTTACTGCAATTTACTGTAATCAATCTTTGTAAAATTGTTTTGCGCGATTATAGTATTGCCCATAGTAAACGGTCAACGACCGTGGGTCTTGGAGTAGGAGTCGACCCAGGCTCCGAACCAAGTAAAAATCTTGGTGTTCGCATTGTCTGATTTTGATTATTCCGCTACGCAATTGCTCTTTACGAAATCCGAACGAATTGCGACATTCACCCCCCCCCCCTCTCTCGCATTTCTCGATCCAACATGATCCACTTCAATCCAACAGCTGATCTTGGTCTGATTTGAGCCAAACATTGATGATGATGATCTGGGGTCAGGATCTGCCTCATGGTAGCTCGGATCCTCCAGATTTACAACGGATGGTCCAGATCAAGCTAATCTCTGAATGGATGATCTAGAGCCCTCCAAGCTTGATCCAACCGTTGATTGAGCTCTGATTGGGATGAAACCTTCAGATCTTGATCAGGGTGCTTGATCAACCCTAGCCCTAGCTCGGATTGCTTCAAATCATCTCGGATGGCTCAGATCTAGCCGCTTTTGAATCGAGCGGCCCAGATTTAATCGTAATCTTGATAATCTGATCCGGTCACTTTCGACTCGAGTTTGACCCAATATGCCCTAGGTCCTTGAACCTTTGACGCCTACAAAAATAAATCAAGAATTTAGTGGCCAAAATAATCCAAAAATTTGCATATTTGCATTTAAGTCCAAAATAAAGGTATGTTCTAAAACCTAGGGCAATTTCACAATTTGGCAATAAAAACATAAGTCAAACATGGATTTTAGCAGCTCAAATAATCAATAAAATAGTATTTATCAGTCAGCTATTGCCTCATTCCTTTGAGGCTCTCTGAGCTGCAGACACACGTTTCTTCGGTCCTGCATCCAGGGTTAGTCCAAAACACAATAAAGCATTTAAAATATTTATTTATACAGCCCTAGGTCGAACCGACGCCTACTGTTTCCTCGACGGGGAACACGTCCTCACCTACTCCTCTCGGGAGAATTTACCTGATGCCAACCGTTCCTCTGGTTGGACTTTTGCCTGACGGTCCTTTGTCAGGTCTTGGATGCCGAGCTGCCCTTCGCTCGGTGCCTAGCATTCCTTCGCTAGAGCTTATGTCCCAGGTTATCCTTCACCTAGCGCCTAGCAGTCCTTCGCTAGGGCTTTTGACCCTGGCATTCCTTCGCCAGTGCCTAGCAGTCCTTCGCTAGGTCTTTTTACCCTGGCATTCCTTCGCCAGTGCCTAGCAGTCCTTCGCTAGGGCTTCTCCTGCACACTAGAGTAACTTGTTAGAAAACAAGTAAGACATAACCTTTTGACCTATGTTGCCATTATCAAAACACAGGTTTGACTTGGGTGCATTCTGCACCAACAATCTCCCCCTTTTTGATTTATGGCAACCCTAGTTTAAAAAGTTAAGTTTAAATAAGCATGAAAATTTTGTTCCTTCCCCCTGGAAGGAATCACCCCCTCGTTTTTTCAAAATTTCGTGGGGTTAAAAAAAAAAAACTTTACTCCTACTTTGATAACTTAAGTTTTAGGTAGTTAGAAATCTTTCAGTAGCTTAAGTTAAAGTACATAGGAGTTTTTGAATCATGATTTTAGTGTAAATAAAAGGTTTGAAGCTTTAAGTTTTAAGGTACTCAAAAGTTTTGAAAATGCTAGCTTAAGTACTTAATAGGATTTGAAAAGCTTAAGTACTTAGTAAGATTTAAAAAGCTTAAGTACTTAGTAAGATTTAAAAAGCTTAAGTACTTAGTAAACTTTGAAACACCTTAGTATATCTGAAAAACTTAAGTACATTTGGAAAACTTTAAGTACTTAATAAACTGCATTTTGGAAAACTTTAAGTACTTTAAAAAAACCTAAGTTCTTTGTAACATTGTACTTATACAGTTTTGACAAACTTAAGCTTTAAAGTACTTATAAAAATTTTGACAAGCTTTAAGTAAGAAAATTTTGAAAGGGCAGAAATTTTGAAAGCTTGAGTAAAGATTTTGAAAGCTTTAAGAGCAGCTTAAGTAAGAACATTTTGAAAGGCTTAGCAAAATTTTGAAAGAAAAAAAAATTTTTGAAAGCTTTAAGAATAGCTTAAGTAAGAACATTTTGAAAGGCTTAGAATACTTAGCAAAATTTTGAAAGCTTAAAAAGTTGAAAGCTTTAAGAATAGCTTAAGTAAGAAAATGTTTAACACTTTTTTTTGAAAACTTTTTGAATGAGTAAAATTAAATTTTTTGTAAACTTTTTGAATAATGAAAATTAATTTTACTCTCTCCTTTCCTATCTCTCCCCCTTTGCCATATATCAAAACAGATAAGTATAGCAGAAATAAGATTGCATAAAAGAATTAAGTAAGATCTTGCTGTACTGAATCAATTCCTAATTTAGACTTAAATTGACTTAGTCAATTTTCTCTGTAGGGACCTGTCTAACCCAATTAGCTACTTACTTGTAGCGACCCGCCTTCTCTACCTTCAGACGGATCGTTACTTCTCTCTACTTCTCTACTTTTGATACATGACTAAAAATGCGGAAATCTTTTTTTTTTAAACTTTTAAATTCATCTAACAATTATATTCTAACTTAAGCAGTCATGTATAATAACATATCACACTTTCTATCTCAAAAGCTCACATATGGTAGACTTTGAAGCTTGCCTCGCCCAACACCACAGTCGGGTATCAGTCGACTGATACTGTATCAGTCGACTGATAGCCTGAAATCTGAATTTTCAGGTTTTCGGCAGTTGCTTCACAGCTCCTCCAAACTTATAATTTCGAGCCATATGGAATCATGACACCATTTCTACACTCTATGACAGTTTTCAAATGAGTTTAGCCAATCAAAACGAATCCATAAACTTGAAATTTGGACTTTTGCGGAAGAAAATAAACTATACAAGTTATATGAACTTTAACACTAAAGTTTGTACCAATCTTGACTTCTATACATTCATATAACCAAATACATGTTCTATGACCTTGCTAAAGCATCATGAAATGTGAATGCAACTTTTCTAAACATATTTAAGCAATGAAACTTAATTCAAAGAAGAAATTGATACTTCTTGGCACATGCATCTATTTCTCTAACTAAGTATCAATATCTCTAACTACTCACAATTCTACTCATCCAGTGCAGTCATAAGAATATATAGGCTAAAAGAAATGACATGGAATCTTTACTCTAAGAAATTGAGTATGTAAAACTATCCAAAACTTAAATGTTCGCTAAACTCCATAAAACAAAAACTTGAAATTCAAATGAACTATAACATTGTGAATTAAATAACTAAATTGTCTTGTGCCAAAGATCTCTCCATAATCAGCCACCACACACACTTTTCTCAGCACCGCCTCGTCGCCTTCCTTCAGAATTGCTTGCCTTTACCTTTATCTGCAATAAGAGGAAATGCAACTAGTAAGCAAAAAGCTTAGTAAGTACTATCTAGCTCACAAAATCTCGAAATGTGCAAACATGCTTCTAGATCAAACTGAAAATCATATGAGATACTAATATGCTTGAAAGAAAACTAAGAACATGTATAACTCAAAACATGCATACTCAAGCAATAATAAATCTCAATTTACTTTTCTTGGCTCAACTTGAAACTTTAGCTATTCTTTAACTTTTTGAAAACTTTCTTAAACTTTAGAAACTTTGCTAAAGCATATACTTGAAAATAATAATCACTTGGATCCACTGAAGACGTAAGTACCATCTCATATGCGCGTTCCCTAAAAGGTTGGGGTAGCGAGCCACCAATCCTAATAGAGCAGACCTTGGTCTACCAGGGCCAAGACCTTGGAATTGGACACCTGGATTTCTTTAACGACGCCCTTGGACGCCGGGTACTGGCCTTATAAAATAAAATAGCTTTTCTTTCTTTCTTTCTTATCTGTAAATGCCTTGGCATTTTCTGGAGCACCTTGCGTGCTAAAATCCCTAAGTCTTGACTTTTGGGATTTCTTAAGGCCTTGGCCTTTTCTTTTCTTATCTTTATCTTTTCTTTTCTTTTCTCATAGCTTTTCTTGGACCCTAAACTCACATAGGGTATTAATCAACATATATAAGCATATAATGAACTAAGATCACATGCACAAAAACTCAAACAAAAGGAAATATCTCTTTTAAAAACTTTTAAAGGAAATTCTCGCGGAAAACCGCCTCTTACTGCAGGTGAGCAGTACTTACATTGATATCTTGGACTTACAACCAAGATTGACGTCTAGGACTCGAGAGAAACTTGAGATCTCGGAGAATTCTTCACGTCTACGCGTTCCTCTCGCCGCGGGGATCCCGAATATAGGATATCTCTTGGAGAAAGCTTGGCCGGCCCTCTAGGCTTGGTGTGGCGTGCGCACAAGAGAGGAGAGGGAGAGGGGTCGGCGCAACCTTGGGAGAGGGAGAGGGTTTGAGAGAAAATAAAACTTCTCTCTTTAATAACCTATTTATACTTATGGGGCGGATTGACCTAACTACACCTTAAATATATGTCTCTCCTTCCTTTTCTGTGCTTGATACCCTAGCCCAGCTGGTTGCGCGCTTGTGCGGTCTCTGGTGGTCGCGGGTTCGATCTCCGGCTGCCCTTAGCGGTTTTTCCTTTTTCTTTCTTTCCTTTTTCTTTTTCTTTTTCCAAAAATACCAAACGGACTCGGAAAATTCCATAAAAATACTCTAAAAATTCCTAAAAATATCTAGAACATTTCTAAACCATTTCTAAATAATTCTAAGGACTTTAAGAACTAAAAATGGAAATTTTGGGGCGTTACAATCCCCCATACCTTATAAAAAGTTCGTCCTCGAACTTAGAATAATTCTGGATATCTCTCTCTCATGCTGTCCTCACGTTCCCAAGTAGCCTCTTCATGCTTTTGATTCTGCCAGATGACCTTCACTAGTGGCACTTCTTTGTTTCTTAATCTTTTAACTGCTTTGTCCACTATCTGTGTCGGTCTGCTCTCATAACTAAGATCTTCTTGATCTGTACTGACTGAGGCTGAATCACTTGGCTAGGGTCGTGAATACACTTCTTTAGCATAGAGACATGAAATGTACTGTGGATAGCTGACATATCCTCTGGTAAGTCCAACTCATATGCTACCTTACCAACCCTCTTATGATCTTGTAGGGTCCTATGTAGCGAGGACTTAGCTTACCCTTTTTACCAAATCTCATCACTCCCTTCATAGGAGCGACCTTGAGAAATACTGAATCTCCAACTTGGAATTCAAGTGGCTACGGCGTGTGTCAGCATAACTTTTCTGTCTACTCTGGGCAGTCTCAATCCTCTGGCGGATCGTCTGGATAGCCTGAGTGGTCTCATCTATAAGCTCAGTCTGGCTGTCTAGTCCTGACTCCATCTCTTTCTTCTCACCAGCTTCTTGCCAACATATGGGTGATCTACATTTCCTGCCATACAATGCCTCATAAGGCGCCATCCTGATGGTGGCCTGATAGCTATTGTTGTAGGCAAACTCAGCTAAGCACAGAAATTTGCACCAACTACCTTTAAAGTCCAATGCACAAGCCCTGAGCATGTCTTCTAAAAATCTGATTTACTCTCTCTGTTTGTCCATCTGTCTGGGGATGGAAGGCTGTGCTGAACTGAAGTTTGGTGCCTAGGGGTCCTGAACACACCTCCAAAAATGGGAGATGAACCGCCCATCTCTGTCAGAAACGATCGACTTCGGGACTCCGTGAAGCCTGATTACTTCTTTCACGTACAGCTGTGCTAATTGCTCTACCGAATGCGATAACTTGATGGCTAGGAAGTGG
>JAGFNQ010000925.1:0-483875 GCA_024364735.1 Boesenbergia rotunda
AAGGGCATTTCAAGAATGAATGTCCGAAACTGAAAAGAAGGAGGAAAATCCAAAAAAGAAAGAAGAAGAAATCCAAGAAAAGAAGAAGGCTTGAAGGCCACTTGGATGAGTCATCCTCAAGCTCATCCGATGAAGAGAAGGAGGAGAAGAGCACAAGGCATGTGACATCATGCTCTTGGAGAGGAGAGCAGTGATGAATCTTCAAGTCCTCAAACGCGCTTCATCATCTTCGGATGATGAAGAGGTAACTTCTCCCGAGCTTGAAAGTGTTATAGAGCAATTGCATGTTTAACTAGTATGCCTTAAGAAATCAAAGAATAAGGTTAAAGCATTGCAATTAGAAATTGATCAATTGAAAGTATCTAGGGATGATAACATTGAATGATTTGCATGTGAATTGTTAGAAGATAAATTAATCATTGAAACATGAGATTGAAAAGTTGAAATCCTCTAAGGTTGAGGAAGTCAATAATTTGCATGATGAATTGCTAATAGAGGAAACCAATCATTGAAGAGTGAAGTTGAGAAGCCTCAAGAATATTCTTGGGAAGTTCTCAACTAGCTCTAAGACCCTAGATATATCCTAAATGCCCAAAGGGCAGTTACAATAGGGCCGGTATTGGTTACCATCCTAAGGAACCCTCATTTGTGTCTCTCATGTCTAGGACTGATATGAGACAATCTAGGACACCCAAAATCAAAAGAAAGTTGTCAAGGCATGGGTGCCTAAGTCATGTTTAGTTGATGCTTTAGGTCCCAAGGTTTGGGTACCTAAAACTTCTATTTTTCGAATTGTGTAGGTTATGATTGAGGGGGAGCATCTATCAACTTGGTTCGTTGATAGTGGATGCTCCAAACACATGACCGGGGATAGATCATTGTTTACCACACTTCACAAGAAAAGTAGAGGTAATGTATCATTTGGTAACAATGGTAGTCTTAAGGTCATAGGAATAGGAGACATTCAAATATCCGAATGTCTTAGAATTTCAAATGTCCTTCTAGTCAAGGGGATGAAATTTAATCTCCTAAGTGTGAGTCAATTGTGTGACACGGGTTACACAATTGACTTCCAACCAAGTCAATGTCTAGTTAGACAAAATGACACCTTGGACACAGTACTAGTAGGAGCAAGAGTAGACAATATTTATCAAGTTTCATTTAAAAGTGCTACTAATGCTTTTGCTAAGTGTTTCATGTCAAAAGAAGAAGAGTCCACCCTTTGGCACCGGAGGCTAGCACATGTGAACATGAAGAACATCCGGAAGTTGGCCAACAAGGGACTAGTCCGTGGCTTACCAAGCATCAAGTATGAGAAAGATAAACTTTATGATGCATGTCAAATGGGTAAGCAAACAAAATCTGCACATAAAGGTAAAAGCGCTGTAAGTACTTCCATGCATTAGATTTACTTCACATGGATCTATTTGATTGTAGTACTATCATATCATTGAATGGAAGTAGATATTGCTTTGTTATCATTGATGATTTTACTAGGTATACATGGACTTACTTTTTAAAATATAAGGACCAAACCTTAGATATTTTCATTTCTTTTTGTAGAAGAGTTGAAAATGAAAAATCATTAACAATTAAGACAATTAGAAGTGATCATGGAGGTGAATTTCAAAACCAAAGGTTTTTAGAATTTTGTCAAGATAGAGGTTATAAGCATGAGTTCTCTACTCCTAGAACACCACAACAAAATGGTGTTGTAGAGAGGAAGAACCGTGTTCTACAAGAGGCTGCACGAAGCATGCTCAATGAGTACTCACTACCGAGTTACTTATGGGCCGAAGCTGTAAATACAGCTTGCTATGTGCAAAACAGAGTCCTCATCCATAGGTTTTTAGGAAAGACTCCCCATGAACTTTGGTTTGGGAAACCACCTACGGTTAAACACCTTAGGGTGTTTGGTTGTAAGGTGTTCATTCTAAACACCAAGGACCACCTTGGGAAGTTCACGGCAAAGGCTGATGAAGGGATACTAGTCGGGTACTCCCTCATTAGTAAGCCTACTGAGTCTACAACAAGAAATCTAGATTAGTTGAAGAGTCTTCTGATGTGGTCTTTGAAGAAATTCCAAAATCAAGTGACCAATCAGAAATGTAAAGGAGTTCAACTCGAACTTAGGAGACTAAGTTTGAATGAAACTCCAAGTGTTGTTGATGGTGATGAGTCTGATGACGGTGAACCTAGACAACCCATTGATCAGCCGGATCCTGAGGCTGAACTTGTGTCTAGTGAACCCGTTCAAGAAGCACCACCAACTCCTAGGCAAACTAGATTAGCCTCTAGTCATCCCCAAGACCAAATTGTTGGAGACATCCATCATGGGGTTAGAACTAGATCATTCTTCCGGAATGAGGCTAATGAAGTTGCCCTAATTTCCGAAATTGAACCTAGGAAAATTGATGAAGCATTAAATGATCCCGATTGGATCATTGCAATGCAAGATGAGCTAGGTCAATTTGAGAGGAGTCAAGTTTGGGACTTAGTCCCTAGACCTAAGAAGACCACCATCATTGGAACCAAATGGGTCTTCAAAAACAAATTGAACCATAAGGGAGAAATCATTAGAAACAAGGCACGCTTGGTAGCCAAGGGCTACAGTCAAGTTGAAGGCCTTGATTATGATGAGACCTATGCTCCGTGGCACGATTAGAATCCATCCGATTGATGCTTGCATTTGCAGCACATCGTGGCTTCAAATTATATCAAATGGATGTCAAATCGGCCTTTCTAAATGGTTTGATTAGAGAAGAGGTCTACGTCGAACAACCTCCAGGGTTTGAGAGTTCCGAATTTCCAAACCACGTGTTCAAGCTCAAAAAGGCACTTTATGGCCTTAAACAAGCACCCCGAGCTTGGTATGAGCGGTTGTCGACATTCTTAATTGAGAAGGGCTTCGTTAGAGGCCAAATAGACCCTACGCTATTTCTACGAAGAGATGGTGACAATATTTTTGTAGCCAAGTATATGTCGATGACATAATTTGTGGCTCAAATAATAAGGGCTATTTAAATGAGTTCATTGGACACATGGAGAGTGAATTTGAAATGAGTCTAGTGGGAGAATTGACTTTCTTCCTTGGACTTGAAATCAAGCAAACTCGCGATGGTATCCATGTGCACCAATCAAAGTATACACAAGAAATGCTTCGAAAATTCAATATGAGTGATTCAAAAGAGGTAACCACTCCTATGGCTACAAACACAAGATTAGACAATGATGAGAGTGGTAAACCCGTTGATTTAACTCAATATCGAAGCATGATAGGCAGTTTGCTATACCTTACAGCTAGTCGACCTGATATACTATTTGCTGTGGGTATGTGCGCTAGGTATCAAGTTTGTGCCAAGGAATCTCACTTAATCGCTGTTAAGCGAATTTTGAGATATCTCAAGGCACAATTGGAGTCGGTCTATGGTACCCCCGTACTGAATCATTTGATTTAATTGGCTATACGGATTCCGACTACGCTGGATGTAAGTTGGACCGGAAAAGCACAAGTGGGGGTTGTCAATTCTTAGGTTCGTCCTTAGTAAGTTGGTCAAGTCGGAAGCAACATTGTGTTGCTCTCTCCACGACCGAGGCAGAATATATCGCCATGGGAGAGAGTGTATCACAATTGTTGTGGATGATACATACTTTAGAGGACTATGGATTGAGTTACAAGGGTGTGCAAGTGTTATGCGATAACATAAGCACAATTAACTTAACCAAGAATCCAGTCCATCATTCTAGGACCAAACATATTGAGGTGCGTCACCACTTCATTAGGGATCATGTAGCTAGGGGAGATATTGTACTCTCTCATGTAGAGTCCAAATCAAACCTAGCCGACATTTTCACTAAACCACTTCCCGAAAATGAATTTAGTTTCCTACGACGGGAGTTGGGAATGTGTCGTGCTTCATAGGGTTGAATTGCATTCAAAACCCTTCATGATTATTTCGAAATTGTTGGGAAACAATTGGGTAACTTTGGGAACATCTCACACAAACTGGTTTACCAAAACGTTTTTGTTTGCTAGATATGGGGTGAGATGTTAGGTTCAACTAAATTTCTCAAAATGTCAATGCATCCCTTGAGAAATTATGTTGACGAGATAATAATCACTGTGGTGACCAAGTATGGGGAAAATCATTGCATAACATATGTGTATATGGTTCCATGATCATACTTGGACATTCCAATCAAGGAAACTTGATTGGAACATTGGATTTGATTCAAACTTAGTTGAAATTGCTTGAATGATTGTTGATTGAGTTTGACTCCATTTAGATGGATCAAAGTGATTGTTGAATCTATAAGGACTCTTGATCCTTATTCAGGGATCAATTTTAGTCATGAGATCATGTCCAAGATCGATAAACTTCACCAGATTTCCTTGGAAAGATTCAGAAATTTTGAAACTGAACATTTCAGTTCGTATCAGGGAGTATCAGGAACCCTGATCGGTCACCGGACCGATCAGGCATAGGGCTGATCGATCCCCGGACCGATCTGGCTCCTTCCTGTGGTGATCGGTCCACAGACCGATCAGCGAGGCAAGCAGTGACCTTCCGGAATTTTGACCAAATGTTCTGAGCTAGCCTGGATCGGTCCCCGGACCGATCTGGCACCCTATGGCGATCGGTCCACAGACCGATCAGGGAGCTCAGAGGTTTCTCTCCGACCCTATTGTTCGTGTCCTGATCGGTCAGCCGACTGATCAGGAGCTCTCCTGATCGGTCACCCGACCGATCAGGCCTAGGTCAGTCCGATCAGGCTATAGCCTGATCGGTCTGGGCGCGATCAGATCGAACGGTGATCCGTTCAGACGCATTAATTTCTGGTTGGTGGACCGATCCACCAACCGATTAACTACGCGAAAACCCTCTCATTGCCAAACCCTAGCGCCGAAACCTCCCACTCGCACAACCTTTGCTTCGTGCGAGAGCTCTCCAGTGCTTTCGTCTCCCTCTTTCGCGTGCGTGCGAGTTCTCGCGAAGGCTTCTATGGGCGTTTTCTTGCTCCTGGCAAGTTCTCTTTTGCTCGAAGTCTTCTGCGTCTCTGTCTTGCGAGCGTCTCCTGCGCAAGCTTGGTTTTTCCACCTTCAAAATCTCACCAATGGCACCTAAGTAAGTTTTGATCTCAGTTTTTTTCTTTCAAAATAGTTTATAAATTATGTATATGAAGCTTATCATGCTCCTGTGTTTGTTCTTGGTGTGGTGTCGTGACCCTCTCGTATTTGCCGTGACCTTACCTTCTCACCAAATGATCAAATCGATTTTTCACCTCATTATTATCCTATGTTTGATCTTAATCTAACGTCTACCTTATGATTGGGTCATACCTATGATGATCAATTCTTAAACTTGTGATTCAACTATGTTCATCGACTCAAACCATGTGTGATCACTTCCCTAATTGAATCATGATTGTATGATTAATTCAACTCTTTAGGAAGTCTTCTAAGGGTAAAGAACCTATGGTGGAAAGCTCAAAGGGCAGAGATCTTTCGATAGCTACACCGTCTCCAAGGCCTCCACCACCTTAACATACTCGATTTCAGAGTATTAGTCTTGCTCTCAAATTCCAGTGGCACAATTTCAAATTAATGCCATGTCGAACTATAGACCATTCCTTCATCTATGAACATTGCCCAACCATCCGACACATTATCACACATTATAATCTCCAATCCATTCTTTATCTTGAGAGGCCAATCAACCTTGACTTGGTCTCTGAATTCTATAACAACATGGTGAGTGGAGAGGGCACGGGGTGGAGGACCCGTGTTGCCGGTATTGATCTTGATTTTAATCGATCTATTTTCACTGATTTTCTCGGCTGTCGCCGGTCAGACAATGATTTCTTTCTCTACCCTTATTCTCCTAATCCCCTTCCAGTTCCATTCGATGGAGTGACTCCTGATTCCATCTACGAGTACTTTCTAGACCATCCCAGGCCAGGGGGTTCTGGTGAGCGCACCCGTGACTTTCCCACTTTTCCTGCTCTTCGTCTTTCCCCTGTTGACTATGTGTTGTTTAAAATCATCACCAATTGTCTCCTTCCAACTACTTCAAAACACCTTGATGAGATTCAACCATTCCACTGCTTGATGCTCTACGGGATGCATCAGCAGTTAGACATTGACCCAGTGGCTTCGGTCTATTTCTCTATCATCGTCCACTGTATGCCGTCCTCCCAGTCAGTCTATATGCCATTTGGCCATATCATCACCGCCTGGCTGGAATCGGTTGGCATCGATGTTTCACAGGGCCGCATTGTGCCCATGATTCGACAGGACTGCCGTCTGGATCGTCGCATGCTCGCTCAGTCCAGCATTGTTCTTGGGCCCCAGGGGCTTAGGTGGAAGGCTCACAGACGCGAGGGGGAGCTACCGAGAGCAGCTCATGACCAGGGGCCGCCAGCTATTACTGCAGATTATGATGAGTGGGCTCCTGATCTACGCTGGCAGGTTTCGGAGATAGAGCGGATGATGAAGCACGAGTTACACATTTCCGAGCTCTGGCGACAGGAGGTCCGCTCCGAGTTTCAGTCTTTTGATCGCCGTCTTGATGCCCTAGCATCTGATGTCTCTGAGATGAGCTCACTCCAGGACAGATGGTATGAAGAGTGGTATCATCATACATTTCCTGATGGTGCTTCCCCCAGTGGCCCTTCACCTGGGGATATCATATATATCGATGATTCCGACGATGATGCCACTGACGATTGATGCTATTCTGTTTGACATTTGACCTTCTGATCTCTTGCCTTGTATGACTCTCAGGCTGTATGCCCCTTGACTTGCTTAGTGTGGCCTTGTGCCACACGTCTCCGGATTTAGATGTCTGTGACTTGCATCGTGTTATTTCTTAGGATATTTTATGACCTGCTCTTTATAACCTTGATGCATGTTTTATCCCATGAGGATATGCTTCTTGTTGATGCTATGCTATATTATCTGCGTTTTTGATCCATAGCTATGTTCATGCATATACTACCATACTCATATGATACATATGCCTGTTTTGCCATGCCTATATCTTTTTGGCATATGTGATCATATGCCTATCAATATTCAATCAAATCCTTGTTGTTTTGGGATACCCCTAGGGTTGAGGGGGAGTATGGTTGAACTTAACAGCCCGTCTAGACCCTTTTTGTGTTCGACAAAGGGGGAGAGTGTGGTTGGTTAAGTTTAGGATGATCATGTTGTAGGGGGAGGATGTGGATTCCCCTATGATTCTAAATTTGGAAAACCTGATTAAGAATCCCTAAACTTAAAATCGGGTTGTCAAATAACAAAAAGGGGGAGATTGTTGATGCAGTCTGTTCCTGATTGTTGTTTTGGTGTTGACACCGATTTTAGTTTAGGTGGATGATGTTTGATTATGATTAAGTCCTAATCGGGGATCAGGCATGGTATGGAAAATCCTAGTCTGGAGGGCTAGGTGTTTGAAAATCCTAATCTGGAGGGTTAGGTGTTGAAAATCCTAGCTTAGAGGGCTAGGTGTATGAAAAGTCCTAATTCGGAAGAGGTGGGTGAAAAGTCCTAGCTTGGAGGGCTAGGTGAAAAGTCCTAACTTGGAGGGTTAGGATCAAATTCCCATCTTGGAGGATTAGGTGAAAAAGTCCTGGCTTGGAGGGCCAGGTGCCTAGCTTGGAGGGCTAGGTTGGATGATGTTCTAACTCGGAAGGGTTGGGTGAAAAGTCCTAGCTTGGAGGGCTAGGTGAAAAGTCCTAGCTTGGAGGGCTAGGTGAAAAGTCCTAACTTGGAGGGTTAGGTGCAAATTTCCAACTTGGAGAGTTAGATGGAAAAATTCTTAGCTTGGAGGGCTAAGGTGGATGAAACCCTAGCTTGGAGGGCTGGGTTTGACTCCCTGGATTGGTCTGGTGACCGATCAGGGAAATTGGCACGCTGCTCCTTCGTGGATCCGTCTGGTGACCGATCCAGCGATGTCTGATCGGACTGGTGACCGATCAGGGAGCGCACAGTGAGGTTGGGAACCAACTGTGTGGCTCCTGATCGGTCCGTGACCGATCAGGGAGCAGGCTGCTTCCTTGCTGCCTTGCTCCTGATCGGTCTGGTGACCGATCAGGGAGCGGATAGTGAGTGAGTTCCCTTGCGGATCAGACCCAGGATCGGTCCGGTGACCGATCAGGGACTTAGGATCTGATTAAAAAATCACTGTTCATCTGTCCTGATCTGTCTGAGTGACCAATCAGGCTTCACTCTGATCGGTCTGGTGACCGATCAGGCTTCACTCTGATCGGTCGGGTGACCGATCAGGCGTGTATAGCCGCGAGAGCTGGGAATCCCAGCGAAGCAGTGGATCAGTCTGGTGACCGACCCACAAGCCCTGGATCGGTCCCGTGACCGATCACTTTAATTCAAATTGCACTGTCAGACGCGGTCAGAGCGTCTGATTGTATCCGATTCGCTACTGTTTGCTTATGATATTTGATTTACTGTGTGATTTACTGCTCTAACAGTCTGATTAAGCTGCAGGTGATAGGGGAGGATTCAAACACTCAAGGAGAAGTCAATGGAGGCTTTCCTTGGAGCAGGTTTGTTCGTTTTTCCATCTCAGGTTGCAACGGCTGAGCTGCAGACTGGAGCTGAGACTGGAGCTTGGCTGAGGGAAGCTCAGGGAGTCCAGGGATAGCTCAGTGGTAGCTGGCGTTGGCAGATGAGCAGCTGGGAGCTGCAGGGATGGTGTCATCTGATGCTTGGTGGAGAAACAAAAAGGAGAAGAAAAGTTCGGCTGAAGCAGAGAAGTGTTCGACAGTTTTTCTGTGTTGAGCTTGCTGAAGTTCTTGCTGCGCCTTGTGTTTCTCCACAACTTGCTTGCTGTGTTCCTGAAGTCTTCATCATTTTGAGCAAGCAACCGCAATCGAGAAGCAACCAACTCTTACGTGAGTGCTGGGAGGAAAGAACAAGGGGCTTGGAGTCCAACAGTGAGAAGACATGAAGGAGGGAGTCCTTGCGTGAGATCGTCACTGGGTGGAGCTCAGGATAAGCTCGCTGTGTTCTTGTCCTTGCTAGGTGCTGAGTAAGAGTTTTTCCCTGTGTTTCATTAAGCTTAAATCTATATCCTTGTTTGAAACGCTGTGGAGAGGTTTCTTCACCGAGAAGGAGGTTGCGTTATATCCGGTGAACACCGGGGCTTGATCTGTCGATGATCAAGGGATCGCCCACCTTAAGGGCACGCCAAGGAGTAGGGGCAAGTTATCCCCGAACCTTGTAAACCCTCTTGTTAGCGACTTTGGTAGTTGTTCTTGCTTGCTTTCATTTCTGTTTTGTTTACTGCACTACTTCCTTTCTTTTGCTTCTTCCGCTGTGCTACTGATAAGTTGAGTGCAGAAACCTCACAAGTGTTTAAAGTCAAAGAGATTTGCTATATTCACCCCCCTCTCTAGCCATCCGTTTCCAACAACAACGACGTCCCTCTGCTCCAAAAACATAATCTACACCGGACGTCAGTAACGAAGAGCTACTTTTTGTTTACTGTACTAGTCTTGTAATACTTCTTGTAAACTGCTTTTGCGACATATAGAATTGCCCGCAGAAAATGGTCAACGACCGTGGGCCTTGGAGTAGGAGCCGACCGCGACTCCGAACCAAGTAAAAAACTTGGTGTTTGCGTGTGTTTGTGTTAATTTCCGCTGTGCATTCTCTATTTCTTAATCCGAACGTTTTACGATATTCACCCCCCTCTATCGTTTCTCTCGATCCAACAAGTGGTATCAGAGCGGGGAAGCTCAAATTTGGTGCAACCACCAGTTTGAGAATTTTTCGGATTTTCGTAAAATTATTTCTTATTTTTTTTCAAATTCTTATCGTTAATCGAGACCGGTGCAACACCCCTCGATATTTAATTTTCTTTATCCCGCACTACTAATCCAAGACCAAGTCTTGGGACAAAGTTTTTCTTTCTCTTATCTCTTCTTCAGATAAAATCCCTAATGGCCATGCAAGAAGGATTCAGCACAGCCAGACCTCCACTTTTCAGTGGAGAAGACTTTTCCTACTGGAAAAGTCGAATGGAGGTCCACCTGAAAACTCAGGTGGACATGAGGATAATCATCCAGTCCGGACTGGAGATTCCAAAAAATGCTGAAGGAGTACCTCAAACCTACACAGAGTGGGACACCGCTCTGAAACGGAAAATTGAAGCTGATGCAAAGGCGACCCAGACCCTCCAATGCGGCTTAACAAAAGAGGAGCTGAACCGGGTGGGTCCATTCAACAGTGCCAAGGAGCTATGGGGGAAACTGATCGAGCTGCACGAAGGAACGTCAGACACTCGGATCAGCAAGAGAGATCTCCTCCTGAACAAACTATACATGATCAAGATGAACGACAACGAAACAGCAACTCAACTCCACGCCCGAATTCAGGAATTGATGAACGGACTACACACCATCGGTCACAAGGTAGAAAACCGTGACCTAATAAGGTACGCTTTAAATGCTTTCCCGAAAACACCTTATGGGCATCTATGGTAGATGCATACAAGGTTTCAAGGGATCTTTCAAAAATTAAATTAGATGAATTGTTCTCTGAATTAGAATTACATGAACAGACTAACTGCAATCTGGCCGAGAAAGGTATTGCCTTTGTTGCAGGTAAAACTGGAAGGGCAACCAAGAAGAAGCCTCAACCTGAACCCGAGTCTAACTCAGACTCAGACTCAGAAGACGAAGAAGAAGATCGACCAAAGCTGGTCCGACTAGCCCGAAACTACTACAAGGAATTGAAGAACCAAACCAACAGACGGAAAGCCAGCAGAAGAAAGGACAAACCAGCTGAACCCGCAAATGAAAAGAACAGACCCAACGTGACCTGCTACGAGTGCAAGAAGAAGGGTCACTACAAGACGGAGTGTCCGAACCTAAAGGAGACCAAGAAGAATAGAAGGAAAAGGCACTTCAGGCAATGTAGGACGAGTCCTCCTCCGATGAAGAAGAAGAGGTCCCACAGTCGAACCTACTCGCACTAACCGCCTCAGAAGAAATCGAGACCGAGTAAGAATCGGAACAGGACGACGGCAGACTAACATTTTCAGAGGACGGCGAAATCAAGGTAAGTGGTTTTACTAGAAGTCAGTTGAATGAATTAATTTCTTATCTTTCTCGAGATTTGGCGAAAGCTAAACTCCAAGTCGAATTCCTCCGACAGGAAGTAAAACTCCTGAAAGAGGGAGCTGACTCTAGACCCTTAACTGAAAAGGTTCAAGAAGGAACCTCTACTCAAGTTGAAAAACTTGAGAAAGAGAACTCCTCCATGAAAACTCAGGTTAAGGATCTTAGAGCGGCTTTAGAACGATTCACCTCTGGTTCCAAGGGTCTTGACATGATTCTTGGAAAACAGAAGTCGGTTCTAAATCGATCCGGACTAGGTTATAGAACCAAATCTAGACAAAGATCCTACTTTGCTGTACTGAACCAGTCCAGACCTAAAGTTCAGGCATGGGTACCCAAACTATGACTGAACAAACAAACTGGATCAAATCAATACTGGATCCCCAAGGACAAGATTCACATCTTGCCAGACCATTATCGTGGCTTCAGTCCAGGGGGATCCAAATTGAAAACAATATTTATTGTTAGATAAAATTCAATTCTTGATTGCAATTGGTTTGTTTGATTGTTTACTTAATTCCTGCAATTTACCATGTTTAGATTTAGGAATGGTTAGTTTAAGGACTGAACCAACTTAACTGAAATTTGACAACATAGTATTGGGCGGAGGTGAGATGATAGTAAGTTAGGGAAACCAATTCTAATAAGGTCAAGTATTCTCTACTTGGTCTCTTTAGACTGGTGAAACTAGCCGAAGCTACCGATCCAAAACCCAAACTAGTTAGACCAGAATTTTTCAAAGATTAATTTTGAAAATGAAATTTCATTGAAAGGCTTTGTTAAGGAAAGGGTTGATGATCCAATAAGGCTACGGCCAAAGAAGGCCTAGTGCCTCGCCAAGACCTGGAAGCCAATTTTTGAAATTCAAATTCAAATTATTCTTTGTCAAATTTAAATCTAACACAAATTTTCAGTTAGTTGTAGATTTAAACATTCTTTTGAAAATAAATTCAATTGTTTTTAAAATTAATTAAGTTTTTCAAAATAAATCATGTTTTTCTCAAAAATTCTTTTATCAAAACCTGTCTCACAAAACCTATAAGGTTAACGTGATTGAAAACCCTAGATTTGGGTGAGATAGACTAGGCAGTGAAAATTAATTTAAGCTATTCCTGACTCTAATTGGATCCAAATCGACAAAACTCTTTATGTGTAGGAACATAAAGATTTGGACCAATGGATGTTGGATAGCGGTTGCTCCAGACATATGACTGGAGATAAATTGAAATTCACCAAACTCATGTTCAAGAACCTAGGCTCAGTGGCATTTGGCAACAATGCTACACTCAAGGTAATTGGGTCAGGTAATATTGAACTTAAATCTGACTTTGTTATTAAGAAAGTTCTTTTGGTTGAAAACTTCAATTTTAACCTACTTAGCATAAGTCAGTTATGTGATTCTGGTTATATAGTTACCTTCAACAATTCTAACTGCCTGATTAGAAACTTACAAGACTCAGAAATCATGCTTAAGGGCACTAGAAAAAATAATGTTTACACTATAAACCTTCCCCTAGTACCTAAATGCATGTTAACGCAGTTAGAACAATCAAATCTCTGGCATAGGAGACTAGGTCACACTAACCTAAGGATTATTTCAAAAATCACCCAACTTGGCCTAATTAAAGGTATTCCCAAAATTAAAAATCATGAAAACTTAATATGTGAATCATGTAATCAAGGTAAACAAACTAGGTCTAATCACAAACTAATTCAATCTGATCTAACTCAAACCACACTTGAGCTCCTGCACCTTGACCTATTTGATTCACATGGAGCCAAGTCACTAAGCGGAAACCGGTACTACTTAGTAATAATTGATGATTACTCAAGGTTTACCTGGGTTAGGTTTCTAAAGACCAAAGATGAAACCCTAAACCTATTTAATGAATTCTGTAAGTTAATTGAAAATCAAAACGATACTAAAATCAAAAGACTTAGGAGTGACCACGGGGGAGAATTTGAGAATCAACGGTTCGAGGAATTCTATAAGGTAAATGGATACATACATGAATTTTCGTGTCCTAGAACCCCCCAACAGAATGGGATAGTCGAAAGAAAAAATAGAACTCTACAGGAAGCCGCTAGGGCTATGCTCAATGAATTTAACTTAGCCAACCAATATTGGGCAGAAGCAATTAGTACGGCTTGCTACATCCAAAATAGGGTCCTGATTAACAAACGACACAACAAAATACCCTATGAACTATATTACCATAGACTTCCAAATCTACACTACCTAAGGGTCTTTGGATACAAAGTCCATATCCTAAACACCAAAGACTAATTAGGATAATTCCAGTCTAAGTCAACCCCAGGCATCTTCCTAGGATATTCAACAACAAGTAGAGCCTATAGGGTTTACAACAACCAAACCAAGAAAATCGAAGAATCAACTAATCTAATATTCGATGAAGAAATTAACTCAAATCCAAATCTAACTTCATCAAACACTGATCAAGAAGATAATCAACAAGTTGGTGAATCTTTAATTGAACCCATAAACGAACTAACTATTGAACCAACTAGTGAGTCAAATGAACCAATTATTGAACCAATAATTGAACCAACTCAAAGAGTGGAATCAAATAGTGAACCAAACTGACCAGCCGGACCTGAGGCTGAACCAAGTTCTAGAAAAACCAAGAAACCCAGACTTAGTCACCCAACCGATCAAATTGTGGGTGATCCAACTCTAGGAGTTAGGACTAGATCTTCCTATAGAAACCTTAGTCAAATAGCAATGATTTCAAAAATAGAACCTAAGACTATAGATGAAGCCCTACCTGATCCTGATTGGATCATAGCTATGCAAGAAGAATTAGCCCAATTTGAGAGGAACCAAGTCTGGGAACTAGTACCTAAACCTGAAGGTAAATCCATAATTGACACTAAGTGGGTCTTTAGGAATAAGTTAAATGATCAAGGAGAAATAGTCAGAAACAAAGCCCGCTTAGTAGCAAAGGGGTTCAGCCAAGTAGAAGGGTTAGATTACGACGAAACATATGCCCCAGTAGCTAGACTCGAGTCCATTAGGATGTTATTAGCCTTTGCATCCCATAAAGGATTTAAGCTATACCAAATGGATGTAAATGTTGGATCGAGAGAACCTATAGAGGGGGGTGAATATCGGAAAATGTTCGGATTTGAGATAGAGAAATTGCACAGCGGAAGATTAAAACAAAACACGCAAACACAGAGATTTTTACTTGGTTCGGAGCCTAGGTCGACTCCTACTCCAAGGCCCACGGTCGTTGACCGTTTACTGCGGGCAATACTATAATCGCGCAATAACAGTTTACAGTATTGAATTACAAATGTAGCAAGTTAAACTTTTAAAACAAAAAGCTCTTCTTTTACCGACATCCGATGTAGGTTGTCCTTTTCCGGAGCAGCGGGACATCGTCGGCTCGAGTTGGGAGGTTTCCGGAGCGAGGCGAGAGAGCAGAAGAGCGTAGAAGCATTGAATCAAGTGTTGCCTTGAGCCTTGGGGTTGAGGGCCCTTTATATAGCCCTGGGGGCGCCCGGATAGTCGGGGGTACCCCCCCCCACGTGTCGGCCGATCCTCCTTTCCCTCGGTCAACTTCTGATCCCTTCAAATTCGGGATCATATCTTGACCGGGGCGCCTGGGACGCTGGGGGCGCCCGGGTTGACCGGGTCAAGTCTTATCCCTTTGGCTTGGCTGGCTTCTCTTCGCAGGCTTGCATTTGGGGGCGCCCAGGAGCAGCGGGGGCGCCCGGGAGCATGGGGGTGCCCGGGACAGTAGCTGCAGAAGCAATTCTTTGGGTTTTTGTGTTCACCTTGGGGGCGCCCGGGACACTCCAGGAGCCCTGGTCAGCTGTTGCCTCATTCCTTTGAGGCTCTCTGAGCTGCAGACACTCGTTCCTTCGGTCTGCATCCAGGGTTAGTCCAAAACACCATAAAACAATAAAATATTAGTTTATACAGCCTTGCTGTCTTGGTTCTGACTTTGGGTCTCCAAAATGGAACCCTAGGTCGAACCGGCGCCTACTGTTCCCTCGACGGGGAACACGTCCTCACCTACTCCTCTCGGGAGAATTTACCTGATGCCAACCGTTCCTCTGGTTGGACTTTTGCCTGGCGGTCCTTTGCCAGGTCTTGGATACCAAGCTATCCTTCGCCCGGTGCCTAGCTGTCCTTCGCTAGGGCTTCACTACCCTAGCATTCCTTCGCCAGTGCCTAGCAGTCCTTCGCTAGGACTTTTTACCCTGGCATTCCTTCGCCAGTACCTAGCAGTCCTTCGCTAGGACTTTGTATCCTGACATTCCTTCGTCAGGTGCCTAGCAGCCCTTTGCTAGGACTTTGTTTCCTGGCAGCCCTTCGCCAGGTGCCTAGCAGCCTTTCGCTAGGACTTTGTCTCTGCACCCTTGAGTAACTTTATTAGATCACAAATAACACTTAACTTTGAATCCTTTGCCAATATCAAAACAAGGTTCGATATGGTGCTTCCTGCACCAACAATCTCCCCCTTTTTGATTTATGGCAACATAATTCAAAGTTAAGTAAAAATTTTATAACAGTTAAGAACATAAGGTAAAAATGAAGTATAGCAATTTTACACAAATCAACGTTAACTTTATAACCGTTAATAACATAAGGTAAGATTTTGAAAAACAATCATTTATTTCTCATACTCCTCCTAAACCCTGAATACTTGTGTTATAAAATACTTAACTTTGACCTTTCCTCCCCCTTTGACATATATCAAAAACAAACATGGGTGAACAAGGTAAAAATTAAAAAATTTTGCAAACCTACATTTTGTTAAACAACTTTTACTTACAAGGCTTTGCAAAACTTAGGCAAAATTTTGAAGTTAAATTTCTAAAAAGAGTTTAACTTTGAGAATTGGGAAAATTTTGTTTAAAAATAATTTGCACACTTAGATGAATACTTTGTGTATTTTGAAAAACAAAATTTGTAAAACTTCTAGACAAGTTTTTCACCAAAAAAACTCTACTTAGAAACATTTGCCAAAATTTTCAACCAGTTTTTGCTCAGACAAATTTTGTTTACTAAGAAGAATTTTACTTAAAAAAACATGCACTTAATAAATTTGTTTAGAAATGCTTAGAAATTTTTGAAGGACTTAGAAAAATTAAACAAAGTTTCCTTTCTCTCCCCCTTAATGTGAAATTTTTCTCCTTATGTTTTAGACCATTTCTAAGTTCAGTTTTGAAAAAGGTATTTTGAAAAACTTCTGAGTATCACAAAAGAAATTCTTAATTAAGAGCAACTCGAAGTTTTAAATAAAGTTTCTTTAAAAAGGGAAAAAGTTTAAGGAAGAACTTTTTCTACTCTCCCCCTTGGTCATATATCAATAAAGAACTCTTGAAAAATATATTTTGAAAAACATTTAAAATTTGTGTATCAGAGCTCATGGGTTTTGAAAACATAAATATTTGAGTGAGAGAATAATGTTAAAAATGATAATTTTTAATTAACAACATTTTGAAAGAATGAAGAATCATGCAAAAAAAAATAGAATTGGAGTCAAGTGTATATTTTCATTGAGTCCATGCATGACAAAAAATATTTAATCAATATGCTTACTTATTTTGAATATTTTAAAAACTGCAAGTACTTTAAAAGATATTGAGCTTTTTGAGAGATGCAAGTAGTCTGTATCTTTAAAAAAATATAAGTCACTTTGAAAGCTATTATGCATTTTTTGAAAATATAAGTATATTTTTTTTTGGAAAAATATGCATTTTTGAAAAATATGCAACTACTTTTGAAAAAAACAGATTGAGCATTTTTGGAAAGTCTAAGTACTGTTTTTGAAAATATAAATAATTTTTGAAAAGTATTATGCATTTTGAAAACATAATATTTTACTTGACTAGGTTTCTTTTCTAGTCTGACACAATCCTGGGAAACCTTGTTGACTACAAGGACATTTTCCTAAGTGTCCTGGAAATTTCTCCAACCCAAGTAAATATTATAAAAGTAACTTCATAAGTCACAAGAATTTTGAAAAATAAAATAATAGTATTTTGGAACAAAAATTATTTAAGATTTCAAAAGGATTTTAAACTTGCAGTGCATGAAAACATATAATTTTAAAAAAATGTTCAATAATTCTTTTAATTTAATCTCCGCCTAAGCTTGACCCAGTCCTAGGAAGCTTGTTGACTACAAGCGATCTTCCTCTGAGTTTTAGGATTTGATTTAAATTATAAGAATTATCTAATAACTTCAAAACAAATAATTAACAATAACATTTCAGAAATTCTTCTTTTGACTCAAATTCCCCCCTAAATTTGACACATCCTAGGAGTCCATGTAGATCATGAAGTGGACCTTCCTCTGTGTCTTTAGGGTTTATTAAAATCAAAAGAAACAATTTTGAACAACCTTCTGAGTATGATAACTTTCAAGGAGATAAATTTGAAAACATAACTTGAAATGTTAGCATAGTTTTCGAAAAATATTTTGAAATGATGATAATTTTCAAACAGATAGTAGTATACGAAGGTTTTTGAATCAATTTTTGAAAACCTTATTTTGAGATGATAATAGGTTTTAGAGCATAAGGTTTTTTGAAAATTTTGAATTTTTCAAAAAAGATTAAGAAGAACTACCCCGTATTCGACACAGTCTGTCTTTTATCTATGTTCCTTAAGGGACTTCAGTGTTGACCAGGTTGACTAGGGTTTGACTATGTTGACCAAGGTTAACTCAGTTTACTAAGTTTGACCGATTAATAACTAAATCAAACAGGCCTTAGATTCTATCTAAAATGTGTCTATTGTGTTATTTAACATGAAATTCACTATTTTGAAAAAAAATAGGGTACATTAAACTAAATTAATTTGCAAAATAGAGATAATTTTGAATAACTTTTGCACACCTTTTTATTTAAAAGGATAGTGAATTATGCTTTTAGGTCCTAGATGTCTCACCTAGTTCTACGTGATCAAGCATGTTAACCTTATGGGTTTTATGAGACAAATTTTAGTAGAAATAAGAAGTTATTTTGAAAAATCATGATTAATTTTGAAAAAGTTAAATTAATTTTGAAAAGCAATTGGTTTTGAATTTATTTTGAAAAAGAGTGTTTGAATCTACGATCAATTGAAATTTGTGTTAGATTTGAATTTGACAAGAAGTAACTTGAATTTGAATTTCAAAAATTGGCTTCCAGGTCTTGGCGAGGCACTAGGCCTTATTTGGCCGTAGCCTTATTGGATCATCAACCCTTTCCTTGACAAAGCCTTTTACTGAAATTTCATTTTCAAAATTCCTTTTTGAAAAATTCTGGTCTAACTAGTTTGGGTCTTGGATCGGTAGCTTTGGCTAGTTCCACCATAAAGGTTTCCCTAACGTACTATCATCTCACCTCCATCCAATACTATGTTGTTCAAATTTCAGTTAAACCATTTTAGTCCTTAATCTAACCAGTCCTAATTCTAAGCAAACAAAATAAAAAGCAACATATAATTAAAGCAAACAAAAAAATGATCTAAGTTACATCATAATCGAAATAAAACTTTGGTTTTTTAAAATCAGCATAGTTGTGAATTAAATTTTCTAACGTATTAACCTTAACTAATTTATAAGATTCAATCATATTATTCATGGTAAATAATGGATTTTGAAATACTGTAAATTTACCTCTAAATTTCTTTATGGAGGTCTCCCCCTTGATTTTAGTCATCTTTCTTTTGCTTGATTGTTTCTTCAGTAATTTGTAGTGGTCGCGAGTCAACCGGACCAGTTTGGGTCGATCTCCTCCATTGTCTTCTGATTC
Organism: Boesenbergia rotunda; assembly: GCA_024364735.1. Classification (NCBI taxonomy): domain Eukaryota; kingdom Viridiplantae; phylum Streptophyta; class Magnoliopsida; order Zingiberales; family Zingiberaceae; genus Boesenbergia; species Boesenbergia rotunda. The sequence goes on from JAGFNQ010000925.1 coordinate 18,918, forward strand.
CGAGTCTGAGTCGGACTCGGGTACAGGTTGAGGCTTCTTCTTTGATGGTTCTCTTGGAGCTTTTCCTGCAATAGAAATTACACCTTCCTCGACCATTATAACATTTGTTTGATTACTTAATTGTAATTCAAAAAAAGATTCGAAATTGGTTACCATTTTTGTCTCAGTCGATTCGTCTTCTGACTCTGGTTTGGATTCGTGTTCAGACTCTGACTCGGCTGTTTGTGCTTGGGCCGAAAATGCAAAATCTTCTTGGATCTCAATATTGGAGCTCTCTTCGTGTAGATTGATTAGCTTTTCCCACATCTCCTTGGCACAGTTGAAGGATCCGACCCGCTTCAGTTCTTCTTTGGTTAGGCCGCATTGTAAGATTGCTGTAGCCCTTGCATCTGTCTTGATCTTCCTCAGAGTTGGTTCATCCAGTTTGTCCTAAGTGATCGATGTTCCTTCTTCTGTGGGGAATGTGAACCCCGTTTGGATTATCAACCATAAATCCAGATTGGCCTTCAGGTGGGATTCCATTAGACTTCTCCAGGAGTTGAAATTTTCACCAGAGAAGAGCGGTGGACGGGCACTATTCCATTCTTGGTTGGCCATTTAGTTTAAACCTCGTACACAAGAGAAACAATAGAAATGTACCAAGACTTGGTCTTGGATTAGTAGTGCGGGAGAGAGAAGAAATAGCCCAAAAAAAATATTGCATGAATTTCGAGGAAGAATAATAATAAAATAATAATAAATAGTTTGAGATAAATTTTTTGAAAATGTTACTTTCGTCAATTTTGAAAAGAAATAAGCATTCAAAACTAAAAATTTTGCTCGAATTAAAGTAACACGTATTTCGAGAAAAATAAAAAAAATTTATGATAAATTTTCAAAAGTTGATCGTTTTAACAATTCTATCTTATAGTGAAAAAATGAGAATTCAAAATTGAAAAAGGCGTTAAGAATATTTTAAATCCACCTACAAATATTTTTTTATTTTAAAATAAAAGGCGAAAAAGATCGAGTGGTGTTGATTAACTAGAAAGAAAAGAAATAAGATTAAAAATTTTATAAATCCGAAAAACTTTCAAACTGGTGGTTGCACCAAGTTTGAACTACCCCGCTCTGATACCACTTGTTGGATCGAGAGAACCGATAGGGGGGGTGTGAATATCGGAAAATGTTCGGATTTGAGATAGAGAAATTGCACAGCGGAAGATTAAAACAAAACACGCAAACACAGAGATTTTTACTTGGTTCGGAGCCTAGGTCGACTCCTACTCCAAGGCACACGGTCGTTGACCGTTTACTGCGGGCAATACTATAATCGCGCAATAACAGTTTACAGTATTGAATTACAAATGTAGCAAGTTAAACTTTTAAAACAAAAAGCTCTTCTTTTATCGACGTCCGATGTAGGTTGTCTTTTTCCGGAGCAGCAGGACGTCGTCGGCTCGAGTTGGGAGGTTTTCGGAGCGAGGTGCGAGAGCAGAAGAGCGTAGAAGCGTTGAATCAAGTGTTGCCTTGAGCCTTGGGATCGAGGGCCCTTTATATAGCCCTGGGGGCGCCCGGATCGTTAGGGGCACCCCCCCACGTGTCAGCCAATCCTCCTTTCCCTCGGTCAACTTCCGATCCCTTCAAATTCGAGATCATATCTTGACCGGGGCGCCCGGGACGCTGGGGGCGCCCGGGTTGGCCGGGTCAAGTCTTATCCCTTTGGCTTGGCTGGCTTCTCTTCGCAGACTTGCATTTGGGGGCGCCCGGAGCAGCGGGGGCGCCCAGGAGCACGGGGGCGCCCGGGACAGTAGCTGCAGAAGCAATTCTTTGGGTTTTATGTTTTGTGTTCACCTAGGGGCGCCCGGGACACTCCGGGCGCCCTGGTCAGCTGTTGCCTCATTCCTTTGAGGCTCTCTGAGCTGCAGACACTCGTTCCTTCGGTCCTGCATCCAGGGTTAGTCCAAAACACCATAAAACAATAAAATATTAGTTTATACAGCCTTAGCTGTCTTGGTTCTAACTTTAGGTCTCCAAAATGGAACCCTAGGTCGAACCAACGCCTACTGTTCCCTCGACGGGGAACGCGTCCTCACCTACTCCTCTCGGGAGAATTTACCTGATGTCAACCGTTCCTCTAGTTGGACTTTTGCCTGGCGGTCCTTTGCTAGGTCTTGGATACCAAGCTGTCCTTTGCCCGGTGCCTAGCTGTCCTTCGCAAGGGCTTCAGTACCCTGACATTCCTTTGCCAGTGCCTAGCAGTCCTTCGCTAGGACTTTTTACCCTGGCATTCCTTCGCCAGTGCCTAGCAGTCCTTCGCTAGGACTTTGTATCCTGACATTCCTTCGCCAGGTGCCTAGCAACCCTTCGCTAGGACTTTGTTTCCTGGCAGCCCTTCGCCACGTGCCTAGCAGCCCTTCGCTAGGACTTTGTCTCTGCACACTTGAGTAACTTTATTAGATCACAAATAACACTTAACTTTGAATCCTTTGCCAATATCAAAACAAGGTTCGATATGGTGCTTCCTGCACCAACAGTAAAGTCAGCCTTTCTAAATGGATTCATTAAAGAAGAAGTTTATGTAGGACAACCCCCTGGGTTTGAGGACTTAGAAAGACCTGACCACGTTTACAAACTTACTAAAGCACTATACGGATTAAAACAAGCACCTAGGACCTGGTATGAATGCTTATCAACTTACTTAATTTCTAAAGAATTTAAACAAGGTCAAATTGACTCAACCCTATTTATTAAGACCCTACGAAAAGATATATTTATTGCCCAAATCTACGTAGATGATATAATCTTTGGGTCCACCAACTCAAACTTTCTAAATGAATTTGTTAAAATAATGGAAAATGAATTTGAAATGAGCTTAGTTGGTGAGCTTAACTTTTTCCTAGGGTTACAAATTAAACAAACTAGGGATGGAAACTATGTCCATCAATCCAAATACGCTAAGGAGCTAATAAAGAAATTTAATGTAACGACCCAGAAAATTTTCTCAATATTTCTTTAAAATATTGATTATGTCTTGATAGCTTTTCGAGGAATCTAGGAATGCTAGTATGAACTTTAGCCTAATTATCCATGATTTTCACATATATATTGAGAAATTAGCTATTAATGTGCCTCACATGGGCTTTTCTAGTACCATGGGTATTAGTGGATTTTAGGTAGAATTTAATATAAATATAAATAGGTTTTAATTATGAATATTAGCATGATTATGGGTGGGTCTTAGGGGAATTTTCGAAAATAATATAAAAATAAAATAAAATAAAATAAAAATAAAGTGCATGTACCAAGGATTGAACCTTAGACCTAGCCTACCACCATGCATGTACTAACCAATTCACCTAGCAAGGGAGTGCTAGGAGAGAATGAAGAGGATTTTGGTTAAGGCTTAAGGAGTTGGTGAGAGGGGAAGAGGCATAGGAGTTACATTTTTCCTTCTCTTCTCCCACTAAAGTCATTCCTTTCCTCCTTCCTTCTTGCTCTAGCCAAAACCCACAAGGGTTCTTCCCTTAGGAAAAACTTCACCAAGGACTCCATCTTGAAGACTCAAGGCTTTCTACTAGGCTACAAGGGCTAAGGAGAAGTTTAGAGTCAAGAAGGTTCTTTCTATTTTCTATTCAAGGATTATATCCAAGATAAGGGAAGGTAAGACCCCCTCACCTGTGGTATGATAGCTTCCAAGTTGTTTAACATGATAGAAGTTCTTATTGGCACACCATGTTGAGAAATCTATAGTTAGGGTTTGTGGAGGTTTCAGCCAAGCAAGGTTTTGGGCTAAAAATCATGTTAAAGACCTCTCTTATGTTTTCAAATGTTTACTCATGATAGGTTAAACATAAAAGTATAATTTTGGAAGTTTTGTAGCACCCTAAAACCCCTTTAGGGTTTCGGGTACCATCAAAGCACCATGGTTAGGTTTAAACTTCAACCCCTCAAGGATGGTTAGTATGTTTTGCTATGATATAATATGGGTAATAATAGTGACTTATATGAATTTTTCCTATGGGCTTGTTACCCGTCTAGGGTTTCGGCCAAGGCATGATTTAGGGTTGGGATTTAGGGTTAAATCCAATCAAGGGTTCAAATGGTTTTCCATGGCATGATATGTAAGGTATTGGATGTTAATCATGACCTAGGTGAATTTTCCATGGATTCATAGTCCCTTAGGGTTTCGGCCAAGACCCAAATCTAGGGTTTGGATTGGGCTAAGGTCTCAAGGAGGCATGTTTATAAGTTACCATGATGTAAGTACATAGTTAAGCACGATGTAAGGATCTTTATATTACTAAAATCTTAGCTTATGTGTTATGTAACATGACCTTGTATGATAGGTTCTATGTTATGCTTTACTCATGAATATTTAGATCATATACCACGAACATATGTAATTGATGTAGGGGTATGTTATGTTAAATAGAATGATGCATGTAGAAGGTTAAATGCTTATAATAGATGTATGTGTATGAAGGTCTATGCATGTTCTATGATGAATGCCATGTACTTAAGTAGTATGCATCATATTCATATGTATCTTACCATGCATGCTCTATGATGGATACTAGAATTATGTATGCTAGATGAAATGTATCATGTATGAATTGCATGTTTATCTATGTACCATTATCATGCAAGCTTTATGAACCAAGATAATGTTTATGCCTGGAGACATGATTATGCATGTATGTCATATTTTATGAATAAAGAAGATGGATGAGGATGATGTTTATGCATTAAGTATGAATGATAAGTATGAATGATGAAGGCATAATGATGTTATGAAATAAGTATGAATGATGAAATGCCAAGCATGTTTATGTCATGCTTCATGTAACAAGATTATGTTTATGTCCTAAGATATGTCAAGTATGAATGATGAAGCATGCATAGTTATTTATTTTATGAATGGGCTTGTACTGGACCGAAGTAAGGGTCCAAGGGATGGGCACCTTAAGAACGCCTCGGTTTGGACTACCGTAGCTGTCCACGGTTCTGGGACTACCGTAGCTGTCCAACAGGGATGGGCACCTTAAGAACGCCTCGGTTTTTGGAAGTACCGTAGCTATTCCTACCCTAGTAGGTCGAGGCTAGCTACCTCGTATTTACTTAGGGATGCACGCTTATGATGTATGTATGTGGTACAAGCCGGGGACCCCAATGATGTTATGTTTATGTTTAAGTATTTAAAAGTATGATTTTAAATTAAGCATCCTTATGTATATGCATTTGATTCATGCATTCATTCATGTTATGCATTATGCCCTGATAAGTATATTCCATGCTTACACTTATGTTAAGAATGTGTTCATGCCCATGTTAAGAAATATGCCATGCTAAGTATGTTTCATGCTCATGTATGTTAAGAAATATGCCATGCTAAGTATGTTTCATGCTCATGTATGTTAAGAATTGTGCCATGCTAAGTATGTGTTAAGTTTATGTTTATGTTAAGAATCATGTCATATGCTTATGATTTACGCCAAGACTATGCTTATGTTTTATGTTCAGAATTATGTTATGCCAAATGCTTTATATGTTTATGTTAAGTGACGCATGATTTCAGTGAGTAGGAAAGGGTCTTACTAAGCCTATGTGCTTATAGTCTTATTTTCCTCGTACCGCAGATCAAGCAAGAGGTTACTAAGGGAAGCAGCAGGAGGGGCAAGAGCATGTGTGTGTGTGGCGGTGACATGGCAAAGGATCCTTTTATTTACACATATCGTATGTCTTGGGTTTTGAAATGCCTCCATAGATTCTATGCTATGTTTATAATGGTTATGCCTAATGAATGACTTAAGACTCATGATGTTTACGGATAAGTTACTTGCTACTTATGATGATTATGAATAAGCTATGGGATGGTTATATCATGATGCCATGCATGTCGTTAATATGCTAAGTCCAATGACACTAGGTTCATGAATGACAAATTTAGGCATTTATAGATGTGTCATGTATTAATTGCATGGTTAAAAGCATGTGTAGAAGAAAAAAATTATTCCGCTGCATTAAGATGTTTTATATGTACATGTATATTTAGCGTAATGCCGCTTTCTTGTCACACCATAAGGTGTGGGAAAAAGGCGGGCGTTACATTTAAAATGGATAACTCTAAAACCATAAGTACCCCCATGGCCACGAATATAAAAATAGATAGTGACCCTGATGGTAAACCAGTAGACCTTAAACTCTATAGAAGTATGATTAGAAGTCTACTATACCGTACAGCAAGCAGACTTGACATCCTTTTTGCTATAGGAATGTGTGTTAGATACCAAACCTGTGCTAAGGAAACGCACTAAGCCGCCCTAAAAAGAATACTAAGACATGTCATGGGCACCCTAAATGTAGGGATTTGGTATCCTAGGACCTCAACCTTCGACTTGTCAGGATACTCGGACTCTGACTACACAGGTTGTAAATTAGATAGAAAAAGCACAAGTGGATGCTGTCAACTATTAGGTAATAGCCTAGTAAGTTGGTGCAGCAGAAAACAACACTGTGTAGCTCTATCCACAACTGAAGCTGAATATGTAGCTTTAGGAGAGTGTGTAGCACAACTCTTATGGATGATGCACACTCTCAAAGACTTCCAACTTGACTACAATCAAACTCAGGTATACATTGACAATATTAGCTCAATCAACCTGACTAAGAACCCAATCCAACATTCCAGAACTAAACACATAGAAGTTAAACACCACTTTGTAAGAGATCATGTAGCCAGGGGTGAGATAGTCCTTAAGCATGTAGACTCTAAATCCAACTTAGCTGACATATTCACCAAACCCCTACTTGAGTCTGAATTCAGCTCACTAAGAAGGCAGTTAGGATTATGCTTGGTAGAATAGGATTAGTCCACTTTTTGGTTTTCTTACTACTTTACTCATTTCAAAATCAGTTTTTAAAAGTAGTTTTTAAAATGCTTTCAAAATCAGCTTTTACTTAGTTTTGAAAAGTTTTAAAAACAAATTTTTTGACTTATTTTTATTTTAAAAAAAAATACCCCCTTCAAAACTAGGACTTTTTCGCAAATGGACTTAGCCTAGGCCCTAACCCTAGAACTGCATGCACCTATAGATTTAGAAGCCAGCATCTCACAAGCACCTTAGGGTACTTTTGATTGATAACCTAGAATGGGTTGAGATGCTTAGGTCTTTGCCTTAATTCAAGATGCTTTAAGTCTGTGCATCTGCAGTAATTGGGGCACTAAATACAACTTACACAGTAATTAAGTTAAGTGTCAAGTTTAGAAAATCTAACTTGAACAGAACGCTTAGCTTGACTAACCCTAGCAAAAACTACTGTTTATAACAGTTAGTAAGTAGCTAATTGGGTTAGATAGGACCCTAAAAGAGATAAGTAAAACTAATTTGGTTTAGTTCATATCCTGAATTGATTCAGTACAGCAAATTATGCAATTTATTTATTTTTTATACAAGTTAATTATCCTTTTTTCTGCTATACTGCCTTGTTTTTGATATATGGAAAAGGGGGAGAGATAGGAAAGGAGAGAGTTTAAAATTTAAATTTTTTTTCTAAATCTAAAATTTCAAACTCTATCCTTTATTCAAAAAGTACTTAATTCATTTTCAAAAGTACAAAATTCTTCCAAGTTTTCAAATTTTTCTAAGTACTTAAACTTAAGTTTTCAAAATTTTCTAAGTATTTAAACTTAAGTTTTCAAACTTTCCTTAGTACTTTAAACTTAAGTTTTCAATCTTTTCTTAAGTACCTTAAACTTAAGTCTTTAAACTTTCCTTAAGTACTTTAAACTTAAGTTTTCAAAACTTTCCTTAGTACTCTAAAACTAAATTTTTAAAATTTTTCTAAGTAGTGTAAACGTAAGTTTTCAATAACCTTTTTATGTTTTCAAAAACTTTCTAAGTACTTAAACTTAAAATTTTCGAAATTTTTTTTGTACTCAAACTTATGTTTTCAAAATCCTTCGTAATACTTAAACTTAAGTTTTCAAATTTATCTAAGTATATAAATTTTCTACAAGTATAAATTTTCCAAAAGTGCACAACCAAAATTATTTCGGAAAATATGTCTTAAAGTTTAAGTTGAAAATTATTCTAAGTAAAATTAAATCCATCTTTAGACTTAGAATTTATTTTCAAAAACTCCACGAACTTTTGAAAAATCTAGGGGGAGATTCCTTCCAGGGGGAGGAAATAAAATTTCAGTTTACTTGTTCTGATTAACTTAACTTTTTGAACCAGGGTTGCCATAAATCAAAAAGGGGGAGATTGTTGGTGCAAAAGCACCCAAGTCGAACATGTGTTTTAATAATGGCAAAAGGGTTCAAAAGTTAAGGTATAATGTTTATTTAACATGTTACTCAAGTGTGTAGGGAAAGTCCTAGCGAAGGGCTGCTAGGCAACTGGCGAAGGAATGTCAGGATACAAAGCCCTAGCGAAGGACTGCTAGGCAACTGGCGAAGGAATGCTAGGGTACAAAGCCCTAGCGAAGGACTGCTAGGCACCTTGCGAAGGAATGCCAGGATATAAAGACCTAGCGAAGGACTGCTAGGCACCAGGGAAAGGACAGCTTGGTACTGAAGACCTGGTGAAGGACAGCTAGGCACCTGGCGAAGGCCTGTCAGGATCCGAAGACCTGGCGAAGGACTGCTAGGCACCGGGCGAAGGATAGCTTGGTATCCAAGACCTGGCAAAGGACCGCTGGGCAAAAGTCCAACCGGAGGAGCCGGTTGGCATCAGGTAAATTCTCCCGACAGGAGTAGGTGAGGACGCGTTCCCCGTCGAGGGAACAGTAGGCGTCGGTTCGACCTAGGGTTCCATTTTGGAGACCTAAAGTCAGAACCAAGACAGCTAAGGCTGTATAAAACTAACATATTATTGCTTTATGTTGTTTTGGACTAACCCTGGATGCAGGACCGAAGGAACGAGTGTTTGCAGCTCAGAGAGCCTCTAAGGAGTGAGGTAGTAGCTGAGTAGGGCGCCCGGAGTGTCCCGGGCGCCCCCAAGGTGAATACAAAATAGAAGAACAAAAGGAGTGCTTCGACAGCTTATGGGCGGGGCGCCCCCGTGCTCCCGGGCGCCCCCAGCGTCCCCGGTGCCCCCAGCTTAAGCTAATGAAGCAAGCCAGCGAGAAGCCAACAGGATAAGAGCCTGACTGTAACGCCCGCTTTTTTTTTTCCATAAGCGGCGTTACATTAACATACTTAGGGCATGTAGACATCATAAGGCAGCGGAATAACTTTAACTTTACTCGTACATGCCCTACTACCATTCTTAACATAATGACATGGAAACTCGGCATATTGACTTCTTACTTAAACATCATATCATGTCATACTTAACATCACATCATAGAGTTCCATAAGTCATTATTCAAGCATTCAAGCTTATAAGTGACCAAAGTAAAGTTCTAGCATAACCGATAAACATATGATTTCCTGGGCCAAGTCACTACCACACACATGCGTTCTTGCCCTCCTGCTGCTTCCTCATTGTCCCCTTGAATGATCTGCGGTATAAGGAAATAAGACTATAAGCACACAGGCTTAGTAATACTCTTTCCTACTCACAAAACCATTCGTCATTTCATAATGAGCACATGAAACATTAACATTCTTGGTGCTCTACTTAGAACATAACAACTTGAATCACTTATCATATACTTGACATGGCATGAACATAAACATAAGTGAACATTCCTATCATGGCATGAGACATGGCATAAACGTAAACATAGTAAACATTCTAAGCATGACATGCTACATGACATAAACATAAACATAATAAACATTCCTAACATGGCATAATACATGGTATATACATAACATAATAAACATTCCTAGCATGGCATAATACATGGTATAAACATGTCTATAAGGTGTAAACCAACCTGTATGGCATAAACATAGGCATACTTCCTATCATAGCATATGAGCATCCTCTTAACATAATCATGACATAGATCATTTACTCTCATGCATATTTCTTAACATGAAGCGTAAGCATAAAAATCTTATCAGCATAGCATAATGCATAACATGAATGAATGCATGAGTGGAATGCATATACATAAGGATGCTTAACTTTTAAAACATACTTTTAAATGTTTAAACATAATCATTATATCATTGGGGTCCCTGGCTTGTACCACATACATACATCATAGCGCGCATCCCTAGCAAGTCCGAGGTAGCGAGCCCCGACCTACTAGGGTAAGGACAGCATAGTCGGTAGTCCCCGAACTGAGGCGTTCTTAAGGAGCCCATCCCTGTTGCACAGCTCCGGTAGTGCCAGAACCATGGACAGCATAGTCGGTAGTCCATAACCGGGGCGTTCTTAAGGTGCCCATCCCTTGGACCCATACTTCGGTCCGGTACAAGCCCATTCATAAAGTAAAATACTTTACATGTTTCATCATCCATAAGACATTCATAGCATAACCATGTTACATAAAGCATGACTTAACACATGCTTGTCCTTTCATCGTTCATACTTATTGCATAGCATCATGATTCCTGGAAGGCATGAGCATTATCTTCATTCATAATCATAGTATGCATCTTCTTTCATAAACATGGCATGCATCATTCTTATCATAACATAAACATAACATACTTATCATGGCATCGTTCTTATCATGAACATAAACAAAACATACTTATCATGGCATCGTTCTTATCATGAACATAAACATAACATACTTATCATGACATCGTTCTTATCATGAACATAAACATAACATACCTATCATGGCATCATTCTTATCGTGAACATAAACCTAACATACTTATCATGGCATCATTCATATCATGAACATACACAATAACATAGCATGGTTCTTAACATAACATGAGCATATAACATAGCATGGTTCTCTACATAACCTAAGCCTACATAGGTAGGACTTCCATAAACATGCTACCTACTATCCAAGTGCATGGCATAAAACTTAAGACATTCATAATAAACCCTATTAAGCATGGCATCCAAATCATAACATACAACATAAAACATGGTGCTTAAGGTTAGGGTTATAGGTAACATGAGTTCTACCACATGCTTGGACCTATATATATATATATATACTTAATGATAAGCATAAACCATCATTCTTTGAACCGTAACTCCACCACAAACCCTATATACATGGCTTGGCCGAAACCTATAGGGAGAAGTTCCATCAATTCCATAAACATGTAAGATAGCATAAGGTAAAGGAACAACCATACATCATCTATGAGACCATAAGAAGCCATTGGGGCCCATGATTAGGGTTAACCCTAACCTTTAGCCCTCCTTCCTAGGGCTGGCCGAAACATGTAAGGCCATGGGGGCATGGAAAAATTCCATTAAAATCCCCAATCAATCATTAAACACCAACCATACCTTACCATAGGGCCATTGGGGCCCTTACTTGAAATAAGTCCTAACTTTTTACCCTAGTAGCAATCTTGGCCGAAACTTATAGGGTCTCTAGGCCATGTGAAAATTCACATAAATCATCCTCCATCTCTCTTACATCATGATAATACATAAAACACATACTTGAAGTTTTGGACCCAACCCTACCCATGGGTTCTTGAAGTTGGCCGAAACCCTAGGGGATCCTAGGGTACCCCAAAAATTCTTAAAAATTATATTTAATCTCTAAACATCATGAGAGTACATTAGACAACATTAGGAAGATTTTTAGCATCATCATGGACCCTAAAATCCTAGTGGCCGAAACCCATAGGACTAGGGTTCTTGGTTTTCTTTCTTTCAACATCAAATCCCAAAAACCAACCAATATATCATGCTAAAAACATAAGGAACTATTATACCACAGGTGAGGGAGTCTTACCTTGGTTGATCTTGATTTTTAAACCTTAAAAGAGAAGAAAATTGCAAATCCTTTGGACACTTGAACCCCCTTGCCCTTGTATCCTTGGAAAACCTTTAGATCTTGGTGATGAGACCTTCTTGTGGAGCTTTTCCAAGGGAGAACCACCCTTGTGGTGTTCGGCTAGAATGAGGAGGGAGGAGGAGAGGAAATGCAATTGATGGAAGGAAGAAGGTAACTCCCAAACCCCCCTCTTTATAACTCATTAAGGAGGTAAATGAAGAGTCTCTTCATGACCCTTCATCTTCTTCTAAGCCTTAACCAATTTTCACTTCATTCCCTCATAACATTCCCTTGCTAGGTGAGTTGGTTAGAGCATGCATGGTTGTACAAGAGGTCCAAGGTTCAATCCTTGGTCTATGCACATTATTTTCCATTTTATTTTATTTTATTTTTCTTAATATTCGAAAATCCCCTAAAAATTCTCCCATAATTATGCTAATATTTCCTATTAAAATCCCTTTATATTTATATTAATTTTTACCTAAAATTCTCAAATAATTATGGTACTAAAAATCCCATATAAGGCCCATTAGTACTTAGTTTTCTCAATTTAAATGAGAATATATGGATTTCTAGGCCACATTTTGTATTAATATTTCTAGGTCTCTCGGAAAATTATCTAGACATGCTCAATATTTCTAAGAAAATATTAAGAGAATTTTCCGGGTCGTTACACTAACCCAGTCAACCCGGGCGCCCCCAGCGTCCCGGGCGCCCCCGTCAAAGTCTGATCCCGAGTTTGAAGGGATCAGAGCTGACCGAGTGCAACTCGGATCAGCTGACACGTGGGGGGCGCCCCCGACGTTCCGGGCGCCCCCAGGGGCTATAAAAGGGCCCTCGAACCCAATGCTTCAGCAACTCAATTCTTCCAACACATTCACGCTCTTCTACGCTCGCGCTCTGCTCCAGAAACCTCCCGACTCGAGATACAAGCGCCAACGACGTCCCTCTGCCGCAAAAACATAATCTACACCGGACGTCGGTAACGAAGAGCTACTTTTTGTTTATTGTACTAGTCTTGTAATACTTCTTGTAAACTGCTTTTGCGACATATAGAATTGCCCACAGAAAACGGTCAATGACCGTGGGCCTTGGAGTAGGAGCCGACCGCGACTCTGAACCAAGTAAAAAACTTGGTGTTTGCATGTATTTGTGTTAATTTTCTATTTTTTAATCTGAACGTTTTACGATATTTACCCCCCCCTCTATCGTTTCTCTCGATCCAACATATATTATTATTTATTATTTCTTTGATTTATCAAAGGGCGAGATCTATTCTTCTAGGTCGACAGACCCGATAAGTTGGGAAATAATATTAGTAATATGATGTGCAGATAGTTATTGACGGAATCTGTGTCCTGGAGAGTCAGGATGATGATGCCCCCTTGATGAGCTCAAAAGGTTCACCGTGCCAAACCCTGCAGGTGGATTTGATCTGGCACGCTGGAAAAGCTTGAGTGGTACTAATCAAGGATCCAGAAGTTAATTAAGTTAAATTGTCAGTAATTTAATTAATTAACGGGCATGCACGATCATAAACACGGGGGGATGGACGACTCGTAATATGTGGAGCCCATATGAAAATATGGGGGTTGGTGAGGTGAGTTCAATTAGGATCCTTTAGTGGAATGGATCCTAATTAATGGATCGGGTTTGGATCCATTAGCGGGCCAAGAACCAACTCCTCCTCTTAGTCCCTGCCTTAGCCCTATATATACCCTATGAGATCAAGAAACCAAACCAATTAATCAAACCTAAGAGCCTAAGAAAAACTCTCCCCCTCTCCTTCTCTCTTCTTCTCTCGGCGCCGACTAGGAGAAGGGATTCCCCTTCAGTTTCCTTGATTCCTCCTCAACCAAGTTTCGGCCAAGACTCAAAGGATCAAGGTAGGAATCTCTTCTACCTTGTTTGAGGCTTGGGAAAGGCTGAGGAGGCACCGGCGAGGTGAAGAAGGCGGCGCAAGGGTGTCTTGTGGCGGCGGCGCAAGAAGGAAGAAGAAGGGGTATTGAGGTGTTTTGTGGCTGAGAAGAGGGTTGTCCTTTGTTTTCTTCTTCTTCTTCATCTTCCCCTGAAGGTGCACCGTTGATTCGGAGGGCTTGGAGCCAGCTCCGGCGGACGGCGGCGCAAAGAAAGGGGAGGAGGTGCCGGCGGCGCAAACCCTAGGGTTTAGGGTTTGCGACCGGATTGAAGAAGCGGTTTGGTGGGAGTTCTTGGTGATCTCAGATCGCGGTAGATCGTCACCCACACGACGTCCGCAAAGGGAGGGTCATAAGGTAGAAGACCATGAGGTGATCAGAGAGGTATATTTTTCCATAAGCTCCTTTGTATATCCTTATGCTATGCATGTGTTGTGGGATATGTCTTGTCATTTTATGCATAAGAATTTCATGTTTTGCTTGCAAAATATATTTAATGAATTCTTAACTGGACCTCGACCATAAACACAAAAGCTGGTGATCAACTCTTCGCCTTTTCCGCTGTCGAACGGTAGAGCAAATCACAAAGCCGATTTTGGTAATTGGCTGAGTTGTGATTTGGATTGTTCGATACAGCACGAGATGGTTGTTGGGAAACGTCTCTCCATTCGGGTTAAAATTTTAATCCATAGGCATGGAGAGGTTTCTCAAATCGACTATGTATTCGCATAGGAAACCCGCCAAGGAAAAACCAACAGCAGGAAAATGTCCCATAAAGTTTATCCCCTATACATCAAATATTTCACAAAAAAGCATAGTTTGTTGGGGCATTTCATTCCTAGCTCCTATGTTTCCTGTCCTCTGACATCTATCACAGTTTTTATAAAATAGATAAGCATCATGGAATAAAGTAGGCCAGTATAATCCATATTCTAGTATTTTCCTAGCAATCCTCTATGGACCAAAATGTCCTCCACAAGCTGACGAATGACAAAGTGTAAGAACTGAATGAAACTTATGATCAGGTATGCATCTTCTAATTATTTGATCACTACAAAATTTCCACAAATAAGGATCATCCCACACATAAAATTTAGCATCACTCTTAAATTTGTCTTTCTGAGCCCTAGTAAATTGTGCAGGAAAAATATTAGCTACTAAATAGTTAACTAGATCTGCGTACCATGGCGACTCACCATGCATCACTAAAAGGTGCTCATCTCTAAAATCATCATCAATGGCGGTAAGGTGTCCATCTCCTTCTATCATGCTCAAATGATCTGCCACCAAGTTCTCCTTGCCACTCTTATCTCGAATCACCAAATCAAACTCTTGAAGTAGAAGCATCCATCTAATCAATCTGGGCTTTGCATCCGACTTCTTCAGAAGATACTTCAAGGCTGCATGATCAGAAAATACAATCACATGAGAACATAACAAATATGATCTAAATCTATCCAAAGAAAAAACAGTAGAAAGGAGTTCTTTTTCTGTGGTGGTATAGTTAGCCTGAGCAGCATCTAAAGTCTTGGAAACATAGAAAATGTCATGTGGCGCTCCATCTACCCTCTGTGCCAGTACAACCCCTACAGCAAAATTTGAAGCGTCACACATCAACTCAAAAGGTAGAGTCCAATCAGGAGGTTTAATAATAGGAGCTGAAATAAAAGCCTCCCTCAATCTCTGAAAAGCTTCTTTGCATTTTTCATCAAAGCAAAAATCCACATCCTTCTGTAAAAGTCTAGTCAAAGGGCGAGCAATCTCACTGAAGTCTCTAATAAACCTCCTGTAAAATCCTACTTGGCCAAGGAAAGATCGAACATCTCGTACGCATACGGGGTAAGATAGAGAAGATATAACACTAACTTTAGCAGGATCTACTTCAATGTCTTTCCTAGAGATTATATGTCCTAAAACAATCCCATGCTCTACCATAAAATGACATTTTTCAAAATTCAGGACAAGATTAGTTTCAATGCATCTATGTAGTACTCTAGATAAATTATCCAAACAAGTATCAAATGATGTGCCAAATATAGAAAAATCATCCATAAATATTTCCATGCAGTGTTCTAGTAACTCACCAAAAATACTCACCATACACCACTGGAAAGTCCCTGGGGCGTTGCAATGCCTGAATGACATACGTCGATAAGCGAATGTACCGAAAGGACAAGTGAAAGTGGTCTTCTCCTGATCCTCCGGGTCTATACAAATCTGAAAATAACCCGAATATCCATCTAGGAAGCAATAGTGAGACTTCCCTGCCAACCTCTCTAACATCTTATCAATAAAAGGCAAGGGATAGTGATCTTTCCTCGTTACTTGGTTCAACTTCCTGTAATCAATACAAACTCTCCATGAATTCTTCACCCTGGTAGGTACTAACTCATTACTCTCATTCTCCACCACTGTCACTCCTGACTTCTTAGGAACCACATGAATAGGACTAACCCACTTACTGTCAAAAATAGGATATATAATGTCTACCTGTTAAAGTCTAGTCACATCTTTCTTTACAACATCTAGAATCAATGGGTTTAACCTTCTCTGTGGCTGCCTGATCGGCTTCACATTCTCCTCTAGAAATGTCCGGTGCATACAAATAGCGGGGCTAATACCAAGTATGTCAGCTAATGTCCACCCTATAACTCTCTTATGCTGCCTCAGAACTTACAATAATTTGTCCTCTTGCTCCGAATCCAAGTTCTGGGCAATGATAACAGGTAAACACTGCTCCACTCCCAAATAAGCAAGCTTCAAATGTTCTGGCAATGGTTTTAACTCTATCTGTAACTGCTCGGTAGGTATGGGTGATCCCTGGGGCTAAGTGCAATCCCCTACACTCTCACACCTATCCTCTAAATCCCCTGATATGTCAATCAATATAGGTGATCCCTGGGGCTCAGTGCAATCTCCTACACCTATAGAATCGTCTCCAACTGAAAGTGAATTAGATACAATCTTCAAATCAGCTGCCTTTATAGCTAATGCATCCTCAACCTCATCTGAACTAAAATATCATCTATGAATACCAAGTGAAACTCTATCAACAAATAAATCCGCATCAACTAACTCATCTAAAATATCCATGCTCATGATAGAATGATCCTCTCTGGGGTGCTTCATAGCATCAAAAATACTAAATTGTACCACTGTGTCTCCTATCTCCATAGAAAGTGTGCCTGCATATACATCAATCTTCGTCCTTGCAGTCTTCAAGAATGGTCTCCCAAGAATAAGTGGAGATCTATGTGCTAGATAATCCCCCTCCATGTCTAAGATATAGAAGTCCGCAGGAAAAATCAACTCTTTCTCCTTCACTAACACATCTTCAATGATTCCAGCTGGGTGAGTCTAACTCCTATCTGCTAGCTGAATAACCACTCCTGGCTGCATAGGTCCAATGCCAAGCATCTGAAAAACTGATCTAGGCATCACATTAATAGAAGCTCCCAAATCTAACATAGCATCATGAAAAACATTCCTCCCAATCTCACAGGACACAGTGAATACTCCTGGATCTTAACATTTCTGGAGAATTGAATGAATAAAGCCTGACACATTCTTCCCTAAACTGACCAATTCATTCCCCTTTAGCTTCTTCTTGTGCACACACAAATCCTTAAGCGATTTGGCATACTTAGGTATTTGCTTGATCATGGTCAACAATGGCACATTTATTTCCACCTTACTGAATAGTTTCACAAGCTCTTGATACTCCTTTGCCTTCTCCTCCTCCACATTCTTTTTAGCTTGAAACTTACACTGTGGGAAGGGTAAAGGGACCCTCGGTTCCTCCACTTGAGCTGAAACTTTTGGAAGTGAGTCTTGAGCAGGAGTTTCAATCGGTATAGCAGTTGTAGGTTCCTTGTTTTTATTGATTTCTCCTTGTTCCTCCTCCAAATTCGCATGATCAATAGAAGAATGACTGAGGCTTGAACTAGGATCACATTCAACTATTAAAGAACCCATTTTCGGACTATTTTGAGCTGGAAAACAAGTTGCTAAAATTTTTTCAAAAAAATCAACCCTTTGAGTGTTAAGATTTGAAGCAACTTTCCCACTCCTCAAAGTTATTGCACTAACATTTCCCTTAGGATTAGGAGTTGCTTGAGAAGGCAATTGACCCGATCCTTGGGTTTGTAATTGATTTATTCCACTAGCTAGTTGTCCAATATGTCTTTCAATGTTTTGAAGGGTGGAATCATTCTTTTGTTGCCCTTGTTGTTGCTATAAAATTTGTTATTGTTGAAGGATTTGTTGCATCATCTCCTCAAGCCTTTGTTGTTGTGCATTAAATCCACTAGAGCTCCCAAACCCTCCTTGATTAACATGGGACTTTTGTTGGCCTTGAAATGAAACATTGGGTTGCTGAAAATTGTGAGTAGGCTGTGAACTCTGAAAATTCTATTGTTTGGGTTGATTAAATGAGTGAATGGGCTGTTGAAATTGTTGAAAATTAGGTTGAGAACTAAGTGGATGTTGCTGAAAATTATTGCTCTGAAAATTTGATTTTGGGCTGAAAATTCTGATTTTGGGGCTGAAATTGTTGGGGCTGAAAGTTCTGATTTTGAAACTGAAAATTCTGATGGTATGACTGTGAAGGTTGACAAGATTGCTGGAAATTTTGAATTGGTTGAAATCCTTGCTAATTTTGTTAGAATTGAGGCTGAAAAGGCTGATTTCCTTGCTGAAAATTTTGAAAAGGCTGCTAGAATGGTTGAAAATGCTGCTGAAAATTTTGATTTTGCGGCTGATTTTGTTGTAGGGGTTGTTGTGAAGTGTTTTGCTGATAGAATGAATTATCATACTTCAAATTAGGGTGATCTCTCCATCCCGGATTGTAGGTAAATGAATAAGAGTTGTTTCTTTGTTGGAATTGGCCTCCTCTTGTCAAAACAGCTAAAGATTCATCTTGTTGAAGATTAGGACACAAATCTAAATTATGCTCTTGGCTTGAACATATACTACACACGCCAATAACCGGATTTTGAAAAGAAGTTACTGGAAATTTTGGAAATTTTGAGGTTGATTCACATTATTCAAAGTCATTTGCTTCACCAAAGAGGTTAACTCCAACAATGAATTTTTAATCTCTTTTTGTTCATTTGAAACCACTTGAACTTCATTCACTCCTCTAATAGAAAGAGTCCTACTTCCAAATTGTTGAGAGTTCTCCGCCATATTTGAATCAATTATCTAGCTTGTTCTGGGGTCTTATTCACTAGAGCTCCTCTAGTTGCAGCATCAATCATGATTCTATCCATTTGAAGTAGACCTTCATAGAAATATTGAATAAGAAGTTGCTCACTTATTTGATGTTGTGGACATCTTGAGCACAACTTGTTAAATCTTTCCCAATAGTCATATAAGGTCTCTCCCACCACTTGTTGAATACCATAGATTCTCTTCCTAATAATAGCAGTTCTTGAAGCTGGAAAATACTTCTCTAAAAATGTCTTTTTCATAGCAATCCAACTAGCAACATATCCAGTAGGCAAGTAATAAAACCAATCTTTAGCTGCTCCAGTTAAAGAAAATGAAAATGCCCTTAATTTGATGTCCTCTTCAGAAATCCCTTGAGGCTTCATAGTGGAGCACACTACATGGAACTCATGCAAATGTCTATTAGGATCCTCTCCTGATTGAACCTGAAACTTGGGGAAGTAGATGAATTAAGCCTGATCTCATCTCAAAATCTCCAGCTAACTATGGATAAGCAATACAAGAATACTGAAAAGCATCATTAGGGGCTGCAAGCTCCTTCATAGTCTTTTGATGTTCTGCCATAAGACTGCTTGAATGAGTAAGAATATTTTCAATAACTTCTGAAACTCTTCCTTGATTTCTCCAAGCTCTAAAGGTTCTCTCAATCTCAGGATCAAACTCCGCAATATCACCACCTGCAGTCCTGGTCATAAACCAAACAAAATGACAGCAAATGTATATAGAAAACTAAAGCAAATGAAATAGAATCAGAAAATATGAAACTAAGCACAAGCTCAAATTAAGCAAACTCTACTAGTATAATTCCTCGGCAACGGCGCCAAAAATTTGATGGTAGCCCACAATCGAGTGTCACAATGAGCCTCAAATTTGAATTTATAAGTTGAAAACCATTTAGCTCACAAAACTAAGTGTAGTATAGGGGCCTCAAGTCATATTTTTCTAAGGACTAGCTAAGAATGCTTAATTCAAGCTTGAATTCGTTGTTTTCTATTTTGGATTTTCAAGTAAGATGGGTGTTTTGCGATAATGGATGAAATAACAGTTGGAAACCAATTGAACTCAGCTAAAGAAGAAACTGATTCGAAATTTCAGGAACTACACTTATCCTATTTGAAAACTGAGCAATTCACTTGAAAACTATGAGATTAAAAATTCAAGAACTAATATTGAATGTAGGAAAGCATCAGATCTGTAGCTGAATTGCAGAAATGTAAAAACTAGAACAAAGCAAGCTAAAGAAACTTACCAGAAGTGTAGTTGGATACAAACCGAAACAACTTAAGAAAATAAGAATTCAGAAACGAAATTTTCCTAAGTTGGACATCAAACCAGTCCCTTGCCAAGATTTCCTCTTGCCGTCACACAAAGCCCAGCTAGAAACCCTCTAGCTCGAAAATCAACAAAGAAACAACTCCCTTGTTCAGTTTGCACTTGGCTGGCGCGTATTGTTCTTCCTAATCGGTCAAGCCGACCGATCAGTAGTGTTTCTGATCAGATTGGAGACCGATCAGGAGTGTTTATGACCGATCAGTATCTGAATTCCTCCACGATCTCTTTCTTCTTGATACGCTAAATGGCGATCTTTGCTCGGGAACCCTCAAAAACCCTCGAAGAACCCCTCTGAGTGCTTTGATAGCTCCGGTTGATGAAGACAGCGATCAAAAAGGAAAGCAATTGATGGAAGCTGAACTCTTGGCGAAACCCTCACCTAAGCTCCTTTCAGCGATGAGATTGAGTTGTAAACTTCATAGGAAATCCATCTCTGTGATTTGAAATCTTGAAAACAAACGGAACTGATGTTGGCCGCGCGAAGAAACGGAGAAGAAAACAGAGAAATCGAAGAATAGGGAAGAACTCGTGATGCCGAAGCTCGGTGAGGAGTTTGCTGATTTAACTAATTCCACATAAAAATGAACGGTTGTGATCATCCTCACTCAATCCAACGGTCAGATCATCTCGTATTGAACCCAAACTTTCCAGATCTCCATTAATGGTCAGGATCTACTTCTCCTTAGCTTGGATCGATCAGATCTGCAACGAATGTCTTGGATTACCCTTCCTTTTGAATGGATGTCTTAGATTCCTCTTGAGCTTGATCCAACGGCTAGATGACTTCTAATTTGGACTAAAACTTTAGATCATGATCTATGATCTTGATTAACTCTACCTTGAGCTCAGATTGATCAGAAGATGAAAGATAGCTCAGATCTCCTCATGTCTTGATTGGATGACCCACGTTTCTCTAGTGCTTGATCATCTTGATTAAAACCAGATCGGACTCAAATTCGATCCAATCTGATCTAGGTTCATGATCATTCGAATCTTACAAAATTATATTATAATTTTAATGCCAAAATATCTCAAATATAGAAAGAATTGCATCCAAAGCCAAAATAGAAATAACTCATGGAACCTAGTGTAAATACATGATCAGGCATACAAAAAGGAATCAAAACATGGATTTGAGTGCCTAAATTAATTATCAAAATGGTAATTATCATAGCTCCCATGATCTACCTTCTCTGTATTAGCTATGTAACGGGTTGGTGGGGGCATTGAGGGCGAGCGAATCGCCTTTTGCCACTAGATATAGGGAAACCTAGTCTAGTCATGCACTATCCAACCTTTCATAGTTTCTACTAGCTCAACCTGCTCTAATATCAAATTATAGGATCGAGATCAACACTACAGGAGGGGGGGGGGTTAAATTGCATTAAGATTTTTTTTTAAAAAAATAATGAGTAGATAGTAACTGAATAAATCATAGTTAGCATAGCCAAAATAATATATTAACATAGAGGAATTCAATCAAGTAAGACAAAGGCTATGTTGAGATCTAATAGTATAAGCATGCAAGTTATCAACCAACCCAAAAGTATAGACAAGAAGTATAATATGCAGCAGTTTAAAAAATTGATTCTTATTTCTAATTTCTCCTAGGTGGAGAAATTGTCTAGAAAAAGAATTTAAAAATTAAGTAATATAAAAAATTAAGGCAACACTAAAATAATATACAAATGTTGCTTTAGGTGTTACCGATCAGAAATAAAGCACATGTCATAGCATAGAAGATGAATGAGAACTCAGAGCACAAGAACAAAACTAGATGATTGAGCAAAGGTCAATCTGTATAATTTGACTTGAAGCTCCTTATATATCACTCTCCTAGATGCCTAGAGCATTCTCGATCGCCTTACATGTAATGTTAATAAAGCTTCCTGATTACCTGCGCACCACCCGATCGCCTAGGCAGGGGTCAGACTCCATCTTAACTGCTAGGTCCAGTTTGTTGATAATGTCATCTCCTAATCACCTGAAAGATGCTTAGTCACCTATATACCCGGTCGCTTGGAGCCATAAGGTCTACCAGACCTTCTGAAATCCCTTTGTCGAGAGTTATCATTGATCAATCACCTCCGAAATCCATCCCGTTGGTTGGAACTATCAGCATTGCTTCCTAGAGTTTTAGACATAATGAGTATTGATGGTAACTGGATTTACCCTGAGTTATATGAGAAGTGTTGGGGGTTCGACCGAGAAATATGAGACGTATTCGAGGGATTTTATTTAGTGATCGGATGACATAATGGGTTCATTCGAGTAATCCATATGAGGACAAACTAAGTACCGTCAAATATCATTTATAAAATATCAAAGGATAAGGTAGTGAAGGTTCTCTACCAAGTGATATTACAAGAGCTTTTCTCAACAAAAGAGAAGTGAGAGGTTGAGTAGTGTGAGTATAACCTTCTAAACCGTTCCCTTCCTATTCTCTGAGTCGACTATCAAAATTCAACTGAACAATACAAGCAAAAGCTTCCGAGCAATATGTGGAGGTTCCAATGGGCAATCCAAAGAATTTTTCGCATATAATTGGATCAAGTTCTCCTGAGCCATATGAAATGGGTCCATATTAGAGGATTTTCCCACTAGGTAAAACGGAGGCAGAAACTTTGGATAGCATACATATGGTTGTCCTTGAGTGGAGGACACGAATGTGGTGTCAGAGTCAGTTTCCTCAAAGGCTTTTCTTCTAAACTATATGGCAACACGTGAATGACTATCAAGGAGTGGCTGATGGAAGTGGTTCCCCTGATTCCTTTTCTAACCTGACATGGCAGTTTGTGAGCAGAGAAAGAATAATTGATTAATCATTCTTGCTCACTTAGGCGGGAACAGCATGGAAGTGCTGGAGGAAAGATGACATGCAAATTCCTTCTGTCTATATAAGCATCTCCGCCGATAGTCATGAGGTAATTTGGTTTTTTTTTTGAATATCGAGGTGACTCTTCTCTAGCTTCCTCTTCTCTTCTCCCTTCCACATTTTAATCTACTTTCTTTCTGATACTCATGGTAACTAACTTGAGCGTCAAAGGGGCCACGCTAGAAAGCTAGCCCATGCGCTAACCTAGGTTGACATCATAGGACACCAAATCTCACACTAGAGAAGGATGATCAAAATCTCTTGAGAGGAGGAGCCTGAGTGGATGAGAAAGAAGGCCATAAAATTGGGGCTATTTATGGGAAATTCCTATAAAAAGTTACTATAACTCGATCTGGAAAAGCGATGATGGAGGATTAGCTAGAATATTTTGTTGGATCTTTCCATCCTTCGTTGCCCAACACTAATAAGGGTAGTCGAGATTCAAGATTGCGAAAGAAGATCTCGCGTTTAGTGGCAACTATCCCAGAGGAGGCGCAGTGATCGGAAGGGGATCTTTGTCCATTTGAAGGAAAGGGAACACATTGGGTTGAAAAACCACCGATAATCACTTCTGTCTCTAAATCTATGTTTGGTAAGAGGTAATCTGTCTTGTATTGTAATCAAGATTACATTACAAGATTGATTACTTTATTTGGAATAATTTTAAAATTATAATATAATGTAATCTGAGTTAGAAGATGTAACGACCCGACCCCTCGGTCCCTTGGACGGCCCAACTGGCGGTCCCTTTGGCGGCCCAACTGGCAACCCCTTATGTCGTCGACCGACGACCATCGGCCGTGTCGTTGGTCGACGACATAAGGGGACGCTAGTTGGGACGCCAAAGGGACCGCCAGTTGGGCCGACCAAGGGGCTGAGGGGCCGGGTCGTTACAATAAAAAGATGCCTTTTATGTAGCAACACGACCCCTCTAGCCCCATCAGGCGGCTCTCTAAGTCGTGTCCTATGGTCTTCCCACACCCAGCGATGGGTTTTTTGCCTTCCCCAGATTCGAACCCTTGACCTCTGGGACATGTACAAAGGTTCCATGAATCTGATCACTCACTTGGCTACCAGGATTCATAAACTCTAGTATTTAGCCTGGAGGTCTAGAGTTCGAATCCTGGGGAAGCCAAAAATCCACTGGCCAGCGGTGGGAAGACCTAGTGAGTAACGGCACGACCGATGGTCATCGGTCAATGACATAAGGGCTCGCCAGTTGGGCCGCCAAAGGGACCGCCAGTGGGTCGGGACGCCCAAGGAACCGAGGGGTCGGGTCGTTACAATAAAAAGTCAAAGGTACCCACATCAAGGGAGATGCTCGTATCAGAAAAGAACCACACGTCTGATAATCAGCAATGATAACTCCAATCAATGCCCTATATCAAAGGCATAATGTTAACTACAATAATATGTAATTTATAGCTAACCGAGATATTCCATGTAATTAGGATCGTTCTAATTATCGTCGTTTCATCTAATTAACCATAATTAGATGATTAACCCTTAATTATCCCAAATTATCCCGATTAGATTCCTATTAGGTTTTGGAATCCGAATTTATCATGATAACCTATTAGGTTTAAACACAATGGTAATATCCCTAATCCAAGCTAAGTCTCAATATGGTTCACGTCAAGTAGAAAGAAACATGGGGTAGCTTAAACCATTTCAAACACCCAACTAAATTCCAACCCAAAGAGATCACGGTAAGGATTGGAATACAAAGGATACACATCCACAACACAACCTATTTTCACCAAATAGCTCTTGACAGAATGATCAACAAGTCACAACTACATTAAGTAAGGAATCAAAGCTAAATTGCATTTATTTCAAATCCCCTTCACAGCTCAGTAGCAAATTTAAAGTGAGAAGCTCACGACATGTTTTTGAACAACATCAAACAGAGTTGCAAATCCAATTGAGAAAAGATTCACTCCAAACCACCAAACATAGCTACTGATCAAGGCAAGCTTCCACTAATAGAACAGCTTCATCTAAAATCTACTGATCTAAGAACAACAAAACCAACATTAGAAATTAGATAGGATTAATACTGATTGTATCATATCTTACATGATTCTTGTGCCAGCAGATCCATTCCTTGCTCAAGATCTGGCGCGATCCAATGTCCCCACGCAGATCCAATCCCGTCTGGATCACAACAGCAAGAAGGGAAAACTAACAGCCTGAGGTATGTTCTTGGGTTCAGAGGCACACCAACCTACCAGAGATCAATGGTTGCGACTAGAATGAATCAGAACACGATGATTGACTACGATCACTCTCAGCGATCAGAAGAAAAGGTGGCAAATGAAGATGGCATTGACCTACCTTCTCATGGCCAAATAAGAGCTAGAGTCTTCGGTGTCACCACGCTGATGCTTCAGGCGATCGGATGATCGGCGAGAGTGGTCGACGGTGGATTTAAAGCTTTGGCGTCTCAAGCGGCTGGAAACATCGATCGACGGTTGCCCATCAGTGACGAGCCATGGAAAGGAAAAAGGATCGGGATCGAATCATTGATAACCCCAGAGAGGAGGAGATGGGCGTCGGGCAGTTCGGTTGCAGCGTCGGGTTTAGGGCACGCAAAGGAGAGAAATGGAAGAGGAAGGGTGTGGCTGTGGCCGAATGAAGAGGAGAAAAACTTATATATGAGGGTATTTTTTTTTGCAGAAAAGTTCTCTAACATTCAAAAATCTAAACCCTACCCTTAGGGTAAGGGGTTTAGCCATTTGACCCTCCAATTTAGTTATAATCCATCTCAATAAATTTCTATGGCTAAATTACTTATCCTCTCGTAATTTAAGAGTTTATCCGAAACCCTTTATCCTAGTCCGGTTATCCTAACTCTCCCAATATAATTTTCCAAAAATTTATTCTATCGATTTTTAATTGGCCGTATTTAATATTCTCCCCCTCTAATAAAAATTTGGTCTCCAAATTTCATCATTCTTCATACTGCACACACTAGCAACTAAATATGACTGTACTCATCATGAGTAACCAAGCCCAATTTCAAAGCTCCTATGTCGAAGGATCAATGGATAAACAAATAAACCTGAATATGTTTTGAGTTCTAAAAATTTTAAAAACTTCCAATAGATCGCATAGATTTCAGAACCTCTGAAATTATAGTATCTCTTGATCCCTAAAAATTTACAGATTCTACTCAAGCATCAGTTATGATAACTATCCTCCAAGATCATCACACACTGTGTCTGCTAGTACTTTAAACATTACTAGACTCTAGAATTTTAATGTATCAGTCCAATATCTGAACCCTTTTTTTCTACTGTTTGCTTCCTTATGCTCAATAACTCATGAACATTTGCTCTCAAACTTCCCTCCAAGTCGGCACACAAGTTACTTAAAATCAATTGTCTTACATAAGGATTTCCACAGGTTCCTGGCTATTCAGAAATTAATTTCAGAGTCAAACTAAAAGACTTCTGCCTTTCCTTGGTTCCATAAATTAGTTCCATACTTACATTGAGGAGTTTCTGCAATTTAAAGCTTCAAAACACAGATTTAGTATTTTTTTAGAATTGATGCAAAAATTTCAGAGTTGGAATCCTAAGGTGGCTCAAGTTTAAATTGTACAAAATTAAATTGGAATAAGGGCATCATTTGGTACTGGAATGAAGGAGACCGAATTCATGTCGTTACTAATTGGAAACATCATTAAGGTTTGGCACAACCTTGTTCAGGTTGATACATCAATCACTTAGTCCATTCTTGAAGGTTTCTGATTCTTTTGCTGTAAACGGTTCTTATACCAAAATTCATTCTCTTTTGTAAACTGATATACAGACCCAAAGATGACTTCAGGGCTATAACTGATTTCTGATTTCCTGAATTCAGAAATTACAATCTCATTTCTGTTGGTGACACATGAGGGATGACAAACTATAGTTTCAAGATTTAGAGTTAAAGGCAAGTCTAGTTTAATTCATCCAGGATCCAGCTCAAAAAGATGGTATCATGTGGCACTGAATTGCCGAATGTTAAAAATTCAGATTGCATGAACCCTTGGCTCCAACTTCTCATTTCCTAGCACTACATGTTAATAACAACCATTGAATGTCACATTACTAAGTACTGAAGCAACTTGAAATTTTGATAACCATCCCATCCCTCCATTTTTAGTAGTTGCAGTTTTTTTTTTCTAAATGCACCTCTTTTCCGCCCTTTGATCCTCCAAAAGCGACATATCCAACAAGATTAGGTCTCACAATATCCACCAATAAAATCCTCAAAGCACAACACATCATAGAGATTCGTCCATCTCATCCACCTCTCAACACCAACGAGAAAGTCCACGATAATATCAACCTTATCATCCTGTGAACTAATAGGTCCACAATGGGGTTATAATAACCGAAAACCAATGGACATCTTTGACCTCTTGATTAATGTCCAATATCTCACCGGAAGATAAGGATACAGCTAACTCCACATCCTCCGCGCCCTAGCGGGTTGTACATCCCGCTGTATCAAGATTATCCAACCATATACACCCAATCTATGAATCAAAATCCCTCATAGAATAGCATAGCAACTAGAGAGTCATACCGTCCATCACCTCGTAATCCAATACAGTCCAATTCCTCCACTCCATGGTCAAAACCCTCTAAGGTCCTACTCCATAACAAGGAGATACAGACGTGGTATCTCTCAGGAGTATCTCAACATACTCATGAAGCAATTCCTTTATTTCCCCACAGGTCATCCTCGATAACATCTAACTAGAGGTGGCCTAGTCTTGTAAGTGATTTGCCTCAGCGTAAATCATAAGTCCGTAGATACCTTCTTGGTTATTCAGACCAAGTACAAGCGGTAACTCATAAGTGTCAAGCAACTAGCTCCACACTTTTACGTATCAGCTCAAATCACCCATCAACATGTACTTTCTAGGTCAACAACAAAGTACAAGTGATCCATGGTCACAACCCCTAAAGAATAGAATGTATCAATCCTTTACTAAGCGTAATAATATGTAGCTAATGCTACCCTACTGCATCAATGCAGATCATGTACTCAAGACATGATATCTAGATTATCTGTCCATATATACATAACAAAAAAAAAACTTCAGTTCCATGAGTTAAAGTGAATTGATCCAATACTGATCAAGCCAATTACAGTAGGCATCCCTAGTCCTCACTCAGCTGATAGTAGCTAGTACAAGTACTATGAATAATAAGGTCCAGGAAAAATAAAAAAATTCTCAACCTCCAATATCGTGTTGATAGGTTTGACCCTCGTCTTCCTACCCGTATGTCGGTATCACACAAGAATCAACATTCTCCACATTTAGACAAGTCCGCAACAAGCCAACTAATCTCCTTCATAGTCGATCTTGACCATGATTACTATAAACTAATTGACTTTAAGTCATCAGATCTAACCAAGTTACTAGACGGGTACAAGAATAATAACATGATCCAATGATATAAGAGAATTCCTAACCATACCTTAATATACAGGAATAGTCACATGATCCAATAACATGAGAGAATTCCAAACCATACATAAATATACAGGAATGGTAACATGATCCAATAACATAAGAAAATTCCTAACTATACCCTGATATACAGGAATAGTAACATGTTTCAACAACATGAGAGAATTCCAAACCATATTTAAATATAGAGGAATGATAACATGATCCAATAACATGAGAGAATTTCTAAATCATACCTAAATATACAGGAATGGTAACATGATCCAGTAACATGAGATAATTACTAATCATACCTACACATACAGGAATAGTAACATGATCTAATGACATGAGAGAATTCCTAACCATACATTAATATGCAGGAATGGTAACATGATCCAATGACATAAGAGAATTTCTAACCATACCCAACTAGGATAAGGGATACAAGAGATCAGAAGAAATACCTGTCGCCTGAAGACGTCCCATCGTGCCAAGTCCCAGACAACCACATCGAGAAAACTACTCCAAACAAATTCGACAAGACTCGTAAAACAAGTAGGCATCGCAAACCTACACTCTGATACCAAAAATAAATTGGTATCATATAGTCACCGTAAATCCACAAGTCCTTAAGGTATCCGACAACCTCGCTCTGATACCAAAAATAAATTGTCATGCCCCGAGACCCAGGAGCCGCGGAACCAATATAAAATTGGGCAGCATCTCCCCTGTCCGGCGAACAATTTACACATACATACAATATCCAAACAACCCACACAATATATATTTGGCCTCAGGCCTCAAAATCAAGACATAACATAACCATAACACAAAGTAAACCATACCTGACTGTGGACCAGTCTGACTTACGATGAATCAACCAATACAAAAACCCCTTACGACATATGACACTTATATGACATATACAAATCGCTAAAAGAAATATAAAACAAATGCACTACAAAGTACAAAACAAAATCATGTCGTGGCGATAGGTAGGGACTGGTTGCTGGGCTCTTCTGGCGACTCCAAATATCTCAACCTGAAATAAAAACATAGGCAACGGTGTGAGTTCAAATGAACTCAGCAGATACCTAAACAGATATGCATAGTAAGTTATACTAACAATAAGAGTCACGTTGATACAGTCTCATATGAACAATAGAAAAGGGTATACACTGAAGATACTGAATGAAGGTACATACCAGAATCCATCTATCCTGCAGAGGGTGAAATAAATCCCTATGGAGCAAGTATAACACATAATCCAAGGTAAACAGGTCTCCAGTATATGCATGCCAATCAAGTGTAGAAATCAAATGCAGTAAGCAATGCATGATGCAAAATATGCACATGGTGCAATGATATGTGTTACCCCTGACACCAGTCAGATCATCGTCCACCTATCATAAATGAACGTCCGAGTGGGTAGATCTATGACAACTGTATGCACCCTGCTATCACTGCTCCTGAGTGACCGAGTGGACAGGATGCTGGCAGAGGACACCCTCCTACCCCAAGCAATGGGGGAGTCTCGCTCCCATCTTCTCGTGTCTTAGGACGAGAAGGGATCCCTGGCTACTACCACACCCGGAACCACCCTCCAAATAGTGGTCGTACGGAGCAATATAGGGCAAATACACACACTTTATGGTAGCCACTACCCCTGAGTGGGTGTGTGTGCATATCCTCATGTAACTAGCGATGGACTCAGACTATATAGGAGCCGATGATCATCAGCATGCAACAATGCAAGGATGGTGCATGACACGAACACATACAATACCCACCAAGTCCTCATCTATCACCTTAGTGTACTATGTATAGGTCTGAATCCTATAACATGGAATACAAGTAACCTACTAGGTATACTGGCAAGGTAACTAGTGATCCATCATTGTCAAATGCAAGAGGACATATCACTACATCTATGCACATATATACACATGATAACCTTCAAGACTGTATGGAACTAAAGGCAGATCAACTAAGGAATAAGCAACAAATGTCAAGTAAAGGTATACTAAAGTAGGTATAGCGTATAAACTTACTGCTATCTATAACAAACCATGCATAGTAATATGACAATATCTAAAGAGATAAGTCAATGATACCCGCCTCAAGAGAGATGCTCATATCAGAAAAGAACCTCCCGTCTGATAATCAGCAATGATAACTCCAATCAATGCCTTGTATCAAAGGCATAATGTTTAGCTACAATAATATGTAATTTATAGCTAACCTAGCTATTCCATGTAATTAGGATCGTTCTAATTATTGTCGTTTCATCTAATTAACCATAATTAGATGATTAACCCTTAATTATCCCAAATTATCCCGATTAGATTCCTCTTAGGTTTTGGAATCCGAATTTATCAAGTTAACCTATTAGGTTTAAACTCGAAGGTAATATCCCTAATCCAAGCTAAGTCTCAATATGGCTCACAACAAGTAGAAAGAAACATGGGGTAGCTTACACCATTTTAAACACCCAACTAAATTCCAACCCAAACAGCTCACGGTAAGGATTGGAACACAAAGGATACACATCCACAACACAACCTATTTTCACAAAATAGCTCTCGGCAGAATGATTAACAAGTCACAACTACATTAAGGTAAGGAATCAAAGCTAAATTGCATTCATTTCAAATCCCCTTCACAACTCAGTAGCAAATCTAAAGTGAGAAGCTCACGACATGTTTTTGAACAACATCAAACAGAGTTGCAAATCTAATTGAGAAAAGATTCACTCCAAACCACCAAACATAGCTACTGATCAAGGCAAGGTTCCACTAACAGAACAGCTTCATCTAAAATCTACTGATCTAAGAACAACAAAACCAACATTGGAAATTAGACAGGATTAATACTGATTGTATCATATCTTACATGATTCTTGTGCCAGCATATCCATTCCATGCTCAAGATCTGGCGCGATCTAATGTCCCCACGCATATCCAAGCCCATCTGGATCACAGCATCAAGAAGGGAAAACTAACAGCCTGAGGTATGTTCTTGGGCTCAGAGGCACAACAACCTGCCAGAGATCAAAGGTTACGACCAGAATGAATCAGAACACGACGATCGGCTATGATCGCTCTTAGCAATCAGAAGAAAAGGTGGCAAATGAAGATGGCATTGACCTACCTTCTCATGGCCAAAGAAGAGCTAGAGTCTTCGGTGTCACCATGCTGATGCTTCAGGAGATCGGAGAGAGTGGTCGACGGTGGATCGAATGCTCTGGCGTCTCAAGCGGCTGGAATCATCGATCGACGGTTGCCCATCAGTGATGAGCCATGGAAAGGAAAAACGGTCGGGATCGAATCATTGATAACCCTAGAGAGGAGGAGAGGGGCGTCGGGCCATTCGGTTGCGGCGTCGGGTTTAGGGCACGTGAAGGGGAGAAATGGAAGAGGAAGGGTGTGGCTGCGGCCGAATGAAGAGGAGTAAAACTTATATATAAGGGGATTTTTTACAGAAAAGTCTTCTATCTTTCAAAAATATAAACCCTACCCTTAGGGTAAGGGTTTTAGCCATTTGACCCTCCAATTTAGTTATAATCCATCTCAATAAATTTCTATGGCTAAATTATTTACCCTCTCGTAATTTAAGAGTTTACTCGAAACCCTTTATCCTAGTCCGGTAATCCTAACTCTTCCAATATAATTTCTAAAAAATTTGTTCTATCAGTTTTTAATTGGCCGTATTTAACAGAAAGGCTATTAAATTTTTATAATATGGATTACAAGACAACAATAAGTAATCTAGATTACATTCCAAGCCCAATTACATTACAAACATGATTATATTTCCTCTAACCAAACATAACCTAATAGTTTTATGGGAATCCCTTCTAAATATCTCCCTGATAAAAGACCAATATTCGATAGGCCAATCATTCTAACATTGATGATTCCCAATCCGATAAACATATTATTGGAGGACAATCCTATGTTGATGTCTTCCTCCAAAAGTATGATAGTTCGACAAGTCTGCTTTTCTCAAGAAATCTTAAGGGAAGATTTGCCATGTTTTTTTTTTGCACCACTCAAATCTCAGAGTACAATGGTTCCATAGATCCTGAAGATCACTTATGTCGCTTTGAGATTATGGTCATCCTAATCAATATACTGAGGAGGTGAAGTGTGTTGGAGCAAAATGCATCAGTGACGAACAGTCGTCCTCTAGGATTTCGATGTTTAACAATATACTTAAGTTAGTAACAATATATGTTAGACAAGGTAAGGGTTAGTCAAACTGATCAAGGGTTAAACCAATTAGGACCTTATGTTTGGTAGGGTAAACCCAGGTTTGATTCGGTTGACAAAGGGTTAGCCAAATAGGATCTGATGTTTGGCAGAGTGAACCAAAATCCAAGGTTGGTCAGTTTGACCAAGGGATCAAACCAAACCAGACTTGAGGTTTGGGATTATATTTATCTAAAGATTGAGGAAGTCTAGTAAGGATTATGATGACTAGCAAAGAATTGATTCTAATTGAAGAAATCCTGGTGAGTGAAGCCGGGTCCTAGCAAGGGAAGCTAGGTTGAAGAAATCCTAGTGAGTGAAGCTAGGTGAAATAATTTCTGGTGAGTGAAGCTGGGTCCTAGCAAGTAAAGCTAGGTTGGACTAAGTCCTGGTGAGTAAAGCTGGGCACAAAGTCTTGGTCCAGGGGACTGAGCACTAAGTCCTGTTCAGGGATTGGGCAATGGAGTCTTTGCCAAGCGAGGATGGAGGACAGAAGTAGAGACGGGTTGAGGTCGGACGTCTCGAGATCCGAGTTCTCGAAGGTCGAGCAAAAGTCCAGCCAGAGGTCCTGGTTGGCAAAAGCTTTAGTCGAGCGGGAATCGCGAACAGAAGTAGAGACGGGTCGAGGTCGGACGTCTCGACATTCGGGTTCTTAGAGACTAAGCGAAAGTTCAACCGGAGGTTTCGGTTGGCAAAAGCAACTTCTCCAGTGTAGAGTAGGTGAGGACGCGTTCCCTGGGAAAGGGAACATTAGGTGTCGGTTCGACCTAGGATTTCGGGTGAAATCCAAAGTCAGAACCATTCGTTAAGGCTAAAAATATTTATTTTGTTATGTGTTTTGTTGTCTTGCAGGTACCTGGAGTTGGAGGCAAGATAGGAGAACGAAACACAAAGCAAAGCAGCCTGGGAAGGTCATCCAGTGTGCCTGTCTTGAATCAGGCGACCCAGGCTTGTTGGGCACCCCAGTTGGGGCAGCTCACTACCAGGCGCCTGGCAAGCCAGGCACCTGTGGCTTCCCAGGTGCTTGGGAAAGAAGGCTTATCCACGCTGCGAGTTCGGTGCGATAGACGAAGCTTTGACCGCTACGTGGCAGGCGCCCAAGACATCACTAGCGCCCTGGACACTACTATATAAAAGGGTTCGACCCCTCAATGAAAGAATCCAATTTCCACATCCACTAAAGTGTTCAGTGCAAAGCAAAAGTGCTCAAGACGATGCTCTGCGAGCAAGGAGGCTCCAGGAGGAAGTGCACGACACTTCGGACTTCCAGAGTTGGCTGAGCTGTTTGTTTAGCTTGCTTTTTATTTATGCATTGTATTCCATTTATTCTTTGTTTGTAAATTTGAACTGTAAGACGGGTTTCTCCGCCTCTAGAAAGTCAGGAAAGGAGACCATTAGTGGACTTACGATTGAGTGCTTAGGCCTTGGATGTATTGACCCTAAGGGATTGGGAACCAAGTATAACCTGCATGTCTACCTTGCATCTTTTTTTAGTTTATTCTATTTTCCGCTGCCTACTAACCTGATAGAAAGACGACTAAACGGAGTTTTTCGATGAAGTTTTTGTTGAGGCAATCTATGGTCCGAAGTGACCATGAGTTTTGATGTTTGGGCAAAGGGTTTAAGTTAGGTTTACCCTTGTGTATTTGGTATATGTATGTGAGTGTGCAGGATGTACAGGTTACACATATTGACTTGGCTGGATGGCTTCGGTACGATGAAGGATGGCATGGAGACAAGCTGGAGGCTTGTGTGTACCCGAGGGACCTTGCTGTAGCAGGGACGATGAGCTGAGGGGGCACGGACTTCGAGGCATGCGTGAAGGATGACATGGAGGCATGCTGGAGGCTTACGTGCATCCGAGAGATGGGAGCCGAAGATGAAGAGGGCGTGAAGGCAATAGTCAAGGTTGCTGGTGAGGAGTCAGCTGAGTCGTGAGGGTACGAGTGCTGAGTGATTATACTCGGGAAATCCTAGGGTTCGAGTGCTGAGAGAAGTGTACTCGCGAAGGGAAACCTTAGATGTGTAAGTAGACCAGTCGACTGCCCTGGGAGTAGTCGACTATGAAACTCATAGAATGATTTTGGCTGGGGACCAGTCGACTGCCCTGGGAGCAGTCGACTGGTAAAGTCAAAAACTAGCCATTGTAGCTAGCCGTTAGACTGCTGTTTGGCTGGCACCAGTCGATTGGTGGCGAGGGTTTCAGCCTTAGTTCTATGTAAGAGGACTTCGTGTTGGCTGAAAGGTTTGACGAATTTAACTTTGGGTAAAAGCCAAACAGTAGTCTAAGTGCTCGGATATTGTCGAGGTGTTGTGGCGAGGTTTCTCCACCCACAAGGAGCGACAAGGGCTAGCCGGAGGTTATCCGGGGTGTGATCCACCGAACGATTCTTGGATTAGTCACCCTTAGGGGTCGATACTAAGTAAAATCTCTCTTGTTAGCATTGTTTTCTTATTGTTTATTGTTTTGTTTGTATTTCCGCTTGCACAACTAACAACATAGGAAGAAGAAAGCCGAAAAGTGCTATTCACCCCCCCTCTAGCAACCGCACTCGATCTAACAGGTTGTATCAGAGCAAAGGACTGCTCTTGTTGGACTAACCGCCAAAGGAGCAAGATAGCTAGAGGAAAAATGATGGAAGACAAATTTAGGGATGACATCTACACTCCACCATCCTACGATCATGAAGACTTTGAATATTGGAAGACAAGGATGGAGACATGGTTCGGAATGGAGTGGAATCTTAGGATTGCTCTTGAAGAACCATTCGAAATTCCAAAGGATAATCACGGGAAGAAGCTTAGGCCTAGATATTGGAATGAAGAGCAACAAGATCAATTAAAGGCGAATTAAAAGGTAATTGATATATTACTTAACATTTTGCCTACTACCGTGTTATGTGGTGTAGGGGTATATAAGAATGCACACGATCTATGGAAAAAGATAGAAGAATATCATGAGAAACCTACACAAGCCAAAATAGTGGAAGAATCAAAAGAAATGGATTCAATGATCCAAGAAAGGGGAAAAGAAGGAGAAGTATCAACATGATCAAGTGAGGAAGAAAGTGAAAAAGTCTCCACATCAAGAATTGAGGGGGAGGAAAGGCCATCCTCAACACTGGAGCAAGAAGAAGTATCAATCTCTACCAAAGCAAAGAAAAAGGACCATATCACATTCTTTGGATGCAATGAAAAGGGGCACTACAAGAACAAGTGCCCACCAAAAAGGCTTCCCTAACGTACTATCATCTCACCTCCACCAAAAAGGGTTCCCTAACATACTATCATCTAACCACCACCAAAAAGGCTTCCCTAACGTACTATCATCTCACCTCCACCTAATACTAAGTTGATCAAGTTTCAATTATTCTTTTTCCTATAACCATTCCAATTTATGCAGAAAATTTAAATATGAATGACATGTCATATATTTAAAAGAAATAGCAAATGCATGACATGACAGTTATGCATGAGTCAAATAAGTCAAAATATTTAATTAAGTTTCTAAAGATGTATCAAATTCTCGATTTGATACATGTCGTGTGAACCCGGGAATATATCAACCCACTTTGACATATTTAATTAAATTAATTATTACGGTTTGGGTAAGATTTTATTTTAGATCAAGTTTAAGTTATTTAAGAATTAATTGGAAATTACGTTGATTAAGGATTAATTAAGTTAATTTGAATTAATTGAATTAATTAAGATTTGATTTAATTATAATTTGAATCAATTTGAATTAGATTTAATTGAATTTATTTGAATTAATTAAGATTTAATTGAATTAATTTGAATTAATTTGAATTTTATTTAATTAAGATTTAATTGAATTAATTTGAATTTGATTTAATTAAGATTTAACTGAATTAATTTGAATTTGATTTAATTAAGATTTAATTGAATTAATTTGAATTTGATTTAATTAAGATTTAATTGAATTTGAATTAATTAAGATTTAATTGAATTTGAATTAATTAAGATTTAATTAAATTATTTTGATACAGGATTAATTTAAGTTAATTAATGATTAATTTAAGTTGATTATATTAAATTGAGGATTAATTTCGAATTAATTAGCATTTAAATTAATTACTTAAGGACTAAATAAAGTTCAGAATTAATTGATCTTAAAACTAAAAGATTAAGTTAAGGCTTAAAAATTAATTAAAATTTAATCAAAGTTTTTAAGGTTTATCTTGATTTAATTTTCAAGATTTCTGGGTTAGTCAAAAGTTGTGGGTCTAATTTCATCATCTTCATTATTTCGAAGATTTCTGACTCATCTACTATTTCTTTCTTATTTATCCTTTCAAGTTTTTCCAATAATTCTGGCTTATTTGAATCTTTGTGAACTTTATTGACTATGACCTTAATCTTAGAAAATTCCATCTCCTTCTCAAAATTCCATCTCCTTCTCAAAATTAGATCTTTCAGTATCCTCAAAGTAGGTGGAGTAATTATGGCCACTAGTTAAAGTTTTGTAATAATCTTCAATATTATCTATAATTAAGTTATTATCTAGGAGAATTTCATCTTTATTATCCTCAGAAATAATTTTAATAATTTCAAAGTTATCTTCAGAATTATCCTTGAGATTTTCAAATTTGAATTCATAATTATCTAAAGGATTTTCAAATTTGAGTTCAGATTTATACAAAGGATTTTCAAATTTGAATTCATAATTATCTAAAGATTTTCAAATTTGAATTCAAATTTATCCTTAAGATTTTTAAATTTGAATTTAGAATTATCCAAATTAAAATTGTCAGAGTTTTTAGTATTAATTTCAGTAATTTTATCTGATCTAATTTCAGAATTAAAATTAAGATTAATTTTAGAATTAATTTTACAGATTAATTTATTGGTATTGATAATTAAAGAGTTAATTTTTGATATTTTATTACTGTCTACATTATCTAGTTGATCTTGCAAGACATTAATTTGCCTATTTACACAATTTAATTTTTCAGTAAAATTATCTAAATAATATACATAAGAAAATGTAGGAGATTTAAAAATTTTCTGAACATAAATTTTACGTACCTTTGCTGGACACTTATTTTTGTAATGTCCGTATTTTCCACATTTGAAGCATCGTACGTGACTTTTGTCTCTCCGGACTCCTGGCGCTGGTGCCTCCTTTGCCGCCGGTGAGGTTCAATTCTTACGAGTAGGACACTGATTTTTATAGTGTTCTCTCTCCCTGCATGTGAAGCATATAATATGTAATTTAAAAACAGACATTAAAAAAATTGTACCTAATTCACCCCTGGGCTCCCCCTCAACTCGTGGCGTCGTTGCTCCGTCGTCAGTTAGTCCGGTGAAGAGCGGCCTGGCTCTGATACCACTTGTAGGACCGGTGCCGTCGATAGAGGGGGTGAATATCAACCGTAAAATCTTTGCGGAAATTCGTAAACTTTCTATCGTTCTAAAATCAGTGTTAGTAGCACAGCGGAAAAGTAAAACAGAAAAATAAAAGAAATAACAACACAGTAGACACGCGGATTTATTTACTTGGTTCTTGACCCCCCCTGGGTCAGTACGTCCAAGGCCTATGTACTTGGCGTGAGTCCACTATTGGTCTCCTTTTCAAAATTTCCAGAGGCGGAGAA
Source organism: Boesenbergia rotunda (assembly GCA_024364735.1). Classification (NCBI taxonomy): domain Eukaryota; kingdom Viridiplantae; phylum Streptophyta; class Magnoliopsida; order Zingiberales; family Zingiberaceae; genus Boesenbergia; species Boesenbergia rotunda. The sequence goes on from JAGFNQ010000925.1 coordinate 57,455, forward strand.
AACCCATCTTACAGTTGATAATTACAAGCACAAAGATAATAAATTGAGTGCGGAATAATAAAAGCAAACCGAACAACAAGGATTTGAAACTCGGCTGATCTGGACCTCCGAAGTGTCGCGCACTTCCTCCTGGAGCCTATCGGTCATAGAGCCTCATCTTTAGCACGTTGTCGTCGGTTAGAATGATTAGAATAGCTCTGGAAAGTTATGTTTGAAGTAGAGGGGTCGAAGCCCCTTATATAGGCTTCATTTGGGCCCCTGTGACGATGGGGGCGCCCCTATGGACTTGGTCAAACTTTATCCCCGCGTCAAACTCGCCGCAGCTGATAAAATCTCTGACCAGGGCACCCCGGACCTCCCAGGCGCCTGAATGAAAGCTTACCTATGTTTCAAACTCGAAACAGCAAATACAGCTTTCAACTTGGGTGCCCGTATCATCCCGGGCGCCTGAATGGTAGCCTATTCTACATTCTTCACGAACCTGCATCTTTTCCTCTTTGGGCTGGGCGCCTGGATCCTATTGGGAACCTGGCTTCAAAGCTTCCAGCCCAAGGCTGGTTTTTGTTCTTTGATCTGGGCACCCCCATCAATAGGGGTGCCTGGCTTGGCTGGTTTCCAGCCATTTGCCTGCTTTGTCTCCGGTTCTTGGCACCTGCAAGATACATAAATACAAAGCAAATATACACACAATATTAGCCTTAAGAACTTGGTTCGGACTTCGGATTTCCACGAAACCCTAGGTCGAACAGACGCATGTTCCCACCCCCGAGAACACACCTTTCACCTACTCCATTCAGGGGACGGTTGCCACCCAGTCCTTCGGGTGGACTTTTGCTTAGCCTCCGATACTTCCGGATCTCGAGACGTCCGAACCCCGACCCGTCACTACTTCTGTCCTTAGTCATCGCTCAACTATGTTGCTCAATCCCTCGGACCAAGACTTCGTGCTCAAACCCTAAGACTAGGACTTCGGTGCCTAATTCCTCGATCCAGGTCTTCGGTGCCCAACCCTCGGCCAGGTCTTCTTGCCCAGTCCTCGACCAGGACTTCGTGCCCAGTCCTCGATCAGGACTTCGTGTCCAACTTCCGGTAAGGTCTTCGGTGCCCAGCCCTTTACCAGGACTTAGTGCCCAATCTATGATCAGAACTTAGTGCCCAATTCTTCGAACCAGGACTTATTGCCTAGATTTACTAGGACTTTGGTCCATTTTGTTACTCCTCTCTTAACTCCCCTTCCCTTGTTCAAAGTATCACTGACTTAAGTATATTGTCAAACATTAAAACATTTAGAGGAGGACATCACTGATGCAACTTGCACCAACAGAACCCCCCAACAAAATTGGATAGTAGAAAGAAAAAAATAGAACCCTTCAGGAAGCCGCTAGGACCATGCTCAATGAATTTAACCTAGCTAACCAATTTTGGGCAGAAGCAATAAGTACGGCTTGCTATATCCAATATAGGGTCCTAATTAACAAAAGGCATAATAAAACTCCTTATGAACTATATTATCATAGACTGCCTAACCTACATTACCTAAGGGTCTTTGGGTGCAAAGTCCATATTTTGAACACTAAGGATACCTAGGTAAGTTTCAGTCTAAGTCGACCCCAGGAATATTCTTAGGATATTCAACAACTAGTAGGGCCTACATGGTTTATAATAAACAGACCCACAAAATTGAAGAGACTACTAACTTAATTTTTGATGAGAAAACTGAACCAAAAAGTAGTAATCAAAACTTGAACCAATCAAATATTGATCAGGATGACAATGAACAAACAATTGAACCATCAATTGAACCACTAATTGAACCTCTAAATGAACTAACTCTTGAACCAACTACTGCGTCTACTGAACAAATAACTGAACCAACCCAAGTTGTTGAATGAAACACTGAACCAAACCGTCCAGCAGGACCTGAGGCTGAACCAAGTTCTAGAAGAACCATGAAACCCAGACTCAGTCACCCTTCTAATCAAATTATGTTTGATCCAACCTTAGGAGTCAGAACTAGGTCTTCCTATAGAAATCTTAGTCAGATTGTACTGATTTCAAAAATTAACCCTAAGACTATAGAGGAAGCTCTACCTGATCCTGATTGGATCATAGCTATGCAGGAGGAGTTACCCCAATTTTAAAGAAATCAAGTCTGGGAACTAGTGCCTAAACCTGAAGGTAATCTGTTATAGATACTAAGTGGGTGTTCAGAAATAAATTGAATGATCATGGGGAAATAGTTAGAAATAAAGCCCGTTTAGTAGCTAAAGGGTATAGTCAGGTCGAAGGGTTAGACTATGACGAAACCTATGCCCTAGTAGCCAGACTTGAGTCAATTAAATGTTGTTAGCCATTGCAGCCCATATAGGCTTCAAGCTATACCAAATGGATGTTAAGTCTGCCTTTCTAAATGGGTTTATCAAAGAAGAAGTCTATGTAGGACAACCCCCAGGATTTGAGGACCTAGAAAAACCTGAGTATGTGTTTAAACTTAGAAAAGCACTTTATGGGTTGAAACAAGCACCTAGGGCATGGTATGAACATTTATCAACCAATCTTATTTCTAAGGAATTTAACCAAGGTCAGATTGACTCCATCCTTTTTGTTAAAACCTTAGAAAATGATATTTTTATTGCCCAAATTTATGTTGATAATATAATTTTTGGATCCACTAACTCTAACTTTCTAAAAGAATTTGTAAAAATAATGGAAAGTGAATTCGAAATGAGCTAGGTAGGTGAGCTCAACTTCTTCTTAGGGTTGCAAATTAAGCAAACTAGAGATGGTAATTATGTTCACCAATCCAAATATGCTAAAGAGTTAATACAGAAATTTAAAATGGATAACTCCAAAAGCATAAGTACCCCTATGGCCACAAATGTCAAAATTGATAGTGACCCTGAAGGTAAGTCTGTAGATCTTAAGCTATAACGAAGTATGATTGGTAGTCTACTTTACCTAACAGCTAGCAGACCTGATATCCTATTTTCTATAGGAATGTGTACTAGGTGCCAAACTTGTGCTAAGGAATCCCACTTAGCAGCCCTAAAACGAATACTTAGGTACATTAAGGGTACCCTAAATGTAGGAATTTGGTATCCTAGGACTTCCACATTTGAAATTGTCAGGATATTCTGACTCTGACCATGCTAGGGTCAAGTTAGATAGAAAAAGTACAAGTGGAAGTTGCCAACTTTTAGGACATAGCCTAGTCAGCTGGTGCAGTAGAAAGCAACACTGCGTAGCACTGTCCACAACAGAAGCAGAATATGTTAGGAGAATGTGTAGCACAACTTTTATGGATGATGCACACTCTTAAGGACTTCCAGCTTGACTACACCCAATCCCAAGTCTATATTGATAACATTAGTTCAATCAACCTGACTAAAAACTCAATTCAACATTCTCGAACAAAACATATAGATGTTAAACATCATTTTGTAAGGGATCATGTAGCCAGGGGTGAAATAGTACTTAAACATGTGGACTCAAAATCCAACTTAGCTGATATCTTTACCAAACCCTTACCTGAGTCTGAGTTTAGGACACTAAGAAGGCAGTTAAGATTGTGCTTAGTAGAATAGGACTGATTTATATTGTTTTCCTAAAAACTTATTCTATCTTTTCTTATTTTTCCCTTAAAATTTACAAATTTATTATTTGTTAAGTTTTTGAAATTTAAAATGATTTTCTGACTTAGTTTTATTTCAAAAACTATCCCCTTCAAAACTAAGGTTTTTTTGCAAATGGACTTATCTTAGGCCCTAACCCTAGAACTGCATGGACCTATAGATCTAGAAGCTAGCATCTCACAAGCACTATAGGATACTTTTGATTGATAACCTAGACTGGGTTGAGATGCCTAGGTCTATGCCTTGATTCAAGATGCTTTAAGTCAGTGCATCTGCAGTAATTGGGGCAATAAATACAAGTTGAACAGCAATCAAGTTAAGTGTCAAGCTTAGAAAATCTAACTTGATCAGATCACTTAACTTGACTAACCCCAGCGAATGCTACTGTTTATGATAGTTAGTAAGTAGCCAACATGGTTAGACAGGACCCGAACAAGATCGGTTAATTTGGTTTGGTCTAGTTTTTTAATTATTTGAGTTGGTTCAATACAGAATTTTAATTTCTTACTAGCTCAAATTTACTTGCTGTAATTAGTATCAATTTTTTTTTTGATATATGGTAAAGGGGGAGAGAAACAAAAGAGAAAGGGAAATTTTTTTTTTTTCAAATTCAAAATGTTTCAAAATTTTTCATCTCTTTCAAAAAGTAAAGTAGAAAGTACTAAGTGCTAAGTTTTCAAGTAACTTTCAGCTTTTAATACTTCAAAATTCTTTAAGTATGTAAAAATGATTTCAAAACTGGTTTAAGAGTTTCAAACTTATTCTAAAAAGTTTTCAAGTACTTAAAAAGCTTTAAATTTTTCTAAGTTTTTTTAAGTGCCTCAAACTTTTAAAGTAATTCTAAGTGCTTTCAAAATACTTAGAAAAGGCTTCAAAATTTCTAAGTGTATTTTGAAAAACAATTCTAAAGAAGTTTTTCTTAGTAAACAAATTTGCCTGAGCTAAACTATTTTTCAAAAACTTGTTAGCGAATGTGCTAAGTAAAGTCTTCTTAGTAAATTCTTTTTGTGAAAATATTTTTTTGGGAAATTTTTCAAGATCTCAAAAGTAAAATTTTTTTTGCAAGGAAAATTAGTTTTCAAAACATGTTTTGTCTAAGTAAATTTGTCTTCAAAATGTTGAAACAAAATTAAAGTTTACAAAACCTTTTCAAGATTGTCTAAGTGATCTTGAGAACAATTACTTTACTTTTTCGAAAAACATGTTGGATCGAGAAAACACGATAGAGGGGGGGGGTGAATATCGTGAAAGCATTTCGGATTAGAAGTTAAGAGAATACGCAGCGGAAATTAAAACAAACACACAGAACACAAGGTTTTTTACTTGGTTCGGAGTCGCGGTCGGCTCCTACTCCAAGGCCCACGGTCCTTGACCGTTTACTGCGGGCAATTCTATAATGCGCAAAGTTTTACAAAGATTTGTACAATAATAGTGCAGTAAAAAGAACAAGTTTACTCTTCGTTATCGACACCCGGTGTGGATCATGCTTCGGAGCGAAGGGTCGTCGTCGGCGCTTGAATCTCGAGATTGGGAGTTTCCGGAGTGGAGCGCTTGATCGAATAGTGTTGAGGCGTTAGAGAGTTGTGTCTTGAAGCCTTGGGGGTCGAGCCCCTTTTATAGTGCACCTGGGGGCACCCTCCACGTGCCTCTGGATCCGCAAACCCCTATCCGAAACTTGGTCAACGCTTATCCCTCCAGGATCGGGCTCGGAGCTAACGGGGGCACCCGGGACACTGGGGGCGCCCTGCTTGACTTGGTCAACAGGCTTCATGGTTGATTTTTGCTTCGGTTCATTTCTTTGCTTGGACTCAGGGTGCCCGGGACCTCCAGGGCGCCTTGCCTAGTGTAGTTTCGAAGCGACTCTTTGCTTGGTTGTTTGCTATGACCTTGGGGGCGCACGGGACCTCCAGGGCTCCCTGCCCAGCTGCTGCCCCTCTCCTTTAGGATGTTCTGAGTTACAGAAAATTGTTCCTTCGGTCCTGCATCCAGGGTTAGTTCCAAAACAACAAGGTAAGAGTGTGAGATAATTTTTTTACAGCCATAGCTGTCTTGGTTCTGACTTTGGGTCTCCCATATGGAACCCTAGGTCGAACCGACGCCTACTGTTCCCTCAACGGGGAACGCGTCCTCACCTACTCCTCTCGGGAGAGTTTACCTTTTGCCAACCGGCTCTCCGGTTGGACTTTTACCCAGCAGCCCTTCGTCGGGTCTTCAATTCCTTGCAGTCCTTCGCCAGGTGCCTAGCAGCCCTTTGCTAGGACTTTGTTTCCTGGCAGTCCTTCGCCAGGTGCCTAGCAGCCCTTCGCTAGGACTTTGTTTCCTGGCAGTCCTTCGCCAGGTGCCTAGCAGTCCTTCGCCAGGTCTTAGGGTTTCGATGCCTAGCAGCCCTGTGCTAGGTCTTCGGGTTTCGATGCCTAGCAGCCCTTTGCTAGGTCTTCGGTGCCTAGCAGCCCTTCGCTAGGTCTTCTTGCCTAGTGTACCTAGGACTTTTCCTGAACACTTAAGTAACATCGTTAGAGCACAAATAGTACTTAACTTTGGATCCTTTGCCAATATCAAAACAAGGTTCGATATGGTACTTCCTGCACCAACAATCTCCCCCTTTTTGATTTATGGTAACACAATTCAAAGTTAAGTAAAAATTATAACAGATTAAGCAATAAGGTTAAGAGCAATTAAATATAGCAATTTTGAACAGTATAAAGTCTAAGACCAATGTAATTTTGAACAGAAAAAAAAAATTTCTCATACTCCCCCTGAATAATTGTGTTATAAAACACGTAAAATACTTAACTTTGACCTTTCCTCCCCTTTTGACATATATCAAAAATATTCATGGGTGAACCAGATATCTAATAGGGATGCAGTTTTTGTAAAACTTCTAAGTGTTTCATACTTTTGACAAAGTGTTTTTTTTCAAAAAAATAGAGTTAAAGCGTTTACACCAAAAAACTTTTTACACATAGAAAAGTTTTGCAGTCCTAAATTTTGTTAAAAAAACTTTTACTTACAAGGCTTTGCAAAAAGAATTTTACTAAAAAAGTTTACTTAGGTAAAATTTTGAAGCCAAATTTCCCTTAAAAAATTCAACATTGAGAATTGAGAAAAAATTTGTTTAAAAAAAATTTGCACACTTAAAAAAATTTGCTTGGAAACACTTTATGCATTTTGAAAATCAAAATCATTAAGCAATTTTTCGACAAGTTTTTCACCAAAAAAACTATTCTTAGAAACATTTACCAAAATTTTCAAAAAGTTTTTGCTCAGACAAATTTTGTTTATTAAGAAAAATTTTACTTAGGAACAAACATGCACTTAACCAATTTGAAACACTTAGAAATACTTGGAAAATTTTAAAGCACTAGAAATACTTGAAAGCACTTGAAGTATTTTGACAGTAGTTTGAAATTTTAACAACACTTAGTACTTAAAAACAATTTGAAGTACTTAAAAATTTTTTCGTTGCTTTTTGAAAAAGAGATTAAAGTTAAATATAGAAAAATTCCTTTCTCTCTTTCTTGCTCTCCCCCTAGGCTATATATCAATAAAGAAATATATTTTGAAATAAGTTTTTTTAAAAAAAAATTGTGTATCAGAGCCTATGAGTTTTGAAAACATAAAAATACTTAGTATAACTCTTGAAGGCATTGCAAAAAGCTTTAAATTGCACCAACAAAACTCCACTTAGAAAAGTATTAAAAAATAGTTTGTATTTGTAGGCAAGTCTTTGAGAAAATTCACGCACTTAAAACATTATTGCCTTGAAAAGTATTAGTACTTTTGAAAAAATTATGTTTTGAAAAATAGAAGTACTTTTGAAAGATATTATGCCTTTTTGAAAATAGAAGTACTTTTGAACATAATATTTTAAGAAAAATTTTAATGTTATTTTGAAAACATAATACTTTACTTGACTTTGCTACTTTTCCAGTCTGACACAATCCTAGGAAACCTTGTTAATTACAAGGACATTTCCCTAAGTGTCCTGGAAAATTTTTCAAAGTCAAGTATTTTCTGAAGTATTCTAAATAGATTTTAAAAGTATTCCAAAGTCACGTAAAATTATGAAGGTGATGGTATATATAAGCAAAATGATTTTACAGGATAGTATTTTGAAAGAGAAATTATTTATGTTTTCAAAAGGATTTTAAAAGTGCAGTGTATGAAAACATATAATTTTGAAAATGTTCAATAATTCTTTTAATTTGCTCTCCCCCTCAACTTGACCCAGTCCTAGGAAGCTTGTTGACTACAAGCAATCTTCCTCTGAGTCTTAAGGTTTGATTCAAATTATAAGAATTATCTAATAATTTTGAAAAATGATTGTCAGACATAGTTTCTTTGAATTTAGACTCCCCCTAAATTAGACATTTCCTAGGAGTCCTTGTAGATCATGATGAAGACTTCCTCTGTGTATTTAGGGATTGTCAAAATTAAAAGGGAATCAAGCACAATTCTTAAAATGAATTTTGAAGTATTAACATTTCAAAAAAAAATGAATATTTGGAAGACATATTTTGAAATGATAGCATAGTTTTCGAAAAACATAAGTGATAGTTTGAACACATAGTGTTTTTAAACTTCTTCTTTTAAATTGAACTCCCCCTAAACCTGACACAGTCTTAGGAGGCTTGTTGACCACAAGTTAATCGACCTCTGAGTCTTAGGGTTTAGTTCAGATTAAAGGAATTATTCAAAACAAATAATTACCAAAAAAAACATTTCAAAAATTCTTCTTTTGACTCAAACTCCCCCTAAATTTGACACATCCAGGAGTCCTTGTAGATCATGAAGTGGACCTTCCTCTGTGTCTTTAGGGTTTATTAAAATCAAAAGAATAGTTTTGAATAACAATATGGTAATTTTCAACACAATTTGGAATGATAATAATTTTCCAAAGAGATAGTAATATACGAGGGGTTTTGAATCAAATTTTTGAACACCATATTTTGAGATGATACTAAATTTTGGAGCATAAGGTTTTTGAAACAATCTAAATTTTCTGAAAAATATTTAAAAAATAACTCCCCTTGTATCCGACTCATCTGACTTTGTCTAAGTGATTGAAGGGTCTTCCGTATTGACTAGGTTTGACTATGTTGACATGATTTTACCAATAATTGACCCAATCAAGTCCTAGATCTTAGTATTAATTCTATCAAGACTTAGTTTGATGAGTTAATTTTGAAAACAAATGAAATTCAATTTTTGAAAAATGTTGAGTGGTAAACATATAGAGTTAATTTAGAATTAATTTTTAAAAAAATTGAGTTGATTTTGAAAAAGTATTGAACTATATAATTAGGTCCTAGACATCTCACCCAGTTCTACATGACAAAACAGGTTACCTTATCTGTTTTGTGAGATGCTTTATTTTTATCTTCGAATTAGTGTTAAATCTAAGATTTACTTAAAATTTGTGTTAGATTCAAATCTGACAATAGTAAAGTGAATTTGATTTTCTATTATTGGCTTCCAGGTCTTGGCGAGGCACTAGCCTTCTTTGGCCGTAGCCTTATTGGATCATCAACCCTTTCCTTGACAAAGCCTTTTATAGAAAATTCATCTTCAAGCACTAGTGGAAAAAAGGCTTTTAACACCGGTTATTTTCGACTTTTAACACCGGTTCCGGAACCGGTGTTGATCCAGCCGGCATTGTAAGTATAGACTTTTAACACCGGTTAACAAACCGGTGTAATATATAGATTTAACACCGGTTAATAACCGTTGTTAAAAGTTCAATTATGAGGCGGGAAAGCCATTTTAGACACCGGTTATTTTAAATAACCGACGTTCAAACATCATTTTTAACACCAGTTCTGGAAATAACCGGTGTTAAAACATCATTTTTAACACCGGTTCTGGAAACAACCGGTGTTAAAACATCATTTTTAACACGGTTCTGGAAACAACCGGTGTTAAAAATGATGTTTTAACACCGGTTCTAGAAACAACCGGTGTCAAAAGTCTTAATTTTTTATATAAATTTCATATTTATTTTTATTTATAATTTTTCTGGACATATAAAAGAACACAATAATATAATAGTTTATCCATAATCAATAACACACCATGAATTAAGTAAATGCAACATCCAATTAGTTTCAAAAACAAAACAATCCATGTATTTTACAACTATCCATTTTTTTCAACAAAAGCAAAATGTAAATCAAATAACACATTATACTCCTACTCGCTATGTGATTTTCCAAGCAAAGACAATGTAGAAGCTTGCCACACGAGTTTGCAAGTAAACGGTCTAGTCCAAGAGCAAATAGTGAGGAGTACGTTGCAGAACTTCGACCAGCTTAGCATTCCATCTCTTATAAGCATCATCGGAGAATGGATCCTTATTTGTGAATCTCTGCAAGGTACATTTATATAAAAAAATAGCTTATCAACTCAACCAGACATAATTAAATCTATAAAATTAAAAAAACTTCAATGCATACAAATTGCTATTAACATAACAAATTGATCAAATAAATACATACAAATTTGTCTTCCAAAAAGGGAATATTTATTCATCCTTGTGCATGAATCCCTCATTTTTTACTCCCATTTTCTCGATTTATTTTTGATATCCTCTAAAACAAAAGAAAATTGCAACAAATATATGCACATCAATAAAAATTAATCAATACAAGAACTACATTACAATAATTATAGTCCGTTGCAATAGGATTAGTCTTACTATTGATTATGATATATTTTGTAATAGAACAAATAATGAACACAGATGCCACAAAAAAAAATCAATGAATTAAAGAGAGATGAATGGAGAAAAAATGTGGAAAGGGAAAAATAATGAATGGAGAAAAAAAGTGACAAGGGAAAAAAATAATGAATTAAAGAGAGCAAACACGCATGGTAAGCCTTATGAACAATTCACAAATACAAACCAAATACAAATTCCTAACCGGACCATCAAAAACAACATACCCCTTATAGCTAAGATCCCACACAAAGCAACCACGCTCGACAACCTATCCAATTCCTTCAAACTTCCTCCACCTATCATAGCCACAAATCATGTAGAAGTAAACAAAACCCAAACAATATGGCATATACACCACCCTGAACTTACGACATCAAAAACCAATCCAACCTAATAACAAACACCCTTGTAACACCTCAAAGATTAAGAACGGATCCAAACTCTGCCCATTCTAATCTATCAACCCACGACAGAAGAACACACCACAACCAAAACCAAAAATCGATCCACACATAAAACCACCCAAGAATTGATACCAAACAGAGCAACCGTTACCTAGATCGCATCGGTGTTGCTCCCCTCATCGAGAATCCAGAGCAACCAGCACTAGGGCACGACTACGAGAAGGATACAGTGATGCCCCGTGTACACGACCAACGCAAGTGCGAGAGGAGCCGCTGTGAGGGAAGAAGAACAGAGGCTCCGGACAAAAACTTACTTCGACTCAAGCAGGCTGGATCAAAACCACATGATCATGGGCGCTCCAACCTAGCCGGCGGCTGCAGCATCGCTGTCTCAGGGAGGTGGGCGATGATCGGAGAATAGGAGCGGTAATGGGATGGTGGCGTGCTCTCCCTATCAGCCGGCGGCGATCGGCGAGAGTGTCGGCATCAGGCGTCGGTGATCCGAAAGGGAGGGGGCTCCGGCGAGGATGTAGAGGGAGAAAAATGGCCGGCGGCAAGGGCAAGTAGGCGGCTCTCCAGCTTCCATTGCGTGCGCGAAGAGGGGAGGAGGGTGGCGCTCGGCGACGGCGCACGGGGAGAGGGTGAGCGACGGTGGCTAGGGCACGCGGCGTCGGCACTTAGGGGAGGGTATTAGGGCACGGTGAAAAAGGCACGGGCACGGGGATATATAAATAAAGGAGAAGTTTATAAATAAATATTCATATATATATATATTATGAAAAATTAATCTTTTCCTCAATTAATTCATATCTAACCTATTTTGTGCCCAAATAATCCCACAAATACTCCCAGAAATTTCAAAAAATTATTCTAAAATTTTCATGAAATTATTTCCTTGTTTAAACTCCTATTTATAGTGTTTATAATTTATATATTTTTAAATTATATTATTATTCTTATTCTTATTATAATTTATTATTATTATTATTATTATTATTATTATTATAGAACCGGGGATGCAGTCGTCTGCGCGCCTTCCTCCTCCTCTCCTCGTCTGCGCACCTTCTTCCTCCTCTCCTCGTCTGCGCGCCGTCTGTGCGCCTTCTTTTTCCTCTCCTCCTCTGCGCGCGCCTTCCGTGTGTCGCACACAGCCCGCTAGGGTTGCAAGAAACAAATTAAGCAGAGGAAATATATGACCGACCAAAAGTTAGACTATTATAATTGACATGTATGACTTAATTAAGAACAAGGCATGCGCGTGAAAAATATATGACCACGGTTATTTACAAAACCATAGTCAAATATATTTTTAACACCGGTTGTTAAAAGAACCGGTGTTAAAAGTATTTTAAAGTTCAAATAATTATAACATATGACCCCGGTTATTTATAAAACTGTAGTTAAATATATTTTTAACACCGGTTGTTAAAAGAACCGGTGTTAAAAGTATTTTAAAGTTCAAATAATTACAAAAATGCCACCGCCTTTTTTTTTAACACCGGTTTTAATACAACCGGTGTTAAAAGCCGTTGTTAAAGGTCTTTTTTGTACTAGTGAAGTCACTCCTTGAAAGATTTTGGTCTAACTAGTTTGGGTCTTGGATCGGTAGCTTTCGGCTAGTTCCACCAGACTAAACAGACCAAGTAGTGTATACTTGACCTTATTAGAAGAGTTTCCCTAACGTACTATCATCTCACCTCCTCCCAATACTAGGTTTTCAAGTTTTAAGTAACTCTTTAGTCCTTAAACTAGTCAATCCTAATTCTAAGCAAGATAAATTGCAGAAAATAAATAAACAAGCAATCATGCAATTTTACAATAAGAAAAAGAATTTATTTAACTATAAAAATTATTTTTAAATTGGCTCCCCCTGGACTGAAGCCACGATAATGGTTCAGCAAGATGTGAATCTTGTCCTTGGGGATCCAATATTGATTTGACCCAGTTTGGTTGTTTAGGCATAGTTTGGGTACCCATGCTTGAATTTTAGGTCTAGACAGATTCAGTATAGCATAGTATGATCTTTGTCTAGACTTGGTTCGATAGCCTAACCCGGATCGATTTAGAACCGACTTCTGTTTTCCAAGGATCATGTTAAGACCCTTGGAACCAGAAATGAATCGTTCTAAGGCTGCTCTAAGGTCCTTGACTTGAGTTTTCAAGGAGAAGTTCTCTTTCTCAAGTTTTTCAACTTGAGTAGAGGTTCCTTCTTGAACCTTCTCAGTTAAGGATCTAGAGTCAGCTCCCTCTTTCAGGAGTTTTACTTCCTGTTGGAGAGATTCGACCTGGATTTTGGCTTTCGCCAAGTCTCAAGAAAGATAGGCAATTAATTCGGTTAATTGATTTCTAGAAAACCCACTTACAGTGATTTCGCCATCCTTTGAAAACGTGAGCTTTCCGTCTTCCGACTCCGATTCTGATTCGGTTTCGATTTCTTTCGAGGCCATCAGAGCGAGCAGGTTTGATTGTGGGGCCTCTTCTTCTTCTTCGGACGAAGATTCGTCCCACGTTGCCTGAAGGGCCTTCTTCTTTCTTGTCTTCTTCGTTTCCTTCAGATTGGGGCATTCCGTCTTGTAGTGACCCTTCTTTTTGCATTCGTAACAGGTCACATTTGGTTTGGACTTTTCATTTGAAGGATCAGCTAGTTCTTCCTTTCTTCGGCTGGCTTTCCTTCTGTTGGTCTGGTTTTTTAGTTCCTTGTAGTAATCCTGGGCTAGCCGAACCAGCTTAGGTCGATTTCCTTCGCTGTCTTCTGAGTCTGAATCTGAATCAGACTCGGGTGCAGGTTGAGGCTTTTTCTTGGTCATTTTTCAAGTTTTACCTGCAACAAAAGTGATGCCTTTCTCGGCCAGGGTGCAGTTAGTCTGCTCATGCAATTCTAGTTCAGAAAACAACTCATCTAATTTAATTATAGATAAATCCCTTGAAACTTTGTACGCATCTACCATAGATGCCCACAAAGTGTTTCTCGGGAAAGCGTTAAGAGCATACCTGATCAGGTCACGATTTTCTACCTTGTGACTGATTGTGTGTAGACCGTTCATTAGCTCCTGAATTCTGGCGTGGAGCTGAGCTACAGATTCGCTGTCATTCATCTTGATTGTATACAACTTGTTCAGTAGTAGGTCCCTCTTGCTGATTTGGGTGTCGGAGGTTCCTTCGTGCAACTCAATTAGCATACCCCAGAGTTCCTTTGCACTGTTGAATGGACCCACCCGGTTCAGCTCTTCTTTGGTTAGGCCGCATTGGGGTGTTTGGGTTGCTTTAGCATCAGCTTCAATTTTTCTTTTTAGGGCGGTATCCCATTCAGTGTAGGATTATGGCACTTCGTCAATATTTTTAGGGATTTCCAGACTAGACTGGATTATTATCCACATGTCCACCTGAGTTTTCAGGTGGACCTCCATTCTGTTAGTAATATGAGAGAAGTGTCCTAAGGCAATCGCCTTATGATTGTAATCATTTACTTTAATAAATGAATATTCACTATTTGAGTATACATGTTCGTGTATTTGATTGAGATCTTAAACTCATTTACTGAATGTCCACAATACAATTCACAACATGAGAGAATTTGTGATGAATTCACAACTAGTGATTATCTCTACATGTGCAATTGTGAAGTATTGAAATTGTCCCTAGTCGATGAATTGATAAATACGGACACTATCAATTCTGTTGAGACTAGCATAGGTTATTCTCTAATCAGCTGATTCTCACTGCTGGTGACATTGGGATGTCCGGAGATAAACATGAATGCTAGTTAAGGGAACTAGTTCATTGGAGTGACTAGCTGTAAGACTTCATATGGTAATCTACATATAGATATGTCAATGAAGTTCTTACTGTAGCTTAAGTGAGATGTTCCTTTGACTTGCGGTGTTCAAGTCATCTTGGTCATGAAGACTTATACTTTGACATCTTAAGCAAGCATTTCCAAGGAGATGTGGACCCAGGATGGTTGGGTATAAGCCGAAGTGCCCGAAGATGTTTGAACAGCATACAAAGGATTAACCACTCCTTGCGAGGGGATGTATACCCAAGGCCTATCGTCGGATTGTTACTCGAAGCCTCTGGCCAGAGCATGACATGTTCAGAGTATGAATCTCTTAAATACATGAGAGTAATTAGAATCCGTAGGACGAGAGAATGTTACTTGGGCTAGGTGTGACGTAGTCAGCCTAGTGGGGACTGACACACATAGACCATGTCCTGAACCAAGTGGGTATAAGATGGTGAAGGGAATGAGGCACGATTCATTAAAGCTGCTGAAGGGTTTCAGAATAGTTTCTGACGTCAACCGTTGATCTTTCGATTAATTGGGGGTCATGATGTACTACTAGGTGCCACTCATGATCGTTCTATAATTGGTTAATTATAGACGGCCAACATAAATTGAAAGCCTATTTAGTCACACGCACTACGAGTAATCCGAGGGATTTAAAACGAGTTGAAAATTGGATTTTCCGATCAAGAGAGATAAGTTGAATCTGAATTTTCCAGAGACGCATCGGAAGTATAAAATGGCTAAGTCTTTTGAAGACTCATTGAACGAATTAAACGAGTTTAATTCGTGAGGTCGTGGCTTGGGTTTGGCCGGTCAAAGAGGGTCCCCACCCTCTTTGTTTGGCCGGCCAAATTAAAAAGGGGAGAACCAAATTTTTTGGTTCAAATTATAAAATAAACTGCACGTGGTTTATTTTATAAAATTATGGATAAAGAAATTCATATAAAGAGATTTATTTTCATGGAAATTAAAATAAACCTTGGATTGGTTTATTTTATTTTATAAAATCAATAATGGATTGATTTACCATGATAAAGAAATTTATATAAAGAAATTTCTTTCCATAATAAAAGGGGAGACATGGTTGTTTTTATTATAAATTAAGTTATAATAAAAACTTGGCATAACGGAATAATTCATAGAAAAATTTATAAGATAAATTTTTTATGAAAATTTATTCCGTTAAAAGGAGACTTGGCGATTAAGAGACTACTATATAAAGGTATCAAGGCAAGGCTTGGAAATCAATCCAAGAGATCAAGGATTCTTGCCTAGCCTCTCTCCCTCTCCTTCTCTCCCTCTCCCTCTTCTAGTGCCGCCGGCCCTAGAGCCCTCCCCCTTTACCGTGAGCTTCCACCACCAAGAAGAAGCCGAAGAAGAAGAAGAAGCGGGCGCGACTCTTTCCTTCCTCCCGGAATCTTGATTCCGTTCTTCGTTTGGTGGTTAGTTTTCCATCTCTCTCTTGGTATTCTTGTCGTGCCTTTGGAGAATCTAGTAGTTCTTGTCGGCACGAAACTCGTGGCTTTACGAAGTCATCCCGAAGAAAACTCGGCGTGGACGCGAATAGAGGCGGACCTTCCAAGGGACGCTACGGTTGGATCTCGTCCCTTTCTTCGAGTTACGCGAGGTAACATGTAAATTAGTTTACTTTCTGCAAAATTTTAAATGTATGATCATGTCTCCACAACATAAGGTTGCATGCTAGATACGTGGTTAAAATAATTTGAGAAATTATTTATGTTAAACCTTCCGCTGTACGTAATTAAAATTTAAAATTACGAACCCGTATCCATGTCAACATGCACCCGGTCCCAACACATCCGACTCTTCCAGTAGGAGAAATCCTCCCCACTGAAGAGTGGTGGTCTGACGGTACTGAAGCCCTCTTGCATGACCATTTAGGATTTACTGAAAAGAGAGAGAAAAAAAACACGTCTCAAGACTTGGTCTTGGATTAGCAGTGTGGAAAAAAAAGTTATTGAGTGGTGTTGCACCAAACTCGATTAACGATAAAAATTCGATCGAAAAAAAAATTATTTCGTAAAAATTCGAAAAACTCTCAAATTGGTGGTTGCACCAAATTTGAGCTTCCCCTGCTATGATACCACTTGTTGGATCGAGAAAACATGATAGAGAGGGTGGTGAATATCGTGAAAGCGTTTCGGATTAGAAGTTAAGAGAATACGCAGCGGAAATTAAAACAAACACACAGAACGCAAGGATTTTTACTTGGTTCGGAGTCGCGGTCGGCTCCTACTCCAAGGCCCACGGTCCTTGACCGTTTACTACAGGCAATTGTATAATACGCAAAGTTTTACAAAGATTTGTACAATAATAGTGCAGTAAAAAAAACAAGTTTACTCTTCATTACCGACGCCCGGTGTGGATCGTGCTTTGGAGCGGAGGGTCGTCGTCGGCGCTTGAATCTCGAGATTGGGAGTTTCCAGAGTGGAGCGCTTGAGCGAAGAGCATTGAGGCATTCGAGAGTTGTGTCTTGAAGCCTTGGGGGTTGAGCCCCTTTTATAGTGCACCTGGGGGCGCCCTGGACGTTGGGGGCGCCCTCCACGTGCCTCTGGATCTGCAAACCCCAATTCGAAACTCGGTCAGCCCTTATCCCTCCAGGATCGGGCTCGGAGCTGACAGGGGCGCCTGGGACACTGGGTGCTCCCTGCTTGACTTGGTCAACATGCTTCATGGTTGATTTTTTCTTCGGTTCATTTCTTTGCTTGGACTCAGGGCGCCCGAGACCTCTAGGGCGCCCTGCCTAGTGCAGTTTCGAAGCGACTCTTTGCTTGGTTGTTTGCTTTGACCTTGGGGGCGCCCGGGACCTCCAGGGCGCCCTGCCCAGCTGCTGCCCCTCTCCTTTGGGGCGTTCTGAGTGCAGAAACTCGTTCCTTCGGTCCTGCATCCAGGGTTAGTTCCAAAACAACAAGGTAAGAGTGTTAGATAATTTTTTTACAGCCGTAGCTGTCTTGGTTCTGACTTCGGGTTTCCCATATGGAACCCTAGGTCGAACCGACGCCTACTGTTCCCTCGACGGGGAACGTGCCCTCACCTACTCCTCTCAGGAGAGTTTATCTTTTGCCAACCGGCTCCTCCGGTTGGACTTTTACCCAGTAGCCCTTCGCCGGGTCTTCAATTCCTGGCAGTCCTTCGCCAGGTGCCTAGAAGCCCTTTGCTAGGACTTTGTTTCCTGGCAGTCCTTATCCAGGTGCCTAGCAGCCCTTCGCTAGGACTTTGTTTCCTGGCAGTCCTTCGCCAGGTCCCGAGCAGTCCTTCGCCAGGTCTTAGGGTTTCGATGCCTAGCAGCCCTTCGCTAGGTCTTCGGGTTTCGATGCCTAGCAGCCCTTCGCTAGGTCTTCAGTGCCTAGCAGCCCTTCGCTAGGTCTTCATGCCTAGTGTACCTAGGACTTTTCCTGCACACTTAAGTAACATCGTTAGAGCACAAAAAGTACTTAACTTTGGATCTTTTGCCAATATCAAAACAAGGTTCGATATGGTGCTTCCTACACCAACAAAACACTTAGTCAAAAAAAAAAAAACTTAAAGCTTTTGCTAAATCTCGAAAACACTTAGCACTTAGAAACTTTACAAAACCTGCATAACATTGAAAATTTCAGGGGGAGAATGTGAAATTCAGGGGGAGTTAAAATTTTGTTGCTAGTATTGTTAGATTCCTATAATATGTTTTTTAACTTAACTTTTTGAATCGTGTTGCCATAAATCAAAAAGGGAGAGATTGTTGGTGCCGGAAGCACCAAAGTCAAACCTTTGTTTTGATAATGGCAAAGGGTTCAGAAGTTAAGATTAGTTTGTGATCTAACAAGCTGATTGAGTGTGCAGGGAAGTCCTAGGTACACTAGACACTAAGTCCTGATTTATTGAATTGGGCACTAAGTCCTGGCCGTCGGCTGGGCAACTAAGTCCTGACCTAAGGTTGGGTAATAAGACCTGGTGAGTGAAGCTGGGCACTAAGACCTGGTGAGTGAAGCTGGGCACCGAAGACCTGGTGAGTGAAGCTGGGCACTATGACCTGGTCGAGGACTAGGCACGAAGACCTGGTGAGTGAAGCTGGACAAAAGTCCAACCAGAGGAGCCGGTTGGCAAAAAATTTAAATTCTCCCGAGAGGAGTAGGAGAGGACGCGTTCTCCGTAGAGGGAACATTAGGCGTCGATTCGACCTAGGGTTCCATTTGGGATACCCAAAGTCAGAACCAAGATAGTTAAGGCTGTAAACAATGGTCTAAACTTATTATTTTATTTGCTTCTTGTGTTTTGGATCTAACCTTGGTTGCAAGAAATGAAGGGACAGTGTTTCTGCAGCTCAGGAGCCTCAATGGAGTGAGGCGCCTCACTGGGCTAGGCGCCTGTATTGATACAGGCGCCCCAGTGCAAGGCTATTTCAAAGCCATTAAAACAAACTGCCACGAAGCCTCCGGACCAAGTCAAGCTAGGCGCTTGTGTCCATACAGGCGCCCTAGACAGCTCAGGTGCCTCATTGAAGGGGATAAGCGTTGACCGAGCCTGCGGATTAAAGTTCGCGCAGGAGAGGCCACGTGTCAGGCACCACCTTCAATACAGGCGCCCATGAGTCGATTATAAAAGGAGGTTCACCCCCAAGGCTTCGGGATATCTCACTCACATCGCTCTTAACACTTTCGTTCAAGCGCTACACTCTGACAAGCTCCAACCTCACGATTCAAGCGCCGACGACGACCCGCTGCTCCGAACATCCATCCACCTCGGGCGTCAGTAACATTTAAATTACAAAAAGTGTTGTACTTTCAATTTCAATTCTATATCTGTACTCGAACCTGTAAAAGATCTTTACGAATATAGAATTTCCAACGTAAATGGTCAAGGACCATGGGCCTTGGAGTAGGCGCGACTCCGAACCAAGTAAAAAGAACTTATGTTAGCGATTGTTTTCTTGTTTTCCGCTGCGTAATCGCTCTACTTATCCAAAAAATTTTAAGATCGATATTCACCCCCCCTCTATCGATTTACTCGGATCCAACAAAATCCTTGTCTTTTGTATAAGGTCATCTAAATTTTAAAAGAGAATCACAAAATCACACGTTGCATATTTATATTAGTATATGCACAAAATGTCTCATATTTTGCATTGTAGATAACATGGTGTGTGGTGACACACAGAAGATCATGTTATCAGTTTCTTGCAGAGTATAAGTAAGAGGCTCACAACCGAGATGGAGTTTGACAAACCATCGAGATTATTGTAGTGTAATTAGGTGTGGTTTGTCTTAACCATAGAATTATACTAGTGCACTTTGTGTGCATTGAGTAGGACCAAAATAGAGGTCATCCAATTTATACTGACTTTATAATTGGATTGTGTTGGAAACGGATGGCTAGAGAGGGGGGGTGAATATAGCCAATCTCTTTATCTTTGGCACTTATCAAGATTTCTGCACTCAATCTTATCAGTAGCATAGCGGAAGAAATAAAGCAATAGAGCAGTGCAGAAAACCAAAATAGAAACCGAAAACAAACAACCACAATTAGCAAGATCGCTAACAAGGAGGGTTTACAAGGTTCGGGGATAACTTGCCCCTACTCCTTGGCGTGCCCTTAAGGTGGGCGATCCCTTGATCGTCGACAGATCAAGCCCCGGTTATCACCGGATAGGAAGCAACCTCCTTCTCGGTGGAGAAACCTCTCCACAGTGTTTCAATCACAGATAAAGTTTAAGCACAAAGAAACAACAAGAAGGATCTTACTCAAACACTTAGCAAGGACAAGAACACAGCAAGTTTCCCTGAGCTCCACCCAGTGGCGATCTCACGCAAGAACCCTTCTTCGTGTCTTCCCACTGTCGGACTCCAAGCCTCTTGTTCTCTCCTTCAAGCGCTCAAGTAATGGATGATTGCTTCTCGAAATCAGTAGCTTGCTCAAGGTAATGAAACTTCAAGAACGCAGCAAGCTTGTAATGGAGAACTCAAGGCGCAGCAAGAAGACTGTATTCGAACTCAACTTCCACGAAGCCAACTTCCGCCCTTTTGATTCTCCACACAGCACCAGGTGACAACATCCTCCGTAGCCTCCAGCTACTTCACTGCCAACGCCAGCTACCACTGAGCCCTCTCTGGTCTTCCTGAGATCCCCTCAGCCAAGCCCCAGTCTCGGCTCCAGTCTGCAGCTCGGCCGTTGCAACCTGAAATGGAGAATCGGACAAACCTGCTCCAAGGAAAGCCTCCATTGACCTCTCCTTGAGTGTTTGAATCCTCCCCTGTCACCTGCAGCTTAATCAGATTGTTAGAGCAGTAAATCATACAGTAAATCAAATATCAGAGGCAAACAGCAGCAAATCGGATACGATCAGACGCTCTGACCACGTTTGACAGTGCAATTTGAATTAAAGTGATCGGTCACCGGACCGATCCAGGACTTGTGGATCGATCACCAGACCGATCTACTATTGTGCTGGGATTCCCAGCTCTTACGACAACACAGCCTGATCGGTCACCGGACCGATCAGAGTGAAGCATGATCGGTCACCAGACCGATCAGAGTCAAGCCTGATCGGTCACCCAGACCGATCAGGACAGATGAACAGTGGTTTTTTAATCAGCTCCTAAGTCCCTAATCGGTCACCGGACTGTTCAGGACTTGATCGGCAAGGGAACTCACTCACTTCCCGCTCCCTGATCGGTCACCAGACCGATCAGGAGCAAGGCAGCAAGGAAGCAGCCTGCTCCCTGATCGGTCACCGGACCGATCAGAAGCCACACAGTAGGTTCCCAACCTCATTTTGCGCTCCCTGATCGGTCACCAGTCCGATCAGACATCGCTGGATCGGTCACCAGACCGATCCACGAAGGAGCAGCGTGCCAATGTCCCTGATCGGTCACCAGACCGATCCAGGGACTCAACCCTAACCCTCCAAGCTAGTGTTTCATCCACCTTAGCCCTCCAAGCCAAGGAATTTTCCATCTAACTCTCCAAGTTGGGAATTTGCACCTAACCCTCCAAGTTAGGACATTTCACCTAGTCCTCCAAGCTAGGACTTTTCACCTAGCCCTCCAAGCTAGGACTTTTCACCCAACCCTTCCGAGTTAGAACATCATCCAACCTAGCCCTCCAAGCTAGGCACCTGACCCTCCAAGCCAGGACTTTTTCACCTAATTCTCCAGGATGGGAATTTGCACCTAACCCTCCAAGTTAGGACTTTTCACCTAGCCCTCCATGCCAAGGATTTTTCCATCTAACTCTCCAAGTTGGGAATGTGCACCTAACCCTCCAAGTTAGGACTTTTCACCTAGCCCTCCAAGCTAGGACTTTTCACCTAGCCCTCCAAGCTAGGACTTTTCACCCAACCCTTCCGAGTTAGAATATCATCTAACCTTGCCCTCTAAGCTAGGCACCTGACCCTCCAAGCCAGGACTTTTTCACCTAATTCTCCAGGATGGGAATTTTCACCTAACCCTCCAAGTTATGTCTTTTCACCTAGCCCTCCAAGCTAGGACTTTTCACCCAACCCTTCCGAATTAGGACTTTTCCATCACCTAGCCCTCCAAGCTAGGACTTTTCACACCTAACCCTCCAGGTTAGGATTTTCCAACACCTAGCCCTCCAGGCTAGGATTTTCCAACACCTATATCATGCCTAATCCTCGATCAGGACTTAATCATAATCATCATAATCATAATCAACCTAAACTAAAATCGTCGTCAACACCAAAACAACAATCAGGGCCAGACTGCATCAACATTCTCCCCCTTTTTGTTGTTTGACAATCCGATTTTATGTTTAGGGATTCTCAATCAATTGCTCAACTTTAAAATCATAGGAGAATCCAGATCCTCCCCCTACAACATGATCATCCTAAACTTAACCAATCTACACTCTCCCCCTTTGTCGAACACCGAAAAGGAGCTAGAGGGGCTGTTAAGTTTTAAACAAACTCCCCCTCAACCCTAGGGGTATCCTAAATCAACAAAGATGTAATTGGTTTTTGGATAACCATATAAATACATGTGAAAAAGATAGAGCAAGATATAGCAATCACATGCATAATACGAACATAAAGTAACAACTCACAAAGTATGTCATAACAGTCATATGTATCAAGTAGACATGGCATTATAAGCATGAACAGAGCACTATCGAAAAATCAAGCTGAGCATGGAACATATATAAGTCAACATCCTAAGCAAGATAAGCCAAATATCATGCTATAACAGGCAAAAGTCAGAACGGACACATCCGTCAAATAGTCAGAAAACATCAATCACAAGTATAGAGCAGTCAATCGTCAGCTGGATCATCATCTGAGTCATTAATGTAGATGATATCCTCGGGTGAAACGCCACTGGGGGATGCACCATCAGGAAAAGTATGATGATACCATTCTTCATACCATCTGTCCTGGAATGAGCTCAAGTCTGAGATGTCAGATGCTAGTGTAGCCAGGCGTCGATCGAAGGATTGACACTCTGAGCGGATCTCCTGTCGCCAGAGCTCCGAGATATGCAATTCGTACTGCAGCATCCGCTCTAACTCCGCAATCTGCCATCGGAGGTCAGGAGCCCACTCATCATAATCCTCTATATCAGCGGGCTGCTCCTGGGAATGGGCTGCTCCTGGAAACTCCCCCATATTTCTCTGATTCTTCCATCGCAACCCTCGTGATTCGACAACAATACCAGACTGGGCTAGCATGCGACGATCAAGTCGGCAGTCCTGTCGCACCATAGGTACAGTACGACCCTGTGAAACATCGATCCCAACGGACTGCAGCCAGGCAGTGATGATATGGTCGAATGACATATAGATCGTCTGGCCATACCTCAGACCATGGACAATGATGGAGAAATAAATGGACGGTGCTATGTCAAAATCTAACTGCAGATGCATCCCGTAAAGCATCAGGCAGTGGAATGGATGGATCTCATCAAGATGCTTTGAAGTGGTCGGAAGGAGACAATTTGTGATAATCTTAAACAGAACATAATCAATGGGGGATAGATGGAGAGCAGGAAATGTGGAAAACGTACGGGTGCGCGCACCGGAACCCCGTGGCCTGGTGTGGCCTAGAAAATGCTCATAGATGGAGTCAGGAGTGACTCCAGTAAAGGGGACAGGAAGAGGGTCAGGAAGATAGGGATAGAGCGAAAAGTCATTATCGGAGCGACGACAACCCAGAAACACAGTGAAGGCTGATAAGGTAAAATCAAGATCGACACTGGCGACACGGGTCCGCCACCCCGTGCCCTCCCCATTGGCCAGATTATTGTAGAATTCAGAGACCAAATCAACATTGATTGGCCTCTCTAAGAAAAGGATGTTTTGAAGCTCATAGTACTCAATGATTCCTCTCACCGTAGGACAATGTTCATAAACAAAAGTTTGGTCTACTGACCGACATGGCATTAGTTTGAAATTGTGCCAATGAAAGTTTAGGGCATAGTGAATGTTCTGAAATCTAGTATGCGGGGGAGGTGGTGGCCTCGGAGGAGGTGTAGAAGACGAAGGGCCTTTGCCCTTAGAACTATCCTCCATAGGATCCTTACCCTTAGAAGACTTTCTATAGATTGGATTCAAGAATTGATCATACAAACATGATTTAACAAGGGAAGTGATCACACACGGTTTGAATCGATTGATCAGAATGGACATAGGTTGAATCGAAAATTCAAGAATTGATCATCAAAGGTAAGACCCAATCCGAGAATGACAATGATCAAAAGAACACAATTTAATCAGAAGATAGAATTGATCACGAGTAAGATAGGACACAGATGGGTCACGGCCAAATCAAAAAATCACGGCACCACACCAAGAACAACAGACCATACTTGGTTAGCTTCAAAACATAGTTTATGAACTGTTTGAAAAGAAAAACGAAGCCAAAAACTTACTTAGGTGCCATTGAAGAGATTCCTGAAGTTTTGAAGGGAAAAAGCTTGCGCAAAGAAGCCTCGGCGCAAGAGAGAAGCGCAGAAGACTTGGACCAACCCGCGAACTGGCAGAGAACAGGGAACTTCTGTAGAGACCTTCGCACAAACTCGCACGGAAAGGAAGGAGAAGAAGGCACTGGAGTGCTTTCGCACGAAGCAAGGGTTGCACGAGTGGGAAGTTTCGGCGCTAGGGTTTGGCAATGAGGGGTTTTGGGAGGATTTAATCGGTAGGTGGATCGGTCCACCAACCAGATTTTAATGCATCTGAACATATCACCTTTCGATATGATAGCGCCCAGACCGATCAGGCTATAGCCTGATCAGACTGAACCGAGTCTGATCTGTCGGGTGACCGATCAGGCAAGCTCCTGATCGATCGGTTGATCGATCAGGGAGAGATCAGTAGGCTCGGGAGACTTAATGTGAGTCCCCTGATCGGTCTGTGGACCGGTCCCAGCAGGGTGCCAGATCGGTCCGGGGACCGATCCAGGCTGGCTCAGTAAACTTGGTTAAAATTTCGGAAAGTCACTGCTTGCCACGCTGATCGGTCTGTGGACCGATCACCAAAGGAAGGAGCCAGATCGATCCGGAGACCGATCAGCCCTATGCCTGATCGGTTTGTGGACCGATCGGGGTTCCTGATACTCCCTGATACGAACTGAAATGTTCAGTTTCAGAATTTCTAAAACTTTCCAACGAGATCTGGTGAAGTTTATCGAACTTGGACATGATCTCATGACTACAATTGATCCCTGAACAAGAATCAAAAGTCCTTATAGGTTTAACAATCACTTTGATCCATCAAAATGGAGTCAAACTCAATCAACAATCATTCAAGCAATTTCAACTAAGTTTGTATCAAATCCAATGTTCCAATCAAGTTTTCTTGATTGGAATGTCCAAGTATGATCATGGAGCCATATACACATATGTTATGCAATGGTTTTCCCCATACTTGGTCACCACAGTGATTATTATCTCGTCAACTTAACTTCTCAAGGGATGCATTGACATTTTGAGAAATTGAGTTGATCCTAACATCTCACCCCATTTCTAGCAAACAAAAATATTTTGGTAACCCTTATAGTTTGTGTGAGATGTCCCCAAAGTTACCCAATTGTTTCCCAACAATTTTGAAATAATCATGAAGGGTTTGAAAGCCATTTGAAAATCATGAAACGTGACACATTCCCAACTCCCGTCTTAGAAAACTAAACTCATTTTCAGGGAGTGGTTTAGTGAAAATGTCAGCTAGGTTTGATTTGGACTTTACATGAGAGAGTACAATATCTCCCCTAGCTACATGATCCCTAATGAAGTGGTGACGCACCTCAATATGTTTGGTCCTAGAATGATCGACTGGATTCTTGGTTAAGTTAATTGTGCTAATGTTATCACATAACACTTGCACACTCTTGTAACTCAATCCATAGTCCTCTAAAGTATGTATCATCCACAACAATTGTGATACACTCTCTCCCATGGCGATATATTCTGCCTTGGTCGTCGAGAGAGCAACACAATGTTGCTTCCGACTTGACCAACTTACTAAGGACGAACCTAAGAATTGGCAACCCCCACTTGTGCTTTTCCGGTCCAACTTACATCCAGCGTAGTCGGAATCCGTATAGCCAATTAAATCAAATGATTCGGTACGGGGGTACCATACACCGACTCCAATTGTGCCCTTGAGATATCTCAAAATTCACTTAACAGCGATTAAGTGAGATTCTTGGCACAAACTTGATACCTAGCGCACATACCCACAACGTATAATATATCAGGTCGACTAGCTGTAAGGTATAGCAAACTGCCTATCATGCTTCGATATTGAGTCAAATCAACGGGTTTACCAATCTCCCTCTCTCTCTCTAGGGCCGGCGCCCACCCTATCTCTCTCTAGGGTCGGCGCCCCTTCTCTCTCTAGGGTCGGCGCCCCCTTTCTCCCACTAGGGTCGTCGCCTCCTTCCTTGCTGTGAGCCACCACCAAGACGAAGCGGGTCGCGACTCCTTCTTCCCTTCACGGAATCTTGATTCCGTTATTTGGTGGTTAGTTTCTATCTCTCTCTCTTGATATTCTAGTTGTGCCTTTAGAGAATCTAGTAGTTCTCGTCGGCACAAAACTCGTGGCTTTGCGAAGTCATCCCGAAGAGAACTCGGCGTGGACGCGAATAGAGGCGGAGCTTCCAAGGGACGCTACGGTTGGATCTCGTCCCTTACTTCGAGTTACGCGAGGTATTGAGTAAATTAGTTTACTTTCTGCAAAATTTTAATTTATGATCATGTCCACACATCATAAGGTCGCATGCTAGATACGTGGTTAAAAATAATTTGAGAAATTATTTAATGCTAATTCTTCCGCTGCACGTAAATATTTTAAAATTTACGAACCCGTATCCTTGTCAACATGCACCCGGTCCCAACAGTGGTATCAGAGCCGGTTAGTGTTCGACATAATCATATAATTGTTTTGCGGAAAACTTTGTCATAATCTCAATTTTGGAAAAATTTTCAATTATGAAAATTTTCCAATTATTATAAATTTTAGATTTAGGAATTTCAAAGTTTGGAAATCCTCATGAAATTTCGCAAATGTTTGAAATATCGTAGTTTCTAAAATTTTATGATAATTGAGAAAACTTCCCATCTTTGGAAACTTTCCAATTTTGGAAATTTCCTATTTTGGAAATATATAAGTTTTCTTTGTACCAGAAACTTACAATTATTCTGAAATCCTATTATGAAATCTCGCAATTTTGGGCACTTTCTTTCAAGAAAGTCTAGACAAATTTATGGATAATTAATTGACAATTAAATTCAAATTGGTTTTAAATTATCAACAAAATTCTTTATTTTGGATTGAGCCTCGGGGAGCCATCCAATTTAAAGTTAGTTGTTGTAATTTAATTTCCCAATTTTGAATGAAATTGTCATGTTTAATTTGGTTGTGCTTCAGAAGCGGACCAAATTGAATTTACGACAAATTTCTTTTCTTTGGGTATCTGAGCCTCGGGGAGCCACCCTTAGAAAATAATTTGTTGTAATTAATTAAATCCATGAATAAAATATGATTTAAGAGGTGATGCTCTTACATATTGTTGTCTCCAAAATTAATTAGGAAAATGGTTTCCTATAGAGTTTTCTTAAATGAGATTTTCATGAAAATAATATGTGGTTGAATTAAGGGAATTATCTCTTAATTTAATAAGATTTGATTTAGAGAAATCAAAGTCTTAAACATATTATTTTCGAAATTGATTATGACAATTTAGGAAATTGTTTCCCAAAACAATTCCTTGAATAAAGTATGAAATTAGAATTAGGAAATCCGGTTCCTAATTCAATTAATGAGACTTGATAAATTAATTCACATACATACTTTATTAAGAAAATCGTTAGTCATGACATAATTATATGTCATGAATGTGCTTAGAAAAGAAAGGATGAGACCTAAAACCCCTTACAAAATATTAAGGCTAACACCTTCCATTAATATGGTTAGAACCGGAGTTTTGTTTCTCGTTTGGGTTGATGGACACATCCATGCCCGGCTTGAACCTCAACATGTTCAAACCATGGAATTAGTTTATGAATAATATAGTTGGAGTCAGAGGTCAATCCTTAGTTTTGGTTGTTGGACACATCCAAGCCTGACTAAATGGTTGAATGAGCTCCAACCATATTAAAACTATTTCTTGATTAATGGGTCAGCCTTAAGCTTGGAGCATCGATTTGTTGTGCCACAGCCAAGGTCGATGTAAAGAGAGGTCAGTTGGGTGCTATGTATAATGTTGCATACTTGTTAATGAGTTAACAACCCAATGATTTATGCAAACATTCAATTAGTTGATAGCATAAAGTGATAGTTACATATATGTGATATGTAATCGGTATATTTACCTACCTTCATAGCTAAGAATAACTTGATGGCCACAGTCATAGTTGTTCTTATCTATGGTTGGATATCAACCTATTTGGAGATGTTCCTACGATCTCCCGAATTGATAAAAAGGGTTATTCAATTTGAAAATAAATAGGATTTTATTAATGTATGTTGATACATTCTTTATCATTCTTCTCACATAAGCTCAATTTGTATTTCTAAGTTAATCACTCGATCATGTCTTCTCTGAATTTGCGTTCCATTTTGGACACCAATAAACTGACCGGGCCAAACTTCATGGACTGGCATCGAAACCTGAGGATAGTCCTCAAGGCAGAGAAGCTTGCTTATGTCATTGAAGATCAACTTCCCAACCGTCCTCCTGAGGGTGCAACTCCAGACCAGTTAGTGGCCTATCAGAAACATGTGACCGATTCTGAACTTGTGAGTTGCATCATGCTAGCCTCTATGGTACCTGAGCTGCAAAAGCAGCATGAGCATATGGATGCTTATACTATCATCTTCCATCTTCATGAGTTATTTGAAGAGCAGGCGAGATCCGAAAGGTTCGAAGTCTCCAGACTCCTCTTCACCTCTAGGATGCAGGAAGGCACTTCTGCCTCACAGTTTGTGTTAAAGATGTTGGGGTACATTGAGCGACTGAGCACACTCGGTTTTGCAATGGATCATGAACTAAGTATTGACTTAATTCTGCATTGTTTGCCCAAAAGTTATTCACAATTTGTGATGAACTATCGGATGAACAAGTTGGAGACTACCATTCCTGAGTTGCTCAACCTGCTGAAGACTGTAGAGCCTTCCGTAAAGCAGGATCAAAAGACGGTACTGTTTGTTGGTTCCTCGAAGAAAGGTTCTAAGAGGAAGGCCAAAGAACAGAATAAAGGAAAGAAGAAAAAGGCCAAAAAGACTGAAAAGACACCAAAAGGAACTTGCCATCACTGTGGCAAGGAGGGTCACTGGCGAAGAAACTGCAAAGTTTATCTTGAGTCCTTGAAGAAGAAGGCATCCAATGCCCCATCCTCTTCAGGTATCTTCGTTATTGAATTTCACTCTATTTCCTCAAATACCTGGGTACTTGATACTGGGTGTAGCTCACATATATGTAATGACATACAGGGGCTAAGGAATAGAAGAAGACTCGTCAAAGGAAAAGCGAAATTGCGAGTTGGAAATGGAGCAAAGATTGCTGCTGTTGCCATCGGAACATATTTTCTAAAGCTCCCCACTGGACGTGTCTTAGAATTGGATAATTGTTATTTTGTTCCTTCGTTAATAAAGAACATTGTATCTATTTCATGTTTGAATGAAAAGGGTTATCATTTAACTTTTAGTAACAATTGTTGTTACATAACTTTAAATGGCGTTCTTTATGGGAATGGAACTTTGTGCAATGGTATCTACACGTTAGATTTATCCGGTGACGTTTTCAATATTGTAGTTAGCAACAAACGTGCTCGAATAGATAATCGAATAGACTCCTATACGTGGCATTGTCGTCTTGGCCATGTAAGTAAGAAACGCATGACCAAATTACACCGATGTGGAATTTTGGAATCATTTGAACCCGGTTCATTTGATACATGTGAATCATGCTTAAAAGGCAAGATGACCAAATTACCCTTTTCCGGAAAGGGTAATCCAGTGGGAGAATTGCTTGGTCTAATACATACTGAGGTATGCGGACCAATGTCAACTCTGGCACAAGGAGGCTATAGCTACTTCATCACCTTTATCGATGATCACTCACGATTCGGGTATGTGTTCTTGATGAAACACAAATCTGAAGCTTTTGAGAAATTCAAAGAGTTCAGAAATGAAGTAGAGAAACAGCTTGGCAAAAGTATTAAGATACTTCGATCCGATCGGGGTGGTGAATACTTAAGTCAAGAGTTTCAAGATTATTTTAGGGACAATGGGATATTGTCCCAATAGACTCCGCCGTATACACCACAGCATAATGGTGTATCTGAGAGGCGCAATCGAACCTTGATGGACATGGTTAGGTCGATGATGATTCATGCAACTCTTCCAAAATCCTTTTGGGGCTATGCACTTAAGACAGCTGTTTACTTGCTAAACAGAGTCCCAACCAAGGTAGTCTCTACTACTCCATATGAGACATGGAATAGTAAGAAACCTCACTTAACTCACCTTAAGATATGGGGTTGTCCTGTTTATGTGAAGCGGACTATATCAGACAAATTGGATGCTAAGTCTGATAAATGTCTATTTATTGGATACCCTAAGGAAATGAAGGGTTACCAATTCTATCATCCCTTGGAACAAAAGGTGTTTGTTTCAAGGCATGCTGTATTTCTGGAAAAAGAATTTCTTTTACTAGAAAACATTGGGAGTGGCATTGAACTTGATGAAGTTCAAGAAACTCCAATAGACATTACAGAGACACCTAGTCAAGACCCACAACTAATAACTCATAATGATGAGCTATCAGTTGAACCTAAAACAACACCACCTCTTCGTAGGTCTGATAGGACACGCAATATTCCAGAGAGATACGGATTTCTCATAAGTGAATCGAACGACGTGTTACTCATAAGCGATGACGAACCTATCAGTTATGAAGATGTTCTGAAATGTTCAGAAAGGGACAAATGGCTTGAAGCCATGAAGTCGGAAATGGATTGCATGTACGAAAATCAAGTATGGGACTTGGTTAACCCACCTGAAGGGATTAAGCCCATAGGGTGCAAGTGGGTTTTCAAGAAGAAAACCGACATGGAAGGTAATGTTGTTACCTTTAAGGCTAGTTTAGTGGCAAAAGGATATCGTCAGAAACAAGGAATTGATTATGATGAAACCTATTCGCCAGTAGCTATGCTTAAATCCATTCGGATGCTCCTAGGCATAGCAGCTCATTATGATTATGAGATATGGCAAATGGATGTGAAAACAGCTTTCCTTAATGGAAACATGCTTGAGGATGCATACATGATACAACCTGAAGGTTTCACATCGGTTGATAAAACCAAAGTATGCAAGCTTCGACGATCCATATATGGACTGAAGCAAGCATCCAGGAGCTGGAACATCCGTTTTGATGAGACAATCAAAAAGTTTGATTTCTCACAAAATCCTGACGAACCTTGTATGTACAAGAAGGTTAGTGGGAGTGTAGTCGTATTCCTAGTGCTATATGTCGATGACATATTGCTTATAGGAAAGGATATATCAGTCTTATAGACAGTTAAAATTTGGTTGTCCAAAACTTTCACCATGAAAGACCTGGGAGAAGCAACCTATATCCTTGGGATTAGAATCTATAGAGATAGATCAAAACGGTTGCTTGGTCTTTCACAGTCTACATATATAGACCGAGTGCTAAAAAGGTTTAGCATGTCGGAATCCAAGAAAGGTTACCTTCCCATCAGGCATGGGATCAACCTTTCAAAGTCTATGTGTCCGCGCACAGAAGACGAGAGGATTTGCATGAATAAGATTCCTTATGCATCCGCGATAGGATCTATCATGTATGCTATGTTATGTACTAGGCCCGATGTATTGTATGCTCTGAGCGTCACAAGCAGATACCAGTCAGATCCAGGAATGGATCATTGGGCGGCTGTCAAGATAATCCTTAAGTACTTAAGAAGAACTAAGGATGTGTTCCTAATATATGGAGAAGGAGATATGGTAATACGTGGGTATACAGATGCCAGTTTCCAGACAGATAAGGATGACTCCAAATCCCAGTCTGGATACGTATTTACTTTGAATGGAGGCGCAATAAGTTGGAAAAGTTCCAAACACGACACCGTAGCGGATTCTACCACGGAAGCGGAATATATCGCGGCTTTGGAAGCAGCAAAAGAAGCAGTCTGGATCAAGAAGTTTGTCTCCGAACTTGGTGTGGTTCCAACCATTGATGAAGCAGTGCCGGTTTACTGCGACAACAATGGAGCTATTGCACAAGCAAAGGAACCAAGGTCTCATCAGCGATCCAAACACGTGCTTCGTCGCTATCATCTGATCAGAGAGATTATAAGTAGGAATGATATACAAATTGAGAAAATTCCCACTAAAAGGAATTTAGCGGATCCTTTAACTAAGGCCTTGCCTCAAAGCAAGTTTGAGGGTCATGTTAGAGCCTGTGGTATTGGATACCGTAGCGATTGGCATTAGCAAGTGGGAGTTTGTTAGTAATATGAGAGAAGTGTCCTTAGGCAATCGCCTTATGATTGTAAACATTTATTTTAATAAATGAAAATTCACTATTTAAGTATACATGTTTGTGTATTTGATTGGGATCTTAAACTCATTTACTGAATGTCCGCAATACAATTCACAGCATGAGAGAATTTGTGATGAATTCACAACTAGTGATTATCTCTACATGTGCAATTGTGAAGTATTGAAAATATCCCTAGTCGATGAATTGATAAACACGGACACTATCAATTCTGTTGAGACTAGCATGGGTTATTCTCTAATCAGCTGATTCTCACTAGCTGGTGACATTGGGATGTCCGGAGATAAACATGAATGCTAGTTAAGGAACTAGTTCATTGGAGTGACTGACTGTAAAACTTCACATGGTAGTCTATATATAGACATGTCAGTGAAGTTCTTACTGCAGCTTAAGTGCGATGTTCCTTTGACTTGCGGTGTTCAAGTCATCTTGGTTATGGAGACTTATACTTTAACATCTTAAGCAAGCATCTCCAAGGAGGTGTGGACCCAGGATGGTTGGGTATAAGCCGAAGTGCTTGAAGATGTTTGAACAGCCTACAAAGGATTCACCACTCCTTGCGAGGAGATGTATACCCAGGCCTATCGTCGGATTGTTACTCAAAGCCTCTGGCCAGAGCATGTCATGTTTAGAGTATGAGTCTCTTAAATACATGAGAGTAATTAGAAATCTAAAGGACGAGAGAACGTTACTTGGGCTAGGTGTGACGTAGTCAGCCTAGTGGGGACTGACACACACAGACCATGTCCTGAACCAAGTGGGTATAAGATGGTGAAGGGAATGAGGCACGATTCATTAGAGCTGCTGAAGGGTTTCAAAATTATTTCTGAGGTCAACCGTTGATCTTTCGATTAATTGGGGGTCATGATGTACTACTAGGTGCCACTCATGATCGTTCTATAATTGGTTGATTATAGACGGCCAACATAAATCGAAAGCCTATTTAGTCACACGCACTACGAGTAATCCGAGGGATTTAAAACGAGTTGAAAATTGGATTTTCTTATCAAGAGAAATAAGTCGAATCTGAATTTGTCAGAGGCGCATCGGAAGCTTAAATTGGCTAAGTCTTTTGTAGGCTTATTGGGCGAATTAAATGAGTTTAATTCGCGAGGAGAAGGGCTTGGTGTGGCCGGCCAAAGAGGGTGTCCACCCTCTTTGGTTTGGCCGGCCACAATAAAGAGGGAAACCAATTTATTTGGTTTAAATTATAAAATAAATCAAGCGCGATTTGTTTTATAAAATTATGGATAAATAAATTTATATAAATAAATTTATTTTCATGGAGATTAAAATAAACTTTAAATGGTTTATTTTATTTTATAAAATCAATTGTGAATTGATTTTTCCATGATAAGAAAAATTTATATACTAAATTTCTTGTAAAAATTTATTCCATAATAAATTGGGAGATGTGTTTGTTTTATTATAAATTTAGTTATAATAAAACTTGGCATAACGGAATAATTCATAAGAAAATTTATAAGATAAATTTCTTATGTAAATTTATTCCGTTAAAAGAGGAGACTTGGCGATGGAGATGCTACTATATAAAGGAACCAAGGCTAGGCTTGAATTCCTCAATTGAATTAATCAAGAGATTAAGAAGCTCTCTCTCTCTCATTCTCTCCCTCTCTCTCTCTAGGGCCGGCGCCCACCCTATCTCTCTCTAGGCCCGGCGCCCCTTCTCTCTCTAGGGCCAGCGCCCCCTTTCTCCCTCTAGGGCCGGCACCTCCTTCCTTGCCGTGAGCCACCACCAAGACGAAGCGGGTCGCGACTCCTTCTTCCCTTCACGGAATCTTGATTCTGTTATTTGGTGATTAGTTTCTATCTCTCTCTCTTGATATTCTAGTTGTGCCTTTAGAGAATCTAGTAGTTCTCGTCGGCACAAAACTTGTGGCTTTGCGAAGTCATCCCGAAGAGAACTCGACGTGGACGCGAATAGAGGCGGAGCTTCCAAGGGATGCTACGGTTGGATCTCGTCCCTTACTTCGAGTTACACGAGGTATTGAGTAAATTAGTTTACTTTCTGCAAAATTTTAATTTATGATCATGTCCACACATCATAAGGTCGCATGCTAGATACGTGGTTAAAAATAATTTGAGAAATTATTTAATGCTAATTCTTCCGCTGCACATAAATATTTTAAAATTTATGAACCCGTATCCTTGTCAACATGCACCCGGTCTCAACACAATAAACTACCAATCATGCTCCTATATTATTTTGACTCTACCATTTTACCTTCAAGATCATTATCCATTTTGACATTTGTTCCTATAGGGGTAGATGCTACCTTAGCATTTTTTAGTCCAAATTTCTTAATGATTTCCCTAGCATATTTGATTTGATATACATGAGTCCCTTCATTTGTTTGTTTAACTTGTAACCCTAAAAAGAAGGTCAATTCTCCCACAAGACTCATCTCAAATTCATTTTCCATACATTTAATGAACTCATGGAGAAATTCACTATTTGTTGACCCAAAAATAATATCATCTACATAAACTTAGGCCACAAAGATGTCCTTATCCTTAGATTTTAGGAAAAGAGTTGGATCAATTGTGCCTCTCCTAAAACCCTTGGATACTAAGAATAATGAAAGCCTTTCATACCAAGCCCGGGGAGATTGTTTCAATCCATACAAGACTTTTCTTAGTTTGGTGACATGCCTAGGGTAATTTGGGGTTTCAAACCCGGGTGGTTGCTTTGCATATACCTCTTCCTTAATGACCCCATTAAGGAATGCCGACTTCACATCCATTTGGTGAAATATGAAACCCATGTGAGCGGCATATGCTAATAAAATCCTAATAGACTCTAATATAGCAACGGGGGCATATGTTTCATCATAGTCAAGATCCTCTACTTGATTAAACCCCCTAGTAACAAACCTAGCATTGTTTCTAGTTATCTTTCCTTGATCATCTAGCTTGTTCCTATAGACCGATCTAGTGGTGACAATGGTACAATCATTGGGTCTAGGAACTAACTCTCATCAACAGCTAGCCTTGTTTCTAGTTCAAATTGATTCAACTCCTCTTGCATAGCTAGGATCCAATCCACATCACCTAATGTCTCATCAATAGATTTCGGTTATAATTGAGAAATCAAGGCAATTTGACTACTATGTTCCCTA
The DNA here is from genome assembly GCA_024364735.1 of Boesenbergia rotunda. NCBI lineage: Eukaryota > Viridiplantae > Streptophyta > Magnoliopsida > Zingiberales > Zingiberaceae > Boesenbergia > Boesenbergia rotunda. Next base: position 93,167 of record JAGFNQ010000925.1, read on the forward strand.
AAGTAGGGCCTAGTCCTCACCCCTTGAGTAGCATCACCCACTATTTGGTCAATGGGGTGATCTTGGTGATGCCTTAAGGGCCTAGAGGTTATGAGTTCATTGGCTACATGATGCTCATCCTCTAGTGCACTTCTCTATCTCCCTTGATCATTGCCTCCCAATTGTAAGTCTTGAACTTCTTGGGCAAGGGGTTGGCTTTCTTCTATGTCCTTATCAATAGATGATTTCCTAGGGTAAGTGTTTGTAGACTCATCAAAATCCACATTGGATGACTCATCAATTACCTTGGTCCTTTTGTTATATACCCTATATCCCCTACTAGTGAATGAATAATCAACCAAAATCCCTCATCCGCCTTAGATTCAAACTTCCTCAAATCATCCTTGGTGTTCAAAAAGTAAACCTTACACCCAAAAACCTTAAAATACTGAACTTGTGGAATTCTCCCATTCCACAACTCAAATGGAGTTTTTCCTAAAAACCAATAAACTAAGATCCGGTTTTGGATGTAACAAGCGGTATTTACTGTTTCGGCCCAAAAGTAGCTAGGAAGAGAATATACATTAAGCACAATCCTAGCGGCCTCTTGTAATGCCCTATTTCTCCTTTCTATCACATCATTTTGTTGAGGGGTCCTTGGGCATGAAAATTCATGCTTGTACCCATTTTCTAAATAAAATTGTGAGAAGTTTGAATTTTCAAACTCCCCACCATGGTCATTCCTAATTTGGTTTATTTTGAGGTGTTTTTCATTTTCAGCCTTCTTACTAAAACCTATGAAAATTTCTAAGGTATCATCCTTATGTTTCATGAAAAATACCCAAGTAAATTTAGAAAAATCATCTACAATTACCAAACAATATTTACTCCCTACTAGTGAGTGAGTGCTATGACAATCAAATAGGTCCATATGCAATAATTCTAAAGGTAATGTAGTGCTAGTTAAGGTTTTACCTTTGTGTGATGATTTAGATTGCTTACCCTCTTGGCATGCATCACACATCTTAGTCTTTTCATACTTGATCATGGGGAGCCCCTTCACCAACTCCTCCTTTGCCACTCTTGCAATATTCTTCATGTTGATGTGCCCAAGTCGCCGGTGCCACAACCATCCTTCTTCCTCTTTAGATATGAGACACTTAGGCAAATTGTTAGAAGCATAAGCAAGATTAAGATAATAAAGATTAGCTTCTCTATATCCTTCTAGCATAATACTTTCAGAGCCATTTTGTCTAATTAAACACTTTATAGCATGAAACTCAACCCTATATCTCGCATCACAAAGTTGACTTACACTATGTAGATTAAACTCCATATCCTTAATCAAAAGAACTTTATGGATAGTGATTGTAGGAGATACCTCAATGGTGCCCCTACCAATTATTTTGAGTTTCCCACTATTTTCGAAAGATACGGTTCCTTCTCTTAGATAGCTAATAGTGGTGAACTTGCTCACATCTCCGATCATGTGCCTTGAACACCCGCTATCCACTATCCACATTTTTGAATCATCCTTCACCTTCACCTAAGCAAAACGGAAAACACATGCTTTTGGTACCCAAATGTTAGTTCCACAAGAATCATTTAAATATTTCTTTGGTACCCAAACCTTCTGTGCATTTCCCTTAACACCTTGTCTCCTAGAGGCACCCTTTCTACCCATAAGTGAAACAAATGCTACCTCCTTGGTTTTTGGCCTATAACCTATCCCGGCTTTGTTATATACGACTCTTTGGTTATTTATGACCATATCAAGGTTGCTAGAGCCAACTTGAAATTTCCTAAGTGCCTTGGTTAGGTCTTGTTGGGACCGGGTGCATGATGACATGAATGCAGGTTCGTAATTTTAAAAATTAATTACGTGCAGCGGAAGGTTTAGCATAAATAATTTCTCAAATTATTTAACCACACATCTAAGCATGATATTTTATCTTGTGTAGACATGATCATATATTTAAAATTTTGCAGAAACATAAACTAATTTACGTATTACATCGCGTAACTCGAAGGAAGGGATGAGATCCAACCGTAAGCGTCCCTTGGAAGCTCCGCATCTATTCGCGTCCACGCCGAGTATCTTCGGGATGACTTCGCAAAGCCACGAGTTTCGTGTTCTCGAGAACTACTAGATTCTCCGAGAACGCGACGAGAAAAACCAAGAGAGAAGTCGGAAGACTAACCACAAAAGGATGGCCGGAATCAAAATTCCGACGAAGCAAAAGAAGAGGCTTGCGGCAAAAAGGATCCTTACGGCAAATCTAATTCCGGCAGCACCTTCTTCCGGCCAAGAGATGGCCAGAGCTTCCTTCTTCGGCAGCAGGTGGTGGTCGGCAGGGAAAGGCCAGGGGCGGCCAGCTGGTGCTCCATCTTGGGGCTGGTTGGCGCACGACAAGAAGGGGAGAAGAGAAGGAGAGAAAGAGAGGGAGAGAGCCTATGCCTTCATCTCTACAATTCACACCCAAGTCTTGCCTTGGGTCCTTTATATAGTGGCCTCTCAACCATCAAGCCTCTCAAATATGGAATAACTTATTCCATCATGCCAAGTTTGATTTTATATCATGGTTAAAATCATATTTTATTCATGGTAAAAATCTTCTCTCCTATGTAATAAATTTCCTTATCATGGTAAATCAATCCATGATTGATTTTATAAAATAAACCAATCCATGGTTCATTTTAATTTCCATGAAAAATAAACCAAACCTTGGTTTATTATATAAAAATTTATATCATCCATAATTTTATAAAACAAACCACACTTGGTTTATTTTATAAATTGAACCAAAAACTTGGTTCTCTCCCTTTGTTGTGGCCGACCAAGCAAAGAGGATGGAGGCCCTCTTTGGCCGGCCCATCCAAGCCACGCCCCAAAGAATTAAACTTATTTAATTCATCTATTAAGTCTTTAAAAGACTTAGCCATTTTATGGTTCCGATGCGTCTCTGAAAAATTCAGATTCGACTTATCGTTTGGCTCAACCAAACTTAATCTCTCTTGATTGGAAAATTCAATTTTCAACTAGTTTTAAATCCCTCGGATTACTCGTAGTGCGTGTGACTAAATAGACTTTCGATTTATGTTGACCGTCTATAATTAATCAATTATAGAACGATTATGAGTGGCACCTAGTAGTACATCATGATCCCTAATTAATCGAAAGATCAACGGTTGACCTCAGAAACAATTCTGAACCCCTTTCAGCAGCTATAATGAATCGTGCCTCATTCCCTTCACCATCTTATACCCACTTGGTTCAGGACATGATCTATGTGTGTCAGTCCCCACTAGGCTGACTACGTCACACCTAGCACAAGTAACGTGTTCTCGTCCTACGGATTCTAATTACTCTCATGTATTTAAGAGATTCATACTCTGAACATGTCATGCTCTGGCTAGAGGCTTCGAGTAACAATCCGACGATAGGCCTGGGTATACATCTCCTCGCAAGGAGTGGTGAATCCTTTCTAGGCTGTTCAAACATCTTCGGGCACTTCGGCTTATACCCAATCATCCTGGGTCCACACCTCCTTGGAGATGCTTGCTTAAGATGTCAAAGTATATGTCTCCATGACCAAGATGACTTGAACACCGCAAGTCAAAGGAACATCGCACTTAAGCTGCAGTAATAACTTCACTGACATATCTATATGAAGACTACCATATGAAGTTTTACAGCCAGTCACTCCAATGAACTAGTTCCCTTAACTAGCATTCATGTTTATCTCCGGACATCTCAATGTCATCAGCCAGTGAGAATTAGCTGATTAGAGAATAACCCATGCTAGTCTCAACAGAATTGATAGTGTTCGTATTTATCAATTCATCGACTAGGGACAATTTCAATACTTCACAATTGCACATGTAGAGATAATCACTAGTTGTGAATTCATCACAAATTATCTCATGCTGTGAATTGTATTGCGGACATTCAGTAAATGAGTTTAAGATCTCAATCAAATACAAACATATATACTCAAATAGTGAATATTCATTTATTAGAATAAATGATTACAATCATAAGGTGATTGCCTTAGGACACTTCCCTCATATCACTAACAAAACTCCCACTTGGCCTAATGTCAATCGCTACGGTACCCAATACCACAGGCTCTAACATGACCCTCAAACTTGCTTTGAGGCAAGGCCTTAGTTAATGGATCTGCTAAATTCCTTTCAGCGGAAATTTTCTCAATTTGTATATCACTCCTACTTATAATCTCTCTGATCAGATGATAGCGGCAAAGCACACGTTTGGATCGCTGATGAGACCTTGGTTCCTTTACTTGTGCAATAGCTCCATTGTTGTCGCAGTAAACCGGTATTGCTTCATCAATGGTTGGAACCACACCAAGTTCTGAGACAAACTTTTTTGATCCAGACTGCTTCCTTTGCTGCTTCCAAAGCTGCAATATATTCCACTTCCGTGGTAGAATCTACTACGGTGTCTTGCTTGGAACTCTTCCAACTTATTGCGCCTCCATTCAAAATAAATACGTATCCGGGCTGAGATTTGGAGTCATCCTTATCTGTCTGGAAACTGGCATCTGTATACCCACGTATTACCATATCACCTTCTCCATATATTAGGAGCACATCCTTAGTGTTTCTTAAGTACTTGAGGATTGTCTTGACAGTGGCCCAATGATCCATTCCTGGATCAGACTGGTATCTGCTTGTGATGCTTAGAGCATACAATACATTGGGCCTAGTACATAATATAGCATACATGATAGATCCTATCGCGGATGCATAAGGAATCTTATTCATGCAAATCTTCTCGTCTTCTGTGCGCGGACACATAGACTTCGAACGGTTGATCCCATGCCTGATGGGAAGGTAACCTTTCTTCGATTCCGACATGCTAAACCTTTCTAGCACTCGGTCTATATATGTAGACTGCGAAAGACCAAGCAACCGTTTTGATCTATCTCTATAGATTCTAATCCCAAGGATATAGGTTGTTTCTCCCAGGTCTTTCATGGAGAAAGTTTTGGACAACCAAATTTTAACTGAATGTAAGACTGATATATCATTTCTAAAGTAATATGTCATCGACATATAACACTAAGAATACGACTGCACTCCCACTAACCTTCTTGTACACACAAGGTTCGTCAGGATTTTGTGAGAAATCAAACTCTTTGATTGTCTCATCAAAACGGATGTTCCAGCTCTTGGATGCTTGCTTTAGTCCATATATGGATCATCGAAGCTGCATATTTTGATTTTATTAACCGATGTGAAGCCTTCAGGTTGTATCATGTATACATCCTCAAGTAGGTTTCCATTAAGGAAAGCTGTTTTCACATCCATTTGTCATATCTCATAATCATAATGAGCTGCTATAGCCAGGAGCATCCGAATGGATTTAAGCATAGCTACTGGCAAATAGGTTTCGTCATAATCAATTTCATGTTTCTAACGATATCCTTTTGCCACTAATCTAGCCTTAAAGGTAACAACTGTAACGCCCGCCTTTTTCCCACACCTTACGGTGTGGCGAGAGGCGGCGTTATGCTAAACATACATGTACATATAAAACATTTTAATGCAGCGGAATAAAATTTTTTTCTTCTACATATGCTTTTAACCATGCAACTAATACATGAAACATCTATACATGCCTAAATTTGTCATTCATGAACCTAGTGTCATTGGACTTAGCATATTAACGACATGCATGACATCATGATATAACCATTCCATAGCTTATTCATAATCATCATAAGTAGCAAGTAACTTATCTGTAAACATCATGAGTCTTAAGTCATTCATTAGGCATAACCATTATAAACATAGCATAGAATCTAAGGAGGCATTTCAACCCAAGACATGCGATATGTGTAATTAAACGAATCCTTTGCCATGTCACCACCACACACACACATGCTCTTGCCCCTCCTGCTGCTTCCCTTAGTAACCTCTTGTTTGATCTGCGGTACGAGGAAAATAAGACTATAAGCACACAGGCTTAGTAAGACCCTTTCCTACTCACTAAAATCATACGCCACTTAAATATAAACATATCCAGCATCTGACATAACATAATTCTGAACATAAAACATAAGCATAGTCTTAGCGTAAGTCATAAGCATATGAACAACCAACATAGCAGGATTTTTAACATAAACATAAACCTACAATATACTTAGCATGGCATAACTCTTAGCATACATGAGCATGAAACATATTTATCATGGCACAATTCTTAACATACATGAAACATACTAATCATGGCATAATTCTTAACATACATGAGCATGAAACATACTTATCATGGCATAATTCTTAGTATGGGTATAAGCACAGTCTTAACATAAGCATAAGAATAAAACATACTTACCCTAGCATAATGCATAACATGAATGAATGCATGAGTCAAATGCGTATACATAAGAATGCTTAATTTAAAATCATACTTTTAAATAGTTAAACATAATCATAACATCATTGGGGTCCCCGGCTTGTACCACATACATACATCATAAGCGTGCATCCCTAAGTAAATACGAGGTAGCGAGCCTCGACCTACTAGGGTAGGAACAGCTACGGTAGTTCCAAAAATCGAGGCGTTTAATGGACCCGAAATACTAGGTTAAGTTGTCACGAATTGTGGGACCATCAGAATTTAGAATATTTATAAAATGCTGGAAACCCTTTTTACAATCAAAAATATGAAAACGTAGTAAAGGGCAACATGTCGTATTTTTCCTAGGGACTAGTTGATGTTTGTTGATTCTAACTCGTGTTTTTTGTGTCGTTATGAATTTTGGGTTTCAAATAAAATTAGGGTTTGGGTTGTGAATAGAAATGAAAACACAAGGAAAAGCAAGGACCTAGCTGGACAAAATTGAAACTAGGTAATAGCAATTGATAAACTCAACCCATAAGCAACTTAATCTAATCTAAAAACAATCTGAAATCACATGCAAGTCTATGCAAATGCAAGAGAATCAAAACAATGCTCCTCAATCTAAACGGTTTGACAAAAGGGTAATTTCCGAATCTCACTTGATCCAAAATTTCAGCAACCAAAAACTAATACGTATAAGTGAAGCTTAAAGTTCAAAGATGAGCTGGCTGTGAAGCAAAATGAACTAGAGCTTAATAGCACAGTAAAAGTTTTATTTGTTTTCAGGAATGCAAGCTCTAAACCACTGAAATATCTGCCGAACTGCACTTAGCACAAACCAGAAATTACACAACTTGATACTCATGGGAGATGCTTATTGCCGAGACTGAGCTAAATATAGAACTCTAAATTAATGTGAGGCAACTGATGTGAAATGAATGGATGTGAAGCAAACAATTAAAATGCAATCTTCAGAAGCTAATGAATGTGCAGAAATAAATGACTCCAATTCAGAAATACAACATGCAGAAATAATCCACTAATGTGCATGAAATGGCAGTTTAGACTCTATTTGGATGCAAGATCAAACAAGCACTGATTTTAATTGCAATGGAATTCCATTTCCGAAGCTTTACTGATACAAACTTCGGCACTACAACTGAGAAGAGCAGAAAATGAGCTGAATTGCAGGCATGGACTTGATACGCAAAGAGGAAATCTGGCATGCAAGCTATGCAGGAATTACAGAAAAGAAGCAGAATTCAGAAATGAAGGGACTGAATGTTGAAACTATTGCAGAAATGCAACAGCCGAATGCAGGAACTAATAGATCAAGTTGAATATGATGCAATGGTTTACCAAACAAGAACCTTTTGATGTGCTGAAATCGAAACTGAAGAAATACAATTGAAGAATGCAGAAATAAAGTGGAAATGCAGAAATATAGTTGGCACGCAAACACAAAACTGATACACCAATACTGAAATTGAAATACAGGAATTCACAAAACGTGGAGTCTAACTTCAAGATTTGGAACTAGAACTAGCTGACTTTGAAGTAGCGACAACATCAGAAGCTAAATGATACGCACGACAGGTAACTGAAACTAATACGCTGAAAGCAGACTCAGAAAACTGCTACGTAGGAAAGGAAATGGCACGCAAACAATTGAAAATAAAAGGAACCGAAACTAAAAACTATTGTTCACTAAACAAGTTCCTAACTGATTACTTGCATAATTTAAAACCTAATTAAGGGCAGAAACAGTTCAAGAAACGAAGTTGGAACAACTGATACGAAATTCAGAAACAGAAATTACAGAAATGAAGTCTACTGCTAATAACTGAAAGTTAGCTAATTAAACTACTCCTCAACCCTTCCCTAGCTCAAATCCTCCTTGTTCGTCACGCAAGTGTGAGCCTCGAACCCGCAAGCTCAGCAAATCGATGGAAAACAGCATCTGCGATCAAAACCAGCTCATCTCTGCTCAAATCCGAAAACCCATCCAATTCCTTCAACTCAGCTGCGATGATGGATTGGGATTGATCCGAGCACTCCAGGGAACCCCTCTGAACTACTCAGGATGATGAAATGATGCGCAGCCGATGTTGACAAATCAGATGGCAGAGCTCCGGAGACCTCACAAAAGCTCTATTCTTGGGCAATTGAGAGCTGGAAATTCACCGAGAACCCTTCCACTGACCTAGAACTCGATCTAGTGAAGAAATTGAGGGGTCGCGCCCCTTGGATTGAAGAAAACTAGCGAAGAAATGAAGAAAACGCGAAGAACACGAAGAAACGGTGGAGACGCGACGAAGAGAAAGCTGCGGAAATTTTTGATTAAGTACTTAGCATTGGACGGCTCAGATTGATTTGAGGAAATCCAACGGCTGAGCTTGCTCTGATTTGATCCAAACTTTGATGATGATGATCTAGGGTCAGGATCTGCCTCGTGGTAGCTCGGATCCTCCAGATGTGCAACGGATGGTCCAGATCAACCTGATCTTTGAATGGACGATCTAGAGCCCTCCGAGCTTGATCCAACGGTTAAATGAGCTCTGATTGGGATGAAACCTTCAGATCTTGATCAGAGTACTTGATCAACCCTAACCCTAGCTCCGATTGCTTCAGATGGTCCCGGATGGCTCAGATCTAGCCGCTTTTGAATCGGACGGCCCGGATTAATCCGAAGCTTGATAACTCGATCCGGGTCCACTTCCAACTCAAGTTTGACCCAGTATGCCCTAGGTCCATGAACCTTTCATGCCTACAAAAATAGATCAAAAATTTAGTGGCTAAATAATCCAAATATGTGTAAATTTGCAATTAAGTCCAAAATAAGAGAAAGTTCTAAAACCTAGGGTAATTTCACAATTAAGCAAGAAAAACATGGGTCAAACATGGATTTTTAGCAATTAAAATAATCAATAAAATGGTACTTATCAACTCCCCCACACTTAAGCTTGAGCGTCTCGCGAAACCACTAAGTATGTATCCCCTAGATTTTCTTAAGCATAATTAGAAGCAAATGAAAAGAAATTACCTAAGGTTGTCAATTCTCAAAAATCTAAGCTCTATAGATTAATATCTTGTCCTTAAATCAACAACTTAGCCTTTTCATCCATCATGAGTCATTGAGATGAATTTAAATCACTAGCCTTTCAAGGAAAATTTTGGTGGCTCTCTTCTTAAGTTCTAAGTTGATGATGGAAGTGGAGCTCACTCAAACACATATGCTTCTTGCACTACCATAGGCTTGCTTATTGTCTAATTCTCCACCATTATTCATGATTAGGATCAACATCTACAAAAACATATTAAAACATAGAAAATGGTAAGGAGTGGAATAAAAGCTAAGAAAATGGAAAAATTGATAAATTGGGAGACTTGGTTGCTCAAGAATGTTCCCAATGTACTTTGCTTCTCTTTACAGTCCTCTAGTGAATTCAAAAATGTGGTGAAGTTAATCTTGAACAATTCCTTTGATTCGTATAAAGAAAACTTGGTTGGTTTCAATGTGCCAATCTTCCACCTTGCGTGCCAACTTTGCTTCCTTCTTTGTTTCCTTTTCTTTTCTGAATTTTTTTTCTTTTCCTTCTGTTTCAAGTTCAGCATCCACGGCAGAATCATGTCAAATCTTTGATTTCTCAAAATAAATACATCAAATAGTAATGGAGAGTTAAATGCTTCACTAGGTGAGTTGATACACTGCCATTTTTTTCTTTGATCTAATCCATTTGCCTCACTAGCAGTTTCAACTTTGCTTGACTTTCTCACTACTTTGAAATCTGTCATCGAGAAGTTGGATTCAGAGAAGAATCATTTTGCAGCTCTGTTTCGAACTCAGCTTGTATCATTCACATTTCAGCAACTCCAAGTTAATTTGTTCAACTGCAATTCATCATCTCCCAAAATATCTCTGATTTTTACAACAAAGAACACATGCATTTCAAACTTTCTGGTAGCTGGTGAAGGTCTACGTTTCAATTCCAGCAGCTATCCTTGCAATTTAGCTCAGTTTAGCTGCAATTCATCTTCTAATCAGCACAGGTTTTCTGTATTGTTTCATATCTGTCCAGCTCCACGACTTCAATCTCAGACCTTGCAAATAGAGATGGAAGGTAAGTTCCTTCACTTCAATTTCTAATCCAAACAGAATTTTCAAATCCAATCAGTTTTGCACAGATTTCTTCATTGATCTCAGCTTGTTTAACTTCAATTCTGACATTCTGATGTTGGATAGCTGCATTTCAGACTTCCTTGTGGCTGGTGAAGATCTACTTCTCAATTTCCAGCAGCCATCCTTGCAATTCAATTCAGAATTTTTTAGCTTCAAATCTCACAGCTTTAATGGAGATTCAACCGGATTTAACTTGGCACAGATTTTTCTGCATTGGATCAGATTTTTCCAGCTCCAATTCAGCATGTCTTCAGATTGTACAGCTGCATTTCAGGCCTCCAACAAAGTGTGGCTGATTCCTATCACAAAAAAAAAACTTCAATCCCAACATTTCTGCCCAAAAGTAGCTTCACAGAAAATTTTTTTTCTTTTTGGCACAAGTTTTCTTCATTTGGTGCCATTTTTCTCCTCATTTCAGATTTTTGTTCTTCTTTTCTTTTCTTGCGTGCCACTTTGATCTTCAAAATGTGATAAGGCATCTAGATCTCCAATTGCTTCCATCTCTCTTGCTCATTCTTGGCACCAAACTCACTCACTTGGCACATGAAATTTTTTTTTTTCAAATGAAGTGCCTCTTTGATATCAAGTATTTTCCAAAACACTAATCACTCCCCCACACTTAAATCTTTGTCTGTCTCGGGCAAAGTAGCATTAAGAAACATCCCGAACAAACAAATCCATAGAAAAATGGGATTAGGTAGGGAAAATGAGAAATATGAAGTGATAAAGGGGAATTTATGAAAATTGATATGAAATGAGAATCAAAATGATTTGTCTCTATAAATGTGACCCAATCATTGAAATATGGCTTAAAAAGAACCTAAGCAAGTTCTAGAGTACAATAACATACGTGTGTCACAAATATAAGGCTAATTCTCACTAAGCAAAAATAATTCATCTCAAGTTATCAATTAAGAATCTAAAGCAAAGTAGTACTCAAGCATCCAAGATTTCATCCATGAGCTCAAACCCTAAGTTTTAATAACTAAATTTAATTTATTTTCAAAAGACTCTAAAATGCTATGGAGATAACCTAGATGGATACATTTATTCCTAGTCATGAAAGAAACAAATGTCCATGGAAACTAACATGGTATCTACAATGACTCCTAGTCATTTTACTCTACTTAAGCATTTATTAGCAAGGACTCAATTTAAAAGTAAAAAATGCAATAAAAGAAAATACAAGAAAGAACAATCTCCCCTTTATTTCTGGTGGACGGAGTCTATCAAGAAGTAGCCTCCATCGTGGTAGTGGAGGAACATGGGTGGCTGAGAGAATTAAGACTCCCCCACACTTGAACTTTACAAAAATTTGCTCCGGTGGCCGCAGGCGATTTAGGTACAAGACCCATGTCAGAGGTGGAGTGCTTTGAATTAGAGTAAAATCAACTCCTCCTTCTTGATGCTTTTTGAAAGATTTTCCAGGAGGCTGGAGTCTGTTTAGATGGAGCACCCACTCCAGAAGTCTTCTAGACCCTGCAAAACAAGGTAAGAAAGAAATAAAATAATATCAGTCTCTGCATGAAATGTATCCAAAACTGCATCATGTCCAATGAAATCAATTCTTGGTGCCTCAATAAATTTTTCACAATTATTTTCTACAAAAAATGCATCCTCAAATTTATCACAAATAATGAAATCAATTTTTGGCACTTCAATAGAAATTTCACAATTATTTTCTACCAAGGATGTATCAAGCAATGTATTACAACCAATGAAATCAACTTTAAGTGCCTCAATGAATTTTTCACAATTATTTTCAGCATAAGATATATCAAAAGACTCATCACAACAATCAACATCAATTCTAGGCACTTCTAAAAATTTTTCACACTCAGCATTTGCATCTGATGTAACCCAACATGCTTCATTTTTAGCAAATTCAACACTAGGTACCTCAATCAATTTTTCACAATCAAATTCTACAAGAGATGCATCCCTAAGTATATCACAAACAATAAAATCAATTTGAGGTACCTCTATGCAATTTTCAGAAAAATTAAGAGGAGTATTTACCTGATCGTGCTGAAAAATACCTGGAGGTTCTACAGAAGTAGATGTATCCGTATTCTCCTCCTGGTCAAGTAATTGCTCCACTCAGGTTCAGGTTCTGGTGGACACTCAACTAGAGCAGGTGATCCTTGGGTTCTTGCTTCCACCATGCAAGTCCCTACACTTTCTGGTTCATCCTTTAAATCTTGTGGTGGTCCTTGGGGCTTAGTGCAATCCCCTACACCTATGGAATCATCTCCTATACATGCTTCCCCTGTAATATCTGCAACAACAACATTAGAAAAATTAGGACCATCAATAATACTATCATCACAAAATAAAAGATGAGAATGGTCCTGTGGAGCTTCAGTTTCTTCTTCTTGAGCTGAAAAATTTGGAAATGGATTTTGAACAAGAACTTCAGGAGGGATGCATGTTGTAGGTGCCCTATATTTGATTTCTTCTTCTTCTTCCACCAAATGTACAAGATCACTTGAAGAAGGACTTGGCCATGCACTAGGGTCACCTTGAACTGATATAAACTCAACACTGGGGCCCTCAGAATTAAAAGTAGCATGAGAAGATAATTGTCCTGATTCTTGGGCTTGACTTTGTTTCAATTGATCTTGCATGTTTTGAAGCCTTTGTTGTTGTTCTTGAAAAATTTGCTGTTGTTGTTCTTGAAAACTTTGCTGTTGTTGTAGAATTTGTTGCAACATCTCTATCATCCTTTGTTGTTGTTCCTCACTCCAATCAAGATTCTCAAAGCCTCCTTGGTTAGTGTGGAACTCTTGTTGGTCTTGAAATGTAACATAAGGCTGCTGAAGACCAAGACTAGGCTGTGCATTCTGAAATGGAGACTGTGGGGGTTGATCAAATGGTTGAATAGGCTGATTAAACTGCTGAAAACTTGGTTCACAATTAGGTGGAGATTGCTGAAAATTATGGTTCTGAAATTGAAAACTCTGAAATGGAGGCTGAAAATTCTGATCGTTTTGTGGAAAATATTGCTGTGAAGGTTGTGATCCACTCTGATTTTGATATTGGTTGGGCTGAATTGATTGGAACCCTTGCTGAAAATTTTGACTTGGTTGAAAATCCTGCTGAAATTGTTGAAATTGTGGCGGTGAAAACTAAATTTGAGTGGGCTGAAAATTCTGTGTAGTTTGAAATTCTTGCTGCCATGGCTGAGGTTGAGGCTGAAATTGATTATTTCCTTGCTAAAAACATACAAAAGGCTGCTGGAAATTTTGGTTAAGATGCTGAAATTCTTGCTGAAATTGTTGGCATTGCGGTTGGAATTGTTGTGGTGGCTGGAATTGTTGTAATGGTGGCTGAAATTGTTGAATTGGTTGATCGAAACTCTGGAATTGTGGCAACCCATTCTGATTTTGTAGTTGGAGATTTGGTTGATTTTGCTAAAAATTTTGGAAAGTCTGAAAAAACTGATTTGTTGACTGAAATTGATCATTTGGGTGCTGAAAATTCTGGAATTGTGGTTGAAATTGCTGTAGTGGCTGATTGAAAGGTTGGTTCTGCTGAAACTGTGGACACGGCTGGTAAGTAGATGAGAACATTTTGAACTTGCAGTCCTGTCACAAAACAACCAAGAAAAATGGCAGCAACCGTATACAAAAGATAAAACACAAGAAAATAGAATCAAATGATATGCCCATAAACACACAAGCAAAAATCAAACAAATCAACTAGTTGCTTCCCCAGCAACGGCGCCAAAAATTTTGATGGACCCGAAATACTAGGTTAAGTTGTCACGAATTGTGGGACCATCGGAATTTAGAATATTTATAAAATGCTGGAAACCCTTTTTGCAATCAAAAATATGAAAACGTAGTAAAGGGGTCACAGGTCGTATTTTTCCTAGGGACTAGTTGATGTTTGTTTGATTCTAACTCGTGTTTTTTGTGTCGTTATGAATTTTGGGTTTCAAATAAAATTAGGGTTTGGGTTGTGAATAGAAATGAAAACACAAGGAAAAGCAAGGACCTAGCTGGACAAAATTGAAACTAGGTAATGGCAATTGATAAACTCAACCCATAAGCAACTCAATCTAATCTAAAAACAATCTAAAATCACATGCAAGTCTATGCAAATGCAAGAGAATCAAAACAATGCTCCTCAATCTAAATGGTTTGACAAAAGGGTAATTTCCGAATCTCACTTGATCCAAAATTTCAGCAACCAAAAACTAATACGTATAAGTGAAGCTTAAAGTTCAAAGATGAGCTGGCTGTGAAGCAAAATGAACTAGAGCTTAATAGCACACTAAAAGATTTATTTGTTTTCAGGAATGCAAGCTCTAAACTACTGAAATATCTGCCGAACTGCACTTAGCACAAACCAGAAATTACACAACTTGATACTCATGGGAGATGCTTATTGCCGAGACTGAGCTAAATATAGAACTCTAAATTAATGTGAGGCAACTGATGTGAAATGAATGGATGTGAAGCAAACAATTAAAATGCAATCTTCAGAAGCTAATGAATGTGCAGAAATAAATGACTCCAATTCAAAATACAACATGCAGAAATAATCCACTAATGTGCATGAAATGGCAGTTTAGACTCTATTTGGATGCAAGATCAAACAAGCACTGATTTCAATTGCAATGGAATTCCATTTCCGAAGCTTTACTGATATAAACTTTGGCACTACAACTGAGAAGAGCAGAAAATGGGCTGAATTGCAGGCATGGACTTGATATGCAAAGAGGAATCTGGCACGCAAGCTGTGCAGGAATTGCAGAAAAGAAGCAGAATTCAGAAATAAAGGGACTGAATGTTGAAACTATTGCAGAAATGCAACAGTCGAATGCAGGAACTAATAGATCAAGTTGAATATGATGCAATGGTTTACCAAACAAGAACCTTTTGATGTGCTGAAATCGAAACTGAAGAAATACAATTGAAGAATGCAGAAATAAAGTGGAAATGCAGAAATATAGTTGGCACGCAAACACAAAACTGATACACCAATACTGAAATTGAAATACAGGAATTCACAAAATGTGGCGTCTAACTTCAGGATTTGGAACTAGAACTAGCTGACTTTGGAGTAGCGACAACATCAGAAGCTAAATGATACGCACGACAGGTAACTGAAACTAATACGCTGAAAGCAGACTCAGAAAACTGCTACGCAGGAAAGGAAATGGCACGCAAACAATTGAAAATAAAAGGAACTGAAACTAAAAACTATTGTTCACTAAACAAGTTCCTAACTAATTACTTGCAGAATTTAAAACCTAATTAAGGGCAGAAACAGTTCAAGAAACGAAGTTGGAACAGCTGATACGAAATTCAGAAACAGAAATTACAGAAATGAAGTCTACCGCTAATAACTGAAAGTTAGCTAATTAAACTACTCCTCAACCCTTCCCTAGCTCAAATCCTCCTTGTTTGTCACGCAAGTGTGAGCCTCGAACCCGCAAGATCAGCAAATCGATGGAAAACAGCATCTGCGATTCAAAACCAGCTCATCTCTGCTCAAATCCGAAAACCCATCCAATTCCTTCAACTCAGCTGCGATGATGGATTGGGATTGATCCGAGCACTCCAGGGAACCCCTCTGAACTACTTAGGATGATGAAATGATGCGCAGCCGATGTTGACGAAATCTGATGCAGAGCTCCGGAGACCTCACAGAAGCTCTGTTCTTGGGCAATTGAGAGCTGGAAATTCACTGAGAACCCTTCCACTGACCTAGAACTCGATCTAGTGAAGAAATTGAGGGGTCGCGCCCCTTGGATTGAAGAAAACTAGCGAAGAAATGAAGAACATGCGAAGAACGCGAAGAAACGGTGGAGACGCGACGAAGAGAAAGCTGCGGAAATTTTTGATTAAGTACTTAGCATTGGACGGCTCAGATTGATTTGAGGAAATCCAATGGCTGATCTTGCTCTGATTTGATGATGATGATCTGGGGTCAGGATCTATCTCGTGGTAGCTCGGATCCTCCAGATGTGCAACGGATGGTCCAGATCAACCTGATCTTTGAATGGATGATCTAGAGCCCTCCGAGCTTGATCCAACGGTTGAATGAGCTTTGATTGGGATGAAACCTTTAGATCTTGATCAGAGTGCTTGATCAACCCTAACCCTAGCTCAGATTGCTTCAGATGGTCCCGGATGGCTCAGATCTAGCCGCTTTTGAATCGGACGGCCCAAATTAATCCGAAGCTTGATAACTCGATCTGGGTCCACTTCCGACTCAAGTTTGACCCAGTATGCCCTAGGTCCATGAACCTTTCATGCCTATAAAAATAGATCAAAAATTTAGTGGCTAAATAATCCAAATATATGTAAATTTGCAATTAAGTCCAAAATAAGAGAAAGTTCTAAAACCTAGGGTAATTTCACAATTAAGCAAGAAAAACATGGGTCAAACATGGATATTTAGCAATTAAAATAATCAATAAAATGGTACATATCAGCGTTCTTAAGGTGCCCATCCCTGTTGGACAGCTATGGTAGTCCCAGAACCGTGGATAGCTATGGTAGTCCAGAACCGAGGCGTTCTTAAGGTGCCCATCCCTTGGACCCTTACTTCGGTCCGGTACAAGCCCATTCATTAAGTAAAATAACTATGCATGTGTAACACCCCAAAAAAATTTTCCCATATGAGATATTATGAATTCATGAAACATTATCATTATTAGGAAATTACATGATGGGCTTGGCTTAATGGGCTTTGATATGGATTAGTGCAAAATGTGATAAAAAGAAGAGGTAGAAAGGAGGAAGCAAGGTTTGAACCTTGAACCTCCTAGTTGCACTAATCATGTCATAACCAACACACCAAGCCATGTTTCATGTTGAGAGAATAAGAAACATGCTTGTTAAAGCTATGGAAGTAAAGAGACATGTCTCTTCATGAGAAAAGTATAAATAAGTGAAGGGAAGTTGGAATAACTTCCTCTCTTCTTCTTCCTCACTCTTCCCTCTTCAAAACCAAAAACTCTCCCCTCCCCTTCTCAAATTTTCGAAACTCCAACCCTAGGTTTCCTTCATAAGAAAAAAAACTCCCAAAAGGGCCCTATAGAGAGACTACCTTCTACTAAAGCAAGGCTAAGGAAAAGAAGCGCAAGAAGGGCTCTCCTCTCCTCCTCTTCAAGGACTTCTTGGGGGAGATTCAAGCGAGAGGATGTAAGTAATCCCCTCACCTACATTACAATAGTTTCGAGTGTTTAAAAAGGGTTTAAACATAGGATGAAGCTCTTGATGTTTTCGGCCAAGAAGGTTTTTAGGGCTTGCGAGGGTTTAAACTACTCCTATACTTGCATATGTTTTTCCTCATGATGTGTGACTAAATATATGATGATAATATGATGTTTTTCTTGTCCTTAAGCCCCCAAAAACCCGGAGTAGGCTTGCTGGAATTTTCGGCCAAGGACCTCTTTTAGGGCTTAGAGAGGTTTAAACTCCTAGTATGCTTGATAATGACCCTCCCTATGATATATAAGATGATATGTGATGTAAATATGGTTTATTCATGATTTTAACATGCTTGGAAACTAAGGTATGTATGCTGGAATTTTCTGTAAAGAATGATAAGTAGGACTTAAGAAGGGGTAACAACCCCAACATGCCTTCTAATGTCTCCTCTATGATGCCTACCTTAATGTATGATGTTAGTGTAATGTTTTTCATGGTTTATCATGCTCTAAACTTAGAGTTTATATGCTGGAATTTTCTGATTAAATAAGAATTTGGGCTAAGGGGGAAGCTACAACCCCAATTTGGCACGCCAAGGATGCCCATGATATGCTTTGAGTAGTATAGGTGATAACATGTCTTCTCCCACGCTTTTTCATGCTCTAAGAATCATGATGTACATGTCTATGTTTAAGCTCTTTAAGCACCCTTATGTTATGCATGGCTTATGTATGATGAAATGCCTAAGAGATGCTTCCCTGTAAGTCGGGACTAAGAACACTCTTCATGATAAGATAAGAGGCATGCCATGCTCATGATATGACAATGATGTGATAGGTTATGATGATATACTTATGATTTGATAAGAATGTGCTATGCAACCCCTAGGTCGACGGACTATGAACGGACCTAGTAAGAAACAAGAATGTGTTATGCTTATGATATGATAAAAATCCATGTATGCTATTTTACTTTGTATGGCTTGTACCGGACCCTAGCAAGGTCCACGGGTGGGCTCCGGATGCAGCCCCTAGGTCGACGGACTATGAACGGACCTAGTAAGGGGATGGGCTCCCGAGACGCCCCTAGGTCGACGGACTATGAACGGACCTAGTTTCCCTAGTAGGTTAGAGACTAGCTACCTCGGCCTATTAGGGATGCGCGCATTATGTATGTATGTATGTGGTACAAGCCGGGATCCCCCAAATGATGATGGATGTATGTTTAAGTACCTATATGTATGATTTTAAGAAAAGCATATGCATGTACTTATCCTATGCATGTTTTCAAAAGAGCATCTTGCATTCGCATTTTTGTCATGACTATATGACTATTATGCTATAAAGGTGAATTATGTTAAGTTCAAGTATGCTTCTTATGATAAGTACATATGCTCCCTTATGCTATGTTAAGTTAAGTGTTTTTAATGCTATGCACTATTATGACGTGATGCTTTCTCTACTTGATGGAACATATGATTTTGTGAGTAGGAAGGGATCTTACTAAGCTATATACTTATAGTTTCCATGTTTCCCTTGTACTGCAGAAAAGGGTAAGGAATGGATAAACTAAAGGGAGCAGCAGGAGGGGCAAAGATGTGTGTGGTGGTGGCATGGTGGAAGAAGATCTACTCATGTTTTGTTTAGTTATGCATATGCTGAGTATTGCATGTTAAATGTTGAATCATACTTACTAAGTTGCTACTTGCTGATATTTAGACTCATATGGATATTTCATGCTCACTCTCGCTCATATGCTAAGTACTTAGTTTTGACTTGCTAAAGAACTTTAGTATTATGTTATCCTTCCTCATACTTACTACTCTGTCTTAAGAAATGGCTATGTGACATGCTTCTATTATGCAAGTAAGAATGTAAAGGTACCTAGCATGCTCTCCTCAATGTCTAAGATGTTTAAAAGGTTTCATGCTTACAAGTTCAAGTACAAGATTATACATGTTTCATGTTCAAGTTTCAAGTTTCAAACGCTTCCGCTAAAACGAAAACTATGTTCGCGTAACCCCGCCCTAGTGTGAGAAGGGCGGGCATTACAGCATGCTTCATCATTCATACTTGACATATCTTAGAACATAAACATAATCTTGTTACATGAAGCATGACATAAATATGCTTGGCATTTAATCATTCATACTTATTTCATAACATCGTTATGCCTTCATCATTCATACTTAAGGCATAACATCATCTTCATCCATCTTCCTTTATTCATAAAAACATGACATACTTACATAATCATGCCTCCAGGCATAAACATTATCTTGGTTCATAAGCATGCATGATCATGGTACATAAGATAAACGTGTATTTCATACATGATACATTTCATCTAGCATACATAATCCTAGTATCCATCATAGAGCATGCATGGGTAAGCTACATATAAACATGATGCATACTACTTAGGTTCATGGCATTCATCATAAAACATGCATAGACCTTCATACACATACATCTATTATAAGTATTTAACCTTCTACATGCATCATTCTATTTATCATAACATACCCCTACATCAATTACATATGTTCATGGTATATGATCTAAATATTCATGAGTAAAGCATAATATAGAACCTAACATACAAGATCATGTTACATAACACATAAGCTAAGATTTTTTTTTAAGGAAAAGAAAAATCTTATTCCTTGGTAAGAAATCTATATTAGAAGGGGGACCAAACCTAACCTTCTAATATAGAGGTACAACATTTGTTTGAATTACAAGTATTCCAAAAAGAGTAAAGGGGAAAAGATTGGCAAATCAACATAATCTATGCAGAACGTTATCCAAGTCCCCCATTTTAAGCCAAAAGCATTCTGCATACCAGAGGATCTACTCAGTTATCTTCAACGCAACTTTGTTATACATCCAGATTCTACCAATTCGGAAAACATTTGAAGCATAGACAACCAGTTTGATAACCATAAAAATTCTTCAGCACACTTGGAACAGATTCAAAGAGAAAGGATAGTGCTTTCTCTGTTTCCAGTCTAGCATTTTTGCCAAAAAATACTCGAAAGAACCAACTGAAATAAACTCTGAAACTTATGTCAGCTTATAGAAAAACATGAGACATTTGCAGCCCTTTTTATCATTCCTTTAAAAACCTTTTGTTACTTGGGACATTATAGAGAATAAATCACTCATACTACCTTCCAGAAACCAGAGCAAAACATAATAGCCATTTAACTTTATCAATTTTACCGAGATACTGGGTTCCTTGCTAATCGAATATATGGCATGTTCATTCTATCCATTCTACAAATACCTTTAAGCATTTTATCAATCTCCTCAGCGGATAATACCTTTTCTGTAGATGATGTAAATGCTTGATTAGCAAGATAATCAGCAGCTGAATTAGCCTCTCTGAACACATGTGAAAGCCAAGTCTGTTGTTGGCTCAACAGGTTTCTAATTTTAATGATCAGATTATGATATTTCCATGGAAAAGAAGGGGATTGAAGGAGTTTCACCGCCACTAAAGAATCAGTTTCTATCCAAATAGGAGAGTATCCATTAAGTAAACATAAAGATAACCCCTTCAAAATTGCAGTTAGTTCAGCACACACATTTGACGTCACGCCAATTTGACCATATTTTGCTTGAATGACTTGACCAGATGATTTCTAATGATAACTCCAAAAGAAGCAGGACCAGGATTACCTCTAGAGCATCCATCTGTATTGATTTTATAAACTCCAGCTTTTGGGAATCTCCAACGCACCAATGAAATCGATGTAATAACCCTATTGTCAACCTGAATTCCCAATTGTTTTAACATCGTATTATAACCTTTCCATTGGATACTCATAACCAAACCAGTTGACATGGCAAGTTGAATGTGAGAATAAACCTTCCATATTATCTTTTTAGCTGACAGCTTGAAACCCCGGTGCTTAGAATCGTTTCTAGAACACCATAAATACCATAATATCAGTAAAGGGATTACCTCTTTAATATGTCCATGTCTCGACCAGTCACTTCCTAATTTCCATTTATCAAGAATTTGATATCTATCTACTCCAAATAATTGAGCAAAATGAATCCAAACTTCTTTAGCAACCAATCCAGAAAAAAAAGCAATGTTCCCAAGTTTCTATTTCTACACAACATTGACATTCTGAGGCTAGCTCCACTCCTCTTTTCTGTAAAATATCATCCAATGGTAATCTTTTGTTTAAGAAGCGCCAAATGAAAATTGATATGCTTGGATATAGAAATTTATTCCAGCATGCTCTCCAAATGCCTTCCGACTGTTGTCTGTCTCTGATTTGGTTCCATGCCGTTTTCAATGTAAATTTACCATTCAAAGACGGTATCCAAAAGATAGTATCCCGACATTCCAGTTTGTTTCCTTTAACTAGTGAATCTTCCTTCAGTTTTGGTGCCTCAACCGCCAAAATTTCAACCACAATACTAGCTGGGACTGTACTACACAATTTAGATAAGTTCCAGCCTTGGGAGTTAGTAAATTCAGAGACTCTGTAATTTGGACTACCCACAACTGTACACATCTGGTTTAAAGGCCCTGGATCCAGCCAAGTATCATACCAAAAATTTAATTCACCATTGCCTAAGATCCATCCGATATTTTGTTCAGCTAAATGTCTGACTTTTAACAATCGGCGCCAGCAAGGAGAGGCCCTGTAGTTAGCCAAAACCACAGCTGGATGAGCTAAACGACAATACATTTTTAATAGGTAGAAAGCCCATGGAGTATTCTGCTCATGGAATCTGAACCATAATTTCATCACTGTAGCTGTGGCAATATCCGATAATTTTCTGATCCCTAAGCCCCCTTCCAATTTTGGTTTACAGATATTAGACCAGGCTAACCAAAGGATTTTCATTTTTGAGTTGGCCATACCCCAAAAGAAATTAGCAAATAGCATTTCTATCTGATGCTGAATTGACATAGGAGGAAGAAGAACCTGCAAGATATAGAATGGGATAGAGGTTAGAACACTTTGTATAAGTAACAATCTACCTCCATATGACAATCTTTGGATATTCCATCCCATTAATCTTTTCCTGATTTTTTCTACTAAGAATTGAAAGAGATTTGCTTTTCGATTCCCAGCTGCTATGGGAACTCCCAAGTAGATAATAGGATGATGGCCTTCTAAAAAACCAGTAATGGAAGTAATTGAGTCCTTTCTGGCAGTTGAGATGCTCCTGGCTGGAAAAAATAAACTTTTGCTAGCATTAATCAATTGGCCTGAACATATCTCATACTTCTCTAAGAAGTTTTTCAACCTCTTGACATTATTAATTGAACCATTCACTAAAATCATGATGTCATCAGCATAAGCCAAGTGGGACAATTTAATATCACATCCTAAATTGAAATATAGCTGAGGAAATTTACCATACAAAGCATCTAAGCCTCTAGAGAGAAATTCAGCGGCTATAATAAAAAGGAGTGGAGAAATAGGATCTCCCTACC
The DNA here is from genome assembly GCA_024364735.1 of Boesenbergia rotunda. Lineage (NCBI taxonomy): Eukaryota > Viridiplantae > Streptophyta > Magnoliopsida > Zingiberales > Zingiberaceae > Boesenbergia > Boesenbergia rotunda. Next base: position 116,334 of record JAGFNQ010000925.1, read on the forward strand.
TTAAACCTCTCTTAGAGTGGAAAAAGCCTGACAAATGTCCGTTGATTTTAACAGAGAACCAACAATCAGATATACAACGTTTAATAAGACCAATAGTAGTAGCCGAAAATCCAAAGGCTTCCATGACTTTGAAAAGAAAAGACCATTGAATTCTATCAAATGCTTTAGCCATATCTAATTTCAACATTAGGTTACCTCCTCTGACATGATAATTCAGCTTATGATTAACCTCTTGCGCCAATAATATATTATCTGATATTAATCTACCAATACAAAACCACTCTGAGAGGGAGAGATAATCTTGTGCATAACTTTGCTTAATCTTGAGGCTAATAGCTTGGAGATAATTTTGTTTGAGACATTACATAGACTAATCGGCCTAAAATCCTTCCATTGTTGACCATTGTCCAATTTTGGGATTAAAATTATTGTAGTGGCTGCCATTCCCTTCGGCATAGAACTGCCATGAAAATAATCTAAAACCGCTTCAAGCAAATCCTCTTTGATAATCTCCCAACAGGATCTATAAAACTGAGTTGAAAATCCATCCGGACCTGCCGAGCTGTCTAAAGACATATCCCAAATAATATTTTTTATTTCCTCCATATTCGGAAGTAATGAGAGATTAACTTTGTCACTTGCATTTATTAAAATTGGAGTATGATCAAAATTGACTTCGTTACAATTGTAAGACTCACCAGTTAGGATCTTCTCAAAATAGGATGAACTGGACGCATGGATAAGGTCCGGTTTGTCCAAGCAAATCCCTTCTTCCCATATTCGAAATATTCTGTTAGCCATTCTTCTTTTTTTCACTAATCCATGGAAGAATTTGGTATTTCTTTCCCCTTCAGCCATCCATTTTACTGCAGCCTTTTGTTTCTAGAATACTTCTTCCATGTGCAAGACATGAAACAGCTGTGCCTGTTTATGAGCTTTGTCTCTTTTATTAGTCTCTGAAGGATCTTGATCATAATTTTTCTCTGCCGCAGCAAAATTTTCTTCAGCTTTAATAATATTGTCATGTAGATTGCCAAAAACTTCCCAATTCCACCATTTCAAATGTACTTTCAGCCTTTTGAGTTTACATTGCAATTTCTTGAGACCTTTTTCTACAGTCGGCAGTCTCCAATTTAAAGTAACTGTTTGATGAAAATTAGCATGACTGATCCACATATTTTGAAAGCGAAAAGAAGCAGCAGGTTTTGAAAATTTTGGAAAGGTAATAAGTAAAGGAGCATGATCTGAAGCTGCCCTGTTTAGGTGCTCAACACGCACTGAAAAATCACCGATTTCCCAAGAAGGGGATAAAAGAATTCTGTCTAACCATTTCCAGATTTTATTGTTCGTCCAAGTGAATCTATCACCCACGAAACCAGCATCTATTAGCCCAGCTAACATAATAAATTCATTAAAATCATTGACTGGACCAAGTTTTGATATAAAACTTTTTGAATGCTCACTAGAATTGGAGATAACATTAAAATCTCCACCAATTAGCCAGAACTCTGAGTCAACTGGTTTAATTTCTAATAATTTCTCCCAAAGAACAGCTCTCTCTGATTGTGTGCATTTAGCATAAACCACAGTAATAAACATCTTTATAGGAAAAATGTGCGAGCTAATTTTCATATGGAGGAATTGCTCATGATCTAACAATAATTCGCATTCAATATTAGAGTCATATAGGAACCAAATTTTACCAGAGCAATTAGCAATAGCATTATCAAATCGCAATCTCCTGGTGATAGAGACCACTTCTAAGTTGATAAATGGCTCTAGGATACTCAGAAAATTCAAATGATAGTTTTCTCTTAGAAAATAAGCTCTACATATGGATGCTTCATTTCCAATTCCTCTAATATTCCAAATAATACCTGCCATTAAATACAATTTGAGGAAATAGCATTTTGGGGTTGTGTTTTGCTCCTGGTAATTCTCCGATCCTCACTAGTCCCTGCTGTAGAGAAAGCCACTGATTTAGAAAAAGACTGATTTCCTGCTTTCTTGCCTTTGTTTTTTTGTGTGGCCAATTCTGCAAAATTAAAAGAGGAAGATCTATGAAGTTGGCAGACCTCACCATTAACAGCATCATCCTCCTCTGTAAAAGTTTTAGAGACTTCTTCAATATTATTTTTATCTTGCACTTCCCAGGGTTTGTCATATTGATCTAACTGTGGAAAATCTGTCATTGTAAGATCACTTCCAACTTCATTATCAGCCCACGAAACATGTTGTTTAGACTTGGCATTTTTGTTATAATCTGTTAAAAGATTGACTGATACTTCATTAATCTTCTACAATTCCTCTTCCTGCTCTGTATTAATTATAACAGTCTTCGCTTTATTTGGAAATTCAGTAGCCAAAAATACCCCTTTGTCTGGCCTTTCCTGAGTCATCTTATCTGAGGAACTGTGAACTTCTTTAGTGTACTTTTTATGAGTTTCTATATAGTCTTTCTTATTACCTTCTGGATCTTCAGAGGATACTATGTTTGTCTGATCTTCTTCTTCTAAATCAGTCAAAATTTGGAATCGATTCCTTGCTCTGTCAGTTAACTTAATCTCCTGACTTTTGGTAACTTCATTATTCTTTTTTTGAACCCATTTTTTCTTTTCAGTCTGATACAAATTCAACTCCAAAGGAGGTTCTTCCTCAATTGATCCTGCATTTAGCCTTTCCTTTTTATTTAACTGAGTCTTCAAAACCTCATTATCAGCATTAAACTTTCTATCATAAAACCATGTTGGCTTTGAGCTATTTCCATTAATATAGCATTCCTCGATCGAGTGGCCCAAGTGTTTACAATCCTCACAATATTTTGGTAGCTTTTCATAAAGAACTTTCTGTAGGCGCTTCTCTTCTCCAATACCAATCCAAAAGTCATCAACTTTAGGTTTCAGCAAATCTAGCTCTACACAAATTCGAGCCACAGAGAGCCTAGAGCCATCAGCTGTACCTTCGTCAATTTTAATTGGCTTACCTACAATTCTTGCCATTGAAAAGAGACTTTGCTTATTAAACATATGGATGGGTAGGTCTGGTAATTGAATCCATGCTGGGACAATTGATGATTCAACTTCATAAGAGAAATGAGGCGACCACTTGAAGATTCTCAATGGAATGCCTCCAATAAGCCACACCCCTCTACTCCATATACGAGCCATATCTTCATTGGAGGTGAGATGAATGAAGATATATCCAGCTTTTAAGAAACGAATGTTGTAGAAGCTAGAGAGTCCCAGATTACCAAAAGTTTGTTAAATGATCGCTTGACTCGGGCGCAATCCTGAAAATTTGCCAATTAGAGAAAACTGATATGGAATTGCCATACCTGAGATCTCCTCTTCAGTGTAAAATATTCCCGGCTTGTTATTGTAGATAGTAATAGGCTTAAAATTAAGTCCTATATCAGTAAAGTTTTTCTTTGTAGCTCGGGGGGAGCTTGGTTTGACAATCGCAGCATAAGAAGTGACTGATTTATGTCTGCCAGATTGGGAGAGATTACGATCCGAAGATACCTTCACGTGAGATGTTCTCTCTATTGCATGATCTAGACTAGGGTTTGTAGAATTCAACAAATCTTCCGACTCTGACGTCGTAGTCCCGATGGAAGGATTTAGATGAGAGATATCATTAGCAATTGACAATGGAGATAAAGTCGGTGTAGTGGATGCGAGGGAAGGATGATCGGAAATCATCGCCGGCGAAATCTGGCCACCGGCGGCCAAGCCGCCAGAGGAAAACTTGCCCGCGATTTGCTCCCGCTTGTGAATTCTTGAAACCTTAATCGTGCTTAACTATGTACTAACATCATGGTAACTTATAAACATACATCCTTGAAACCTTAATCCAATCCAAGCCTTAGATATGGGACTTGGCCGAAACCCTAAAGGACCATGGGTCCATGGAGAAATTCACATAGGTCATGATTAACATCCAATACACTACCTATTATGCCATAGAAAACCATTTGAGCCCTTGATTGGATTTAACCCTAAGTGCTAGGCCCAAACCATGTGTTGGCCGAAACCCTAGAAGGGTATTAAGCCCATAGGAAAATTCATATAAATCACCATTATTACCCATAAGATATCATAGGAAACATACTAATCATGCTTGAAAGGTTGGAGTTTACACCTAGCCATTTAACCTTGATGTGGCCGAAACCCTAGGGGGTTTTAGGGTGCTACAAAAACTTCCAAAATCATACTTTTATGCTTAACTTATCATGAATAAACATTAGGAAACATAATAGGGGTTTTCAATATGATTTTAACCTCAAAATCTTGCTTGGCCGAAACCCTCACAAGCCCTAATCATGGATTTCTCAACATAGCATGCCAATAAGAACTTAGATCATGACAAACAACTTGGAAGCTATCAAACCACAGGTGAGGGGGTCTTACCTTCCCTTATCTTGGATATAATCCTTGAATAGAAAAATAGAAAGAACCTTCTTGACTCTAAACTTCTCCTTAGCCCTTGTAGCCTAGTAGAGAGCCTTGAGTCTTCAAGATGGAGTCCTTGGTGAAATTTTTCCTAAGGGGAGAACCCATGTGGGTTTCGTCTAGAGCAAGAAGAAAGGAGAAAAGGAATGACTTTGGTGGAAGAAGAGAAGAGAAAATGTAACTCCCATGCCACTTCTCTCATTGCCTTTATACCACATCAAGGAGGGCAAGTGAAGAGTCATGGTGTCTCTTCCCTTGATGGCTCTTCATTTTCCCTAAGCCTTAACCAAAATCCACATCATCCTCTACTAGCACTCCCTTGCTAGGTGAATTGGTTAGTACATGCATGGTGGTACCATAGGTCCAAGGTTCAATCCTTGGTGCATACACTTTATTTTTCTATTTTATTTTTATATTATTTTCGAAAATTCCCCTAAGGCCCACCCATAATCATGCAAATACTCCTAATTAAAACCCATTTATATTTATATTAAATTTCACTTAAAATCCACTAATAACCATGGTCTTAGAAAAGCCCATTAGTACTTAGCTTCTCAATTTAAATGAGAAAATTATGGATAACTAGGCTAAGGTTCGTACTAGTATCTCTAGGCTCCTTCAAAAACTATTTAGACATGATCAATATTTTAAAGAAAATATTGAGAAGATTTTTCGGGTTGTTACAATCCCCATACCTTGTGAAAGTTCGTCCACGAACTTAGAATAGCTCTGGGTACTTGCGTCTCATCTCGTCCTCGTGTTCCCAGGTAGCTTCCTCGAACCTTTGNAATCGTGCTTAACTATGTACTAACATCATGGTAACTTATAAACATACATCCTTGAAACCTTAATCCAATCCAAGCCCTAGATATGGGACTTGGCCGAAACCCTAAAGGACGATGGGTCCATGGAGAAATTCACATAGGTCATGATTAACATCCAATACACTACCTATTATGCCATAGAAAACCATTTGAGCCCTTGATTGGATTTAACCCTAAGTGCTAGGCCCAAACCATGTGTTGGCCGAAACCCTAGAAGGGTATTAAGCCCATAGGAAAATTCATATAAATCACCATTATTACCCATAAGATATCATAGGAAACATACTAATCATGCTTGAAAGGTTGGAGTTTACACCTAGCCATTTAACCTTGATGTGGCCGAAACCCTAGGGGGTTTAGGGTGCTACAAAAACTTCCAAAATCATACTTTTATGCTTAACTTATCATGAATAAACATTAGGAAACATAATAGGGGTTTTCAATATGATTTTAACCTCAAAATCTTGCTTGGCCGAAACCCTCACAAGCCCTAATCATGGATTTCTCAACATAGCATGCCAATAAGAACTTAGATCATGACAAACAACTTGGAAGCTATCATACCACAGGTGAGGGGGTCTTACCTTCCCTTATCTTGGATATAATCCTTGAATAGAAAAATAGAAAGAACCTTCTTGACTCTAAACTTCTCCTTAGCCCTTGTAGCCTAGTAGAGAGCCTTGAGTCTTCAAGATGGAGTCCTTGGTGAAATTTTTCCTAAGGGGAGAACCCATGTGGGTTTCATCTAGAGCAAGAAGAAAGGAGAAAAGGAATGACTTTGGTGGAAGAAGAGAAGAGAAAATGTAACTCCCATGCCACTTCTCTCATTGCCTTTATACCACATCAAGGAGGGCAAGTGAAGAGTCATGGTGTCTCTTCCCTTGATGGCTTTTCATTTTCCCTAAGCCTTAACCAAAATCCACATCATCCTCTACTAGCACTCCCTTGCTAGGTGAATTGGTTAGTACATGCATGGTGGTACCATAGGTCCAAGGTTCAATCCTTGGTGCATACACTTTATTTTTCTATTTTATTTTTATATTATTTTCGAAAATTCCCCTAAGACCCACCCATAATCATGCAAATATTCCTAATTAAAACCCATTTATATTTATATTAAATTTCACTTAAAATCCACTAATAACCATGGTCTTAGAAAAGCCCATTAGTACTTAGCTTCTCAATTTAAATGAGAAAATTATGGATAACTAGGCTAAGGTTCGTACTAGTATCTCTAGGCTCCTTCAAAAACTATTTAGACATGATCAATATTTTAAAGAAAATATTGAGAAGATTTTTCAGGTTGTTACAATCCCCCATACCTTGTGAAAGTTCGTCCACGAACTTAGAATAGCTCTGGGTACTTGCGTCTCATCTCGTCCTCGTGTTCCCAGGTAGCTTCCTCGAACCTTTGACTTTTCCATAGAACCTTGACTAAGGGTACCTCCTTGTTCCTTAGCTTCTTGACTTCCCGATCCAAGATCTGGATGGGTCGGCTTTCATAACTTAGGTCCTCCTGAACTTGTACTGTCTATGGCTTGATCACTTGGTCCATATTTGGAATACACTTCTTAAGCATTGACACATGGAACACGTTATGAATACCTGACATCTCCTGAGGCAGCTCCAGTTCATATGCCACCTTGCCAACTCTTTTCAAGATCAGGTACGGTCCCACATATCGCGGACTCAGTTTTCCTCTCTTTCCAAATCTCATCACCCCTTTCATAGGAGCCACTTTGAGGAATACTAAATCTCCAACATTAAATTCCAGTGGTCTACGCCGGACATCTGCATAACTCTTCTGCCAGCTCTGAGCAACTTCTATCCGTTGTCGAATGTTCTGTATAGCTCGAGTGGTGCTGTCGATGACATCCGTTGTGAGCCCCATCTCCTTCTTTTCACCACCTTCGTACCAACAGATCGGAGACCTATATCTCCTCCCGTACAAAGCTTTATAAGGTGCCATTCCGATAGTAGCTTGGTAGCTATTATTGTAAGCGAATTCTGCTAAACATAGATATCGGCACCAGCTCCCTTTGAAATCCAAGGCACAAGCTCGCAACATGTCCTCCAGCACTTGATTCACTCATTCAGTTTGCCCGTCAGTCTGAGGATGAAAAGCTGTACTGAATCGTAATTTAGTGCCGAGGGACTTCTGGACACACTCCCAAAAATGTGAAGTAAAGCGACCATCCCTATCTGAGATGATGGTCTTGGGAACTCCATGAAGTCTGATTATCTCCTTAACATATAATTGAGTCAGTTGCTCAATCGAATAAGTCATCTTGATTGCTAGGAAGTGAGCAGACTTCGTCAACCTGCCACAATCACCCATACCGCATCATATCCATTTGTAGTTTTGGAAAGTCCTGAAATAAAATCCATAGAGATGTCTTCCCATTTCCATTCCGGAATCGGAAGTGGCTGCAGAACTCCTCTGGGTCGCTGGTGCTCTGCCTTCACCCGTTGGCAGGTCAGGCAAGTGCCAACATGCTGAGCCACATCTCTCTTCATACCGGACCACCAGAATTTCTCTTTCAGATCTTGATACATCTTGGTGGATCCCGGATGTATCGAATAAGGGGTTTCGTGAGCTTCTACTAATATTGCTCTCCGCAGCCCCGGATCATTAGGAATACATAGACGATCCCTAAGATAGAGTACTCCCCCGTTGGCGATATGAAAACCTTCACCCTTTCCTTCTAGGATCTCCTGTTTGATTCTTTGAAAGCTCGGATCACCATCTTGTTTGTCCAATATGTCCTCGAACAGCGTCGGTGATAATATTATGGTAGAAAGCCATCCGGAGATGACCTCGACCCCAAACTTCATAATTTCCCTTTCGAGTGGTCGGGATAATCTAGATATGGACATCAAGGTGGCACTTGACTTCCGGCTGAGTGCATCGGCCACTTTGTTCGCCTTTCTTGGATGGTAGAAGATCTCGCAGTCGTAGTCCTTTAACAACTCCAGCCACCGGCGTTGTCTCATATTCAGGTCTTTCTGAGTGAAGAAATACCGCAGACTCTGGTGGTCTGTATAAATCCTACACTGCGCTCCATACAGATAGTGCCTCCATATCTTAAGAGCGAAGACCACAGCGGCTAATTCTAGATCGTGGGTGGGGTAATTCTGTTCATGTTCTTTAAGTTGTCTAGAGGCGGAGGCAATGACTTTACCATTCTGCATAAGCACAGCTCCAAGTCCCAGTCGGGAGGTGTCGCTATACATGTCTAAGCCCTGGTTACTCTCTGGAAGGGTGAGAATTGGAGCACTTGTAAGTCTCCTTTTTAGCATCAAGAAACTCCTTTCGTAGTTTTCCGTCCATTCATATTTCTTATCCTGCCGGGTGAGAGCTGTTAGAGGGGCTGCAATCCTTGCGAAGTCCTCCACAAATTTCCGATAATAGCCCGCCAACCCAAGAAAACTTCTGATTTCGCTGGCGTTCCTCGGTCGGCTCCAGTTATTCACAGCTTCAATCTTTGTTGGGTCTACCATAACCCCATCTTTGGAAATAATATGGCCCAAAAAGCCCACTTGGTCAAGCCAGAACTCACATTTGGAGAACTTGGCGTACAGTTGTTTTTTCCGAAGAGTCTGTAGTACTATCCTCAGATGCTTGGCGTGCTCTTCTTGGTCTCTTGAATAAATAAGGATATCGTCGATGAAGACGATTACAAATTTGTCGAGAAAAGACGAGAATACCCGATTCATAAGGTCCATAAACATCGCAGGAGCATTGGTCACGCCGAAGGGCATGACAATAAACTCACAATGCCCGTACCTTGTTCGGAAGGCCGTCTTCGGGATATCATCCTGTTTTACTTTGACTTGATGATAACCAGACCTCAGATCGATTTTCGAGAACACGGTAGCTCCTTTTAATTGGTCAAACAGGTCATCTATCCTCGGATGGGGATACCTATTCTTGATCGTTACATTGTTCAGTGCTCGATAATCTATGCACATTCGCATAGATCCGTCTTTCTTCTTCACAAACAGTACCGGAGCTCCCCATGGGGAATGACTAGGGCGAATAAGTCCCTTATCGAGCAACTCCTGTAGCTGTTCTTGAAGTTCTTTTAATTCAACCGGCGCCATACGGTAGGGTGCCTTGGAGATCGGGTTAGTACCAGGAACTAATTCGATCTCAAATTCCACTTCTCTATCAGGAGCTAACCCCGGTAACTCATCCAGGAATACCTCTGGGTACTCGCATACCACTATGACATCTTCCAACTTCTGATCCTTTGTTTGACCTACGTCAACCACATGTGCTAGAAAACCAATATATCCCTTGTCTAACATCTTCCGTTCTTTGAGAGTCGATACAAATTTCCCGGTCCTTTTCCTTGGCTCTCCGATAAATTCAAACGTGGAATCTGCCTCGGGTTGAAAGACCACCCTTCGTTTACGCAACTCGACAGAAGCACCGTATTTGCTCAGAAAATCCATTCCCATTATAACATCATAGTCCTGCATGTCGAGTACTATCAGATCGCAGTAGAGTTCTCTTCCCGCAATTCCGACTGGTACCGCACGCAGCACGTGAGTGGATGTCATTATTTCTCCCGAAGGCAAGGTTGTTAAGAACTTGCAGTTTAAAACTTGTGGAGACATATCTATCTTCTTAGTGTAGAATGTAGAGATGAACGAGTGCGTTGCCCCAGTATCAAGTAATGCGGTAGCATACTGACTGTAAATAAGTATCTGACCTGTGACAACCGTTGAAGCATTCGCAGCATCCTCCTTAGTAATAGAGAAAACCTGGCATCTGCCATAGTTGTTGGGGCCTCTAATCTCTCTTGGCTCATCAGGGTACTCTCCGGCTCCGCTTGCATATAATGTAGTTTCGCGGGTGCACTCTGATATTGTACAAGCTGTTGGGGAGGTGCCTGGTTCTTGGTAGGACAGTAAGAGGCCATGTGCCCTTCCACTCCACAGATGAAGCACCGGTTCGTACCTTTGCGGCATTCCCCAGGGTGCATTTTCCCGCATGTAGCACACAGAGGGAACCGGGACTGTTTATTTGCTGGGCCCCCTTGGGGGTTGTTCCATGGCTGCCGTTTACCACCCTGGTTTCCTTTCCAATTCGTGTTGGTACTCTGAGGTTTCTGACCCCCTGAGTGTTGATAAAAGGAAGGAACATTAGGGATAATGAAAGATAGTGAATCGAGAATCCCGGAGTGAACATGATTCTTACTTTCATTTACTGCCTTCCTTTGTTGGTTGATATTGTTCAGGTAATGTTCGGTGAGTAGGGCACTACTAAACAGCTCCTCTGCAGTCTGCGGTCTGTTAACTCAGCCGGCCACGTTCAAAGCTATTTCGGGCCGTAACATCTTTATCATAAGTCGGACCCTTTCTTTCTCAGTACGAACCAACTCAGGGCATAGACGAGCCAATCGGTTAAATTTCTGCACAGCTTCATTGACCGAGAGGTTGCCCTATCGGAATTCCATGAACTCGTCGTAATGTTTGTTCGTGACACGCATATTGAAGAATTCTTCGAAGAACTCTGATTCGAAGTCTGACCACGTCATCTGGTTCACCTGTCTCTTGGCCTTGACCCTTTCCCACCACATCCTGGCATCCCCAGAAAGGCAGAATGATACACACTTAATCTTCTCATGTTCAGGCCAATCCATCAGCTCCATTGTACTCTCCACGGTTTTGAACCACGCTTGGGCGTCCCACGGCTCACCAACACCCGAGAAATTTTCCAGTTTCAGCCTCAACCACTGAATCAGATAAGCCTCCTGTCATGCTACAGTGGTCAATCCTGTTGGAGGAGTTTGCGTAACCGTAGGTGCGACGGGTATAGCAGTCTGGTTCACCGGTGGAGTAGTCGAATTTTCTTGTTGGTTCATCAGGGTATTAATGGTTTGCTGCTGCTCGGTAACTTGACGCTGAAGTTGGGTCACTAATTGCATCAGGTCAGGCGAGGGAGTAGTCTCATTAAGTCTGTTACTCTGTCTTCTAGCCATGCTTTCCTTCATGAAGGACAAGTATGGGTAATATGAGTTATCATTATTCCTACCTTCCATATTAAATTCTAAATTAAAGGAAAAAAATAATAAAATATCGTTCATATTAACATATCCCAGAAGTACTTGCTATCATAAAGTATCATTCATACTTGCATAGTCTAGAATCATAAAGTATCCTAAAAGTGCTTATTATCATAAAATATGTAGAAAGGTACTTACATGGAAGCGGCAGGAAAAAGGCTTGATGTGTGTGTAGTGAGATGATAACTGCTCTGATACCAACCTGTAACGCCCGCCCTTTTCCCACACCTTACGGTGTGGCAAGAGGTGGCGTTATGCTAAACATACATGTACATATAAAACATCTTAATGCAACGGAATAAAATTTTTTTTCTTCTACACATGCTTTTAACCATGCAACTAATACATGAAACATCTATACATGCCTAAATTTGTCATTCATGAACCTAGTGTCATTGGACTTAGCATATTAACGACATGCATGACATCATGATATAACCATTCCATAGCTTATTCATAATCATCATAAGTAGCAAGTAACGTATCTGTAAACATCATGAGTCTTAAGTCATTCATTAGGCATAACCATTATAAACATAGCATAGAATCTAAGGAGGCATTTCAACCCAAGACATGCGATATGTGTAATTAAAAGAATCCTTTGCCATGTCAACGCCACACACACACATGCTCTTGCCCCTCCTGCTGCTTCCCTTATTAACCTCTTGTTTGATCTGCGGTACGAGGAAAATAAGACTATAAGCACACAGGCTTAGTAAGACCCTTTCCTACTCACTAAAACCATACGTCACTTAAACATAAACATATCCAGCATCTGACATAACATAATTCTAAACATAAAACATAAGCATAGTCTTAGCGTAAGTTATAAGCATATGAACAACCAACATAGCAGGATTTTTAACATAAACATAAACCTACAACATACTTAGCATGACATAACTCTTAGCATACATGAGCATGAAACATACTTATCATGGCACAATTCTTAACATACATGAAACATACTTATCATGGCATAATTCTTAACATACATGAGTATGAAACATACTTATCATGGCATCATTCTTAGTATGGGCATAAGCACAGTCTTAACATAAGCATAAGCATAAACATACTTACCCTAGCATAATGCATAACATGAATGAATGCATGAGTCAAATGCGTATACATAAGGATGCTTAATTTAAAATCATACTTTCAAATACTTAAACATAATCATAACATCATTGGGGTCCCCGGCTTGTACCACATACATATATCATAAGCGCGCATCCCTAAGTAAATACGAGGTAGCGAGCCCCGACCTACTAGGGTAGGAACAGCTATGGTAGTTCCAAAAACCGGGGCGTTCTTAAGGTGCCCATCCCTGTTGGATAGCTACGGTAGTCCCAGAACCATGGATAGCTACGGTAGTCTAGAACCGAGGCGTTCTTAATGTAGCGACCGCCTTCTCTACCTTAGACGGACCGTTACTTGTCTACTTCTTGACTCTAATGCACGACAAAAAATGCGGAACTTTTTTTTTGTATTTAAATCTATCTAAAAATGATATTCTAACTTTAATAGTCATGCATGATACAATGGCACATTACTAGCAATTCTAACCATTTAACTCATCACACAAGGTTCTATAACATTACTAAAGCATTATGGAATATGAATGTAACTTTTCTAAGCATATTTAAAGCAATAAAACTTAATTCAAAAGGAGACTAACAACATCTTGGCACATGCATCAAATAGCTCCATCAAAGTATCGATATTCAAAACTACTCACGCTTATACCCATCCAATGCAATCATAAGGATGTATATACTAAATAGAATGACATGGAATCTTCACTCGTGGTTTTAAGACATGCAAAATATCTAAAACACAAAAGTATGCATACTAATTGAAATGACATGGAATCTCCATTCTACAAAATTGAGCAGGTAAAACTATCCGAAGCATAAATGTTTAATAAACTCCATAACACAATAACTTGGAATTTGGAAACCTTAACCATTGCATTTCAAATAAGCTAAACTGTCTCGTCCCAAGGACCTCTCTAAGGTCAGCCACCACACACACGTCACTCAGCACCTCCTTGTCGTCTTCCTTCAGAATTGCTTGCCTTTACCTTCACCTGCAGCAAGAGGAAATGCAACTAATAAGCATAAAGCTTAGCAAGTACTATCTAGCTCACAAAATCTCGAAATGTGCAAGCATGCTTTTTAAACACTATGAAATCACATGAGATACTTTTATGCTTAACAGAAAAACACTGAAACATGTATAACTCAAAACATGCATACTCAAGCATTAATAAGTCTTAACTCACTTTTTTTTGGCTTAACTTGAAACTTTAGCAATTCTTTAACTTTAAATCTTTCTTTAACTTTTAGAAAACTTCCTTAAACTTTAGAAAAACTTTGCTAAAGCATATACTTGAAAATAATAACTCACTTGGATCCACTTAAGACGTAAGTACCATCTTATGCGCGTTCCCTAAAAGGTTGGGGTAGCGAGCCACCAATCCTAATAGGGCAGACCTTGGTCTACCAGGGCCAAGACCTTGGAATTGGACACCTGGATTTCTTTAACGATGCCCTTGGACGCCGGGTACTGGCCTTAGAAAATAAAATAGCTTTTCTCTCTTTTCTTTCTTATCTTTAAATGCCTTGGCATTTTATCGAACACCTTGTGTGCCCAAATCCCTAAGTCTTGACTTTTGGGATTTCGTAAGGCCTTGGCCTTCTCTTTTCTTTTTCTTTATCTTTCTTTTCTTTTCTTATAGATTTCTTAGACCCTACACTCACATAGGGTACTCTATCAAATATATATAAGCATATAATGAACTAAGATCACATGCAAAATCTTAAACTAAAAGTAAATATCTCTTTTAAAACTTTTAAGGGAAAATTCTTGCGGAAAACCGCCTCTTACTGCAGGTGAGCAGTACTTACATTGATATCTTGGACTTACAACCAAGAACGGCGTCGGAGGTTCCGGAGAAACTCAGAGTCTCGGAGATTTCTTCGCGCTCACGCGTTCCTCTCGTCGCGGGGATTCCGAATATCGAAAAATCTCTCGGAGGAGAGCCTTGGCCGACCACTAGAGGAAAGCCCTAGGGCTTGGTGTGGTTTCGCCCAAGAGAGGAGAGGAGAGGGGCGGCGTGAGGAGGAGAGGGAGTTGCCGAATCCAAAAATAAAAGAATCACTTAAGTTCTTCTATTTATACCAAGGGGTATTTCGACCCAACTTATAACTTAACTTAATATCTCTCTATTTTCTTTCAGCACACCCCTGCTGGGGCTCCTGGTTAACCCGACCAACTTAAGTCGTTGGTCCCATGGGAGGTCTCGGGTTCAAAACTCGTCCAGGCAACTTTTTGCCGAAAACTCTATTTCTTTTAATAAAAATACTAAACGGACTCAGAAAAATCCGTAAAAATATTCTAAAAATTCCTAAAAATCTAAAGAATATCTCTAAAGTATTTTTAACTAATTTCAAGGACTTTAAGGACTTAAAATGGAAATTTTGGGGCGTTACACTTAAGGTGCCCATCCCTTGGACCCTTACTTCGGTCCGGTACAAGCCCATTCATAAAGTAAAATAACTATGCATGCTTCATCATTCATACTTGACATATCTTAGAACATAAACATAATCTTGTTACATGAAGCATGACATAAACATGCTTGGCATTTCATCATTCATACTTATTTCATAACATCGTTATGCCTTCATCATTCATACTTATCATTCATACTTAAGACATAACATCATCTTCATCCATCTTCCTTTATTCATAAAAACATGACATACTTACATAATCATGCCTCCAGGCATAAACATTATCTTGGTTCATAAGCTTGCATGATCATGGTACATAAGATAAACATGCATTTCATACATGATACATTTCATCTAGCATGCATAATCCTAGTATCCATCATAGAGTATGCATGGGTAAGCTACATATAAACATGATGCATACTACTTAGGTTCATGACATTCATCATAAAACATGCATAGACCTTCATACACATACATCTATTATAAGCATTTAACCTTCTACATGTATCATTCTATTTATCATAACATACCCCTACATCAATTACATATGTTCATGGTATATGATTTAAATATTCATGAGTAAAGCATAATATAAAACCTAACATACAAGGACATGTTACATAACACATAAGCTAAGATTTTAGTAATATAAAGATCCTTACATCGTGCTTAACTATGTACTAACATCATGGTAACTTATAAACATGCATCCTTGAAACCTTAATCAAATCCAAGCCCTAGATATGGGACTTGACCGAAACCCTAAAGGACCATGGGTCCATGGAGAAATTCACATAGGTCATGATTAACATCCAATACACTACCTATTTGCCATAGAAAACCATTTGAGCCCTTGATTGGATTTAACCCTAAGTCCTAGGCCCAAACCATGTGTTGGCCGAAACCCTAGAAGGGTAATAAGCCCATAGGAAAATTCATATAAATCACCATTATTACCCATAAGATATCATAGGAAACATACTAATCATGCTTGAAAGGTTGGAGTTTACACCTAGCCATTTAACCTTGATGTGGCCGAAACCCTAGGGGGTTTTAGGGTGCTACAAAAACTTCCAAAATCATACTTTTATGCTTAACTTATCATGAATAAACATTAGGAAACATAATAGGGGTTTTCAATATGATTTTAACCTCAAAATCTTGCTTGGCCGAAACCCTCACAAGCCCTAATCATGGATTTCTCAACATAGCATGCCAATAAGAACTTAGATCATGACAAACAACTTGGAAGCTATCATACCACAGGTGAGGGGGTCTTACCTTCCCTTATCTTGGATATAATCCTTGAATAGAAAAATAGAAAGAACCTTCTTGACTCTAAACTTCTCCTTAGCCCTTGTAGCCTAGTAAAGGGAGCCTTGAGTCTTCAAGATGGAGTCCTTGGTGAAATTTTTCCTAAGGGGAGAACCCTTGTGGGTTTCGGCTAGAGCAAGATGAAAGGAGAAAAGGAATGACTTTGGTGGAAGAAGAGAAGGAAAAATGTAACTCCCATGCCATTTCTCTCATTGCCTTTATACCACATCAAGGAGGGCAAGTGAAGAGTCATGGTGTCTCTTCCCTTGATAGCTCTTCATTTTCCCTAAGCCTTAACCAAAATCCACTTCATCCTTTACTAGAACTCCCTTGCTAGGTGAATTCGTTAGTACATGCATGGTGGTACCATAGGTCTAAGGTTCAATCCTTGGTGCATGCACTTTATTTTTCTATTTTATTTTATTTTTATATTATTTTCGAAAATTTCCCTAAGACCCACCTATAATCATGCAAATATTCCTAATTAAAACTCATTTATATTTATATTAAATTTCACTTAAAATCCACTAATAACTATGGTCTTAGAAAAGCCCATTAGTACTTAGCTTCTCAATTTAATGAGAAAATTATGGATAACTTGGCTAAGGTTCGTACTAGTATCTCTAGGCTCCTTCAAAAACTATTTAGACATGATCAATATTTTAAAGAAAATATTGAGAAGATTTTCTGGGTCGTTACAACAACATTACCTTCCATGTCGGTTTTCTTCTTGAAAACCCACTTGCACCCTATGGGCTTAATCCCTTCAGGTGGGTTAACCAAGTCCTATACTTGATTTTTGTACATGGAATCCATTTCCGACTTCATGGCTTCAAGCCATTTATCCCTTTCTGAATTTTTCAGAACATCTTCATAACTGATAGGTTCGTCATCGTTAATGAGTAACACGTCGTTCGATTCACTTATGAGAAATCCGTATCTCTCTGGAATATTGCGTGTACTATCAGACCTACGAAGAAGTGGTGTTATTTTAGGTTCAACTGATAGCTCATCATTATGAGTTATTGGTTGTGGGTCTAGACTAGGTGTCTCTGTAATGTCTATTGGAGTTTCTTGAACTTCTTCAAGTTCAATGCTACTCCCAATATTTTCTTGTAAAAGAAATTCTTTTTCTAGAAATACAGCATGCCTTGAAACAAACACATTTTGTTCCAAGGGATGATAGAATTGGTAACCCTTCGTTTCCTTAGGGTATCAAATAAATAGACATTTATCAGACTTAGCATCCTATTTGTCTGATACAGTCCGCTTTACATAAGCAGGACAACCCCATGAGGTTTCTTACTATTCCACGTCTCATATGGAGTAGTAGAGACTACCTTGGTCGGGACTCTGTTTAGTAAGTAAACAGTTGTCTTAAGCGCATAGCCCCAAAAGGATTTTGGAAGAGTTGCATGATTCATCATAGATCTAACCATGTCCATCAAGGTTCGGTTACGCCTCTCAGATACACCATTATGCTGTGGTGTATATGGCGGAGTCCATTGAGACAATATCCCATTCCATTGA
The DNA here is from genome assembly GCA_024364735.1 of Boesenbergia rotunda. Taxonomy (NCBI): domain Eukaryota; kingdom Viridiplantae; phylum Streptophyta; class Magnoliopsida; order Zingiberales; family Zingiberaceae; genus Boesenbergia; species Boesenbergia rotunda. The sequence continues at coordinate 134,051 of JAGFNQ010000925.1, forward strand.
GACAATATCCCATTGTCCCTAAGATAATCTTGAAACTCTTGACTTAAGTATTCACCACCCCGATCGGATCGAAGTATCTTAATACTTTTGCCAAGCTGTTTCTCTACTTCACTTCTGAATTTTTTGAATTTCTCAAAAGCTTCAGATTTGTGTTTCATTAAGAACACATACCCGAATCGTGAGTGATCATCGATAAAGGTAATGATGTAGCTATAACCTCCTTGTGCAAGAGTTGACATTGGTCAACATACATCAGTATGTATTAGACCAAGCAATTCTCCCACTGGTTTACCTTTTCCGGAAAAGGGTAATTTGGTCATCTTGCCTTTTAAGCATGATTCGCATGTATCAAATGAACTGGGTTCAAATGATTCCAGAATTCCACATCGGTGTAATTTGGTCATGCGTTTCTTACTTACATGACCAAGACGACAATGCCACATATAGGAGTCTATTTGATTATCCATTCGAGCATGTTTGTTGCTAACTTCGATATTGAAAACGTCACCGGATAAATCTAACGTGTAGATACCATTGCATAAAGTTCCGATCCCATAATGAACACCATTTAAAGTTATGTAACAGCAATTGTTACTAAAAGTTAAATGATAACCCTTTTTATTCAAGCATGAAATAGATACAATGTTCTTTATTAACGAAAGAACAAAATAACAATTATCCAATTCTAAGACAAGTCCAGTAGGGAGCTTTAGTAAATATGTTCCGATGGCAACAGCAACAATCTTTGCTCCATTTCCAACTCGCAAATTCACTCCTCCCTTGACGAGTCTCCTTCTATTCCTTAGCCCCTGTATGTCATTACATATATGTCAGCTACACCCAGTATCAAGTACCTAGGTGTCCGAGGAAATAGAGTCACATTCAATAACGAAGATACCTGAAGAGGATGGGGCATCGGATGCCTTCTTCTTCAAGGACTCAAGATAAACCTTGCAGTTTCTTCGCTAGTAGCCCTCCTTGCCGCAGTGATGGCAAGTGCCTTTTGGTGCCCTTTCAATCTTTTTGGCCTTTTTCTTTCTTCCATTATTTTGTTCTTTGGGTTTCCTCTTAGAGCCTTTCATTGAGGAACCAACTAACAGTATCGTCTTCTGATCCTGCTTTACAGAAGGCTCTACAGTCTTCAGCAGGTTAAGCAACTCAGGAATGGTAGTCTCCAGTTTGGTCATCCGATAGTTCATCACAAACTGTGAGTAACTCTTGGGCAAACAATGCAGAATTAAGTCAATACTTAGTTCGTGATCCATTGCAAATCCGAGTGTGCCTAGTCGCTCAATGTACCCCAACATCTTCAACACAAACTGTGAAACAGAAGTGCCTTCCTACATCTTAGAGGTGAAGAGGAGTCTGGAGACCTCAAACCTTTCGGATCTCGCCTGCTTGTCCAACAGCTCATGAAGATGGAAGACGATGGTATGAGCATCCATATGCTCATGCTGCTTTTGTAGCTCAGGTACCATAGCGGCCAGCATGATGCAACTCGCAAGTTCAGAATCGGCCACATGTTTCTGATAGGCCACTAACTGGTCTGGAGTTGCATCTTCAGGAGGATGGTTGGGAAGTTGTTCTTCAAGGACATAAGCAAGCTTTTCTGTCTTAAGGACTATCCTCAGGTTTCGAAGCCAGTCCATGAAGTTTGGCCCAGTCAGCTTATTGGTGTCCAAAATGGAACACAAATTCAGAGAAGACATGATCAGGTGATTATCCTAGAAATACAAATTGAGGTTATGTGATGAGAATGATAAAGAATGCATCAATATACATTAATTAAATCCTATTTATTTTTTGAATTGAATAACCCTTTTTATCAATTCGGGAGATCGTAGGAACATCTCCAAATAGGTTGATATCCAACCATAGATAAGAACAACCATGGCTAGAGTCCATCAAGTTATTCTTAGCTATGAAGGTAGGTAATTATACCGATTACATATTATACATATGTAACTATCACATTATGCTATCAACTAATTGAATGTTTGCATAAATCATTGGGTTGTTAACTCATTAACAAGTATGCAACAATATACATAGCACCCAACTGCACCTCTCTTTACATCGACCTTGGCTGTGGCACAACAAATCGATGCTCCAAGCTTAAGGCTGACCTATTAATCAAGAAATAGTTTTAATATGGTTGGAGCTCATTCAACCGTTTAGTCAGGCTTGGATGTGTCCAACAACCAAAACTAAGGATTGACCTCTGACTCCAACTATATTAATCATAAACTAATACCATGGTTTGAACATGTTGAGGTTCAAGCCGGGCATGGATGTGTCCATCAACCCAAACGAGAAACAAAACTCCGGTTCTAACCATATTAATGGAAGGTGTTGGCCTTAATATTTTATAAGGGGTTTTGGGTCTCATCCTTTTCTTTTATGCACATTCATGACATATAATTATGTCATATTCTAACAATTTCCTTAATAAAGTATGTATGTGACTTAATTTATAAAGTCTCATTAATTGAATTAGGAACCGGATTTCCTAATTCTAATTTCATACTTTATTCAAGAAATTATTTTGGGAAACAATTTCCTGAATTATCATAATCAATTTCAGAAATAATATGTTTAAGACTTTGATTTCTCTAAATCAAATCTTATTAAATTAAGAGACAGATTCTCTTAATTCAACCACATATTATTTTCATGAAAATCTTATTTAAGGAAATATACTCTATAGGAAACAATTTTCCTAATTAATTTTGGAGACAATAATATGTAAGAGCATCACCTCATAAATCAAATAACGAAATTATCGTTTGAGAATCACCTCAAAAATCTCCAAGATTTGATCACATATTTTATTTATGGAAAATTAATATCAATAACTTAATTTGGATGGCTCCCCGAGGCTCAATCCAAATTAAACATTTGACAATTTAAATTCAATTTAGGAAATTTAATTATAACAACTAACTTTAAATTGGACGGCTCCCCGAGGCTCAATCCAAAATAAAAAATTTTGTAAATAATTTAATTTCCAATTATAAATTTATATGTCAATTAATATTCTCATAATTTGTCTAGACTTTCTTGAAAGAAAGTGCCCAAAATTGCGAGCTTTCCATAAATGGAAAGTTTCCAAAAATAAAAGGTTTTCAGAATAATTGTAAGTTTCTGGTACAAAGAAAACTTACGTTTTTCTAAAATTAGAAAATTTCCAAAATAGGAAATTTCCAAAATTGGGAAGTTTCCAAAAATAAAAAGTTTTCACAATTATCATAAAATTTCAGAAACAGAGATATTTCAAAAGTTTGTGAAATTTCATGAGGATTTCCAAACTTTGAAATTCCTAAATCGAAAATTTACCATAATTGGAAAGTTTCCATAATTAAAAATTTCCAAAATTAAGATCATGATAAAGCTTTCCGCAAAACAATTATATGATTATGTCGAACACAAACCTCGGCTCTGATACCACTGTTGGGACCGGGTGCATGTTGACATGGATGCGGGTTCGTAATTTTAATAATTAATTACGTGCAGCGGAAGGTTTAACATAAATAATTTCTCAAATTATTTAACCACACATCTAAACATGCAATTTTATCTTGTGTAGTCATGATCATATATTTAAAATTTTGCAGAAACATAAACTAATTTAAGTATTACCTCGCGTAACTCGAAGGAAGGGACGAGATCCAACCGTAAGCGTCCCTTGGAAGCTCCGCCTCTATTCGCGTTCATGCTGAGTATCTTCGGGATAACTTCGCAAAGCCACGAGTTTCGTGTTCTCGAGAACTAATAGATTCTCCGAGAACGCGATGAGAAAAACCAAGAGAGAAGTCGGAAGACTAATCACAAAAGGATGGCCGGAATCAAAATTCCGGCGAAGCAAAAGAAGAGGCTTGCGGCAAAAAGGATCCTTGCGGCAAACTCTAATTCCGACAGTACATTCATCCGGCCAAGAGATAGCAGGAGCTTCCTTCTCCGGCAGCAGGTGGTAGTCGGCAGGGAAAGGGCAAGGGCGGCCGGCTAGTGCTCCTTCTTGGGGCTGGTTGGCGCACGGCAAGAAGGGGAGAAGAGAAGGAGAGAAAGAGAGGAAGAGAGCCTATGCCTTCATCTCTACAATTCACACCCAAGCCTTGCCTTGGGTCCTTTATATAGTGGCCTCTCAACCATCAAGCCTCTCAAATATGGAATAACTTATTCCATCATGCCAAGTTTGATTTTATATCATGGTTAAAATCATATTTTAATTCATGGTAAAAATCTTCTCTCCTATGGAATAAATGTCCTTATCATGGTAAATCAATCCATGATTGATTTTATAAAATAAACCAATCCATGGTTCATTTTAATTTCTATGAAAAATAAACCAAACCTTGGTTTATTATATAAAAATTTATATCATCCATAATTTTATAAAACAAACCACACTTGGTTTATTTTATAAATTGAACCAAAAACTTGGTTCTCTCCCTTTGTTGTGGCCGGCCAAGCAAAGAGGATGGAGGCCCTCTTTGGCCGGCCCATCCAAGTCATGCCCCAATGAATTAAACTTATTTAATTCATCTATTAAGTCTTCAAAAGACTTAGCCATTTTACGGTTCCGATGCGTCTCTGAAAAATTCAGATTCGACTTATCGTTTGGCTCAACCAAACTTAATCTCTCTTGATTGGAAAATCCAATTTTCAACTCATTTTAAATCCCTCGGATTACTCGTAGTGTGTGTGACTAAATAGGCTTTCAATTTATATTGACCGTCTATAATTAATCAATTATAGAACGATCATGAGTGGCACCTAGTAGTACATCATGATCCCCAATTAATCGAAAGATCAACGGTTGACCTTAGAAACAATTCTGAAACCCTTCGGCAGCTATAATGAATCGTGCCCCATTCCCTTCACCATCTTATACCCACTTGGTTTAGGACATGGTCTATGTGTGTCAGTCCCCACTAGGCTGACTACGTCACACCTAGCACAAGTAACGTGTTCTCGTCCTACGAATTCTAATTACTCTCATGTATTTAAGAGATTAATACTCTGAACATGTCATACTCTGGCTAGAGGCTACGAGTAACAATCCGACGATAGGCCTCGGGTATACATCTCCTCGCAAGGAGTGGTGAATCCTTTGTAGGCTATTCAAACATCTTCGGGCACTTAGTCTTATACCCAATCATCCTGGGTCCACACCTCCTTGGAGATGCTTGCTTAAGATGTCAAAGTATAAGTCTCCATGACCAAGATGACTTGAACACCGCAAGTCAAAGGAACATCGCACTTAAGCTGCAGTAAGAACTTCACTGACATATCTATATGTAGACTACCATATGAAGTTTTACAGCCAGTCACTCCAATGAACTAGTTCCCTTAACTAGCATTCAAGTTTATCTCCGGACATCTCAATGTCACCAGCCAGTGAGAATCAGCTGATTAAAGAATAACCCATGTTAGTCTCAACAGAATTGATAGTGTCCGTATTTATCAATTCATCGACTAGGGACAATTTTAATACTTCACAATTGCACATGTAGAGATAATCACTAGTTGTGAATTCATCACAAATTCTCTCATGCTGTGAATTGTATTGCGGACATTCAGTAAATGAGTTTAAGATCTCAAACAAATACAAACATGTATACTCAAATAGTGAATATTCATTTATTAGAATAAATGATTACAATCATAAGGCGATTGCCTTAGGACACTTCTCTCATATCACTAACAGGTCTTCTACCTTTTCCCTTAGCTCCCTATTTTCTTTTTCCAAACATGAGTCATTTGACATGGTAGAAGAAACATGCAAATTGTCCTTAAGTTTCATGGATTCTAATTTGAGCATACAAACTTCATTTTTCAATTCCTTAACCTTTCTCCTAGCCTTAGCCAAGTCATCATTAGTAGTAGTAATAATTTTGACAAGAGTAGAGGAGGGTAAGCTATATACCTTACTTACCGATACATCAGATTCGGATGATGAGTGATCGATCCAAAAATAGCTATCACGAATGTGGGCCTCAAATTTAGAAATTTATAAAGATGAAAACCCTTTGGCTAACAAAGATTAAATGTAGTAGAGGGGCTACAGGTCGTATTTTTCCAATGACTAGTTGAATGAATGTTTAACTCAAGCTTGCAAGTTTATTTGTCATTTGAATGTTTTGAGTTTTCTAATAAAATGGGGGGTTTTGTGATAAGGAAATGAAATGACGATATGAAATAACACTTGGAACAAAATAGGCTTAACTAAGCAAGGTAATGAACTAAGGAAGTGCAAGAACTATACTTAATCTAATTGACAATTGAGCACGTAAATTCAAACTATAGAATTAAACTTAAAGAACTAATTGCAGAGAGTAAATTGTAGAGAACTAATTGCATGAAAATAATTGCAGATTAAAGAAAGCTAGATCAAAACTTGGCTTAAGCACATGGCTTGAAGTGTAATGGTGACAACTAGAACAACTTGAAGAAATGCATGTTTAAACCAAAATAAACCTAATTAAAACATCAAATCAGTTCATCACAAGACTTCCCTTTGCCGTCACACAAAGGATGAGCTATGAACCCCCTAGCTCAAAGATCAACGAAGAAGAAGAAACTTCCTAGCTCAATTCTGGTTCTGCTCTTCGTGATCGGTCAACCGACCGATCAGGCCTTCCTCTGATTGGTCACGGGACCGATCAGAGTCCTCCCTGTCCGATCAACCCGATCGGTCAGTAGCTGAAGGTGATTCGCGAACTCTCCCTTCTCAATCAGTTGGACGACGATCGAACTCAGAATCCATCAAAACTCTTCGAGAACCCCTCTCAACGCTTCAACAGCTCCGGCCGAGGACATCCAGCGATCAACAAGGGATCGATCAGTCAAAACAAGGCTCTGGCAACACCCTCGCCCGAACTCCTTCAACTGCGAGAAATCGTTAGCAAATCTGAACTGGAAACCTTACCTCCACGATCTGAGATCTTGGAGACAAACGAAATAATGAGCCGCGCGATCTAAGGAAGAAAACTTCAAGCAAAACGGTGAAGAAATGAAGAAGAAACTTGCGATCTGAAACTACTATGCTACTAGCGAAAACGCGACGCGATGACCTGGAGAAGAAAGAGGGAATTCCCTTTTAATTAAAACCATTTGAATTTGAATGCCCGAGATCTTCTTTGCTCCATCTGACTGTCATATCAAGTCCGATCTGAGCCAAACTCCCCAGATCTTGATCAATGGTCCTGATCTACCTTTCCTTAGCTCGGATCAACCAGATCTGTGGCGGATGGTCAAGATCATCCCTTTTCTTGCTTGGATGGTTGAGATTCCTTTAAGCTTGATCCGACGGTCAGATGTGCTCCGATTGGGTTCAAACTTTCAGATCTTGATCTAGGGTCATGATTAGCCCTATCCTGAACTTGGATTGATCAGAAGTTAATGGATGGCTCAGATCTAGCCGTTCTTTGAATGGACGGCTAATATTAACCCGATGATTGATCCCTTTAATCCGGATCCAATGCTGACTCAAGTTCGACCAAATTTGATCTAGGTCCATGATTATTTGAATCCTACAAAATGAGATTCACATTTTAGTGCCAAAATATCTCAAATATACAAAGATTTGAATTAAAAACCAAAATAGAGGAAATACATGGAACCTTAAGTAAATACAAACTTAAGCATATAATAGTGGATCAAACATGGATTTTAGAGCCTAAAATAATCAACAAAATGGTAGTTATCAACTCCCCCACACTTAGTCTTGGGCGTCTCGCACAAGCTAACTAGTAAACTAAGATGTATCCCCCTAGATTAGTCTCAATCATAGCTAGAACCAATTGAAAGAAAATTACCTAGAGTTGTCGATTCTCAAAAATTTAAACTCAATGGACTAGAAACTTGTCCTTAAATCAACAACTTAGCATACTTCACCATCATGACTCTTTGAGATGAATTAACTCAAAAAACCTTGCAAAGGAAGTTTCAAAGTGGCTCTCTTCCTAAGTTCTACATTTTTGATGAAAAGTGGAGCTCTCTCCAACACAACCATGGTTCTTGCACTACCATAGGCTTGTTTATTATCTACTCTCCACCATTATTCATGAATTGGATCCACATCTACAAAAGCTTATTCAAACACGTTAAAGAAGATATATGAAATGATAGAAATGAAATAGGAAATGATGAACTTTGATACTCATGACTTATGATAAAGAAAGTAAAGAGATGTGGTATGACAAGGAAATATGGAAAAGAAATATAGCATGGTAAGAAAATATGGAAAAAGTATAGAAAATATAGCATGATAAAGAAAATATGGAAAAAGTAGGGAAAGTGGAAAACTTGGACACCAAAAATGTAACCCAATGTACTTTGCCCCTTTTGATGGTATCTTTGAGTGAAATCCGAGCTAAGGTGAGTAGGAATTACATGGTTCTTGTGATTTTGGATGAAAACAATGCTGAATGAAGTGTGCCAACCTGCTGATCGGTCACTGGTCCGATCAGACATTGTCTGATCGGACTGGGGATCGGACTGGACAGGTCCTGATCGGTCTGGAGACCGATCAGGTGACGATCAGTAGCTAAATCTGCAGAATCCTGAAACTGCTCTGCTGAGATTTGTCTTCTTTCAATCTATAACTCACTCTTGATACTTGATCCCTTGTTCACATCTTCAAATATAGAATCTAACCATCACTCTCTTCCACTTAATGATTTTTCTTTGTCTTTTTCTTTTCTTTTCTTTTGTTTTTAGCTGTTCTCTTTCTCTGTTTTTCTTTGCAGCTGAGTTTCCTTCTGTGTTTTTTTTCTTCAATGCCTTCCAATAACTAACTCCAACTTGCGAAATCTGAAATGTATAGCCTTTCAAAACTTTTCAACTTGATAACATGGAATTAGATCATCCTTTTGTTCCTACTTGATACTTGGTCCAATGGAACTTGTTTCCTATCCATAATTTGATCTTTTAAGGATGTGTCTTTGCTCTCTAACTTTTCTTTCTTTTTCTTCACTTTTCAAATCACACAAAATTTCCTTTTTCTTGCAATTGAGCTGATGGGTATGCTTGCAACTCATTCTTGATATAAAATCCTTCAAATTGGCACATCTTTGCTTGTTGGTTGCCAATTGTTTCAATTTTACCTTCAAGATTTGATCAAATGCTTGCATCCTCCCCCACACTTAAACTTTTGTCCGTCTCGGGTAAAGTAACATCAAGAAACATTAAAGCACCCAAGTCCAATGAAAATACTATGATGAACATGAATGATAAGGGAAGGAAAATGGAATATAGAGTATATCAACATCAAAATACCAAAAAATGACATGAGATAGAAAATAAAATGATGCACCTCTATAAATGTGGTCCAATCATAGAAATATAGCTTTGAAAGAACCTAAGCAAGTTCTAGAGTACAATCACATGTGTGTATCTCACAAATAAGGCCAAATCCTCTCTAGGTAAAAAGAATTCATCTCAAGTCATCACTCTAGAGTCCATAACTAAGAAGTACTCAAGCAATCAAGAATTTTCATCCAATGGCTCAAATCCTAAGTTTTAACAACCAAATTTAAATTGCTTTCAAAGGACTCTAAAATGATATAAGAAAATCTAGATGGATACATTTATTCCAATTCATGCAAGAAGTAAAATGTCAAATGGGTAAAATGGTATCTACAATGACTCTTATGCATTCTATACTAACCAAGCATTTATTAACAAGAACTCATTTTAAAAGAAAATTTCATTTCCAGAAAATATAAAAATGAAACATGCAATAAAAGAAAATGCAAGAAAGAACAAACTCCCCTTTATTTCTGGCAGTTGGAGTCGATCAAGGAATAACCTCCATTGTGGTAGTGGAGGAGTATGGGTGGTAGAGAGAGCATTCTTCATGTGGTCTTAAACTTCACAGAAAAATGTTCAGGTGGCCGAAGGCGATTAAGGTACAACATCCATGTAAGAGGTGGAGTGCTTGAATTAAAGTAATATCTACTCTTCCCTCTTGATGCTTTTTGAAAGTCCTTCCAGGAGGTTGGAGTCTGTTTAGATGGAGCACGCACTCCAGAAGCCTTCGTGACCCTGCAAAATCATGCAATACCTCTCTCAAGCGTGCAGGGTATGAAAGAATCGAAATGCAATCAGTCGCAATATAAAATGTATCCAAAAATGCATCACATCTAATAAAATCAATTTTTGGTAACTCAATGAGTTTTTCACAATTAATATCCACAAAAGGTATATCAAGAAACTTGTCACAACCAATGAAATCAATTTTAGGTACCTCTCTTAATTTTCACCATCAATTTTGGAATAGGAAGTATCAAGAAATTCATCATCTTCAACAAAATCAATTTTAGGTACCTCTAGTAATTCTTCACAAACAGTATCTATACAAGATGTATCAAGAAATATATCACATTCAACAAATGCAATTTCAGGAGCCTCTAAGGAATTTTCACAATTAACCGCTACAAAGGATGTATCAAGAATTTCATCACAACCAACAAACTCAACCCTAGGTACCTTTATGAGTTGTTCACAATTAATATTCACATAAAATGTATCAGGACATGATTCACAACCAATAAAATCAACATTGGGAACCTCTATAGGATTTTCACAAGCAGCCTCTACATAAGGTATATCAAGAAATGTTTGACATTCAACAAATTCAACCCTAGGTTCTTCTATGAATTGTTCACAATCAGCTTCTATATAGGATGTATCAAAAATTGCATCAAATTCAACAAAATCAACTTTAGGCACCTCTAAGAATTTTTCACAATCAATTTCTACAAAAGATGTATAACAACATGCTTCACATTCAACTAAATCAATTTTAAGTGCCTCCATGAGTTTTTCACAATTAATTTCAGCACAAGATGTATCAAGAAATTCATCACAATGAACAAAATCAGCCCTAGGTTCCTCTATTAGATTTTCACAAGCAACCTCCATATAAGATGTGTCAAGAAAATCATCACAACCAACAAACTCAACCCTAGATACCTCTATGGGTTCTTTTAAAGAAATAGGAGAAATACTTACCTAATCATGCTGAAAAGTATCTGGAGGTTCTATAAGAGTATATGTAACTATGGTCTCCTCCTGGTCATGTATATGCTCCACTTCAATCTCAGGTTCTGGTGGACATTCAACTAACTCAGGTGATTATTGGGTTCTTGCTTCCACCATGCAAGTCCCTACACTTTCTGGCGAGTCCTCTGAATCTTCTAATGTATCAGTCAATGGTGGTGGTCCTTGGGGCTCTGTGCAATCCCCTACACCTGTAGAATCATCTGCCACACAAGCTTCATCAACCATTTCTGCAACAACCATATTAGAAAAATTAGGACCAACAATAACAATATCATCGCAAAATAAAAGTCTAGAATGATCCTGTGGAGCTTCAGCTTCAAATTCAAGGCTGTCACATGCTTTTCCATCCATCTCCTCCAATGCCTCTGTCTCTATTGCATCTTCAACCTCATCTAGGCTAAAATCTCCTCCCACTATGTCAAGTGAAACATCATCAGCAATTAACTCTGTCTCAACAACTTCATCTGTAATATCCATGCTAATGATAGAAAGATCTTCTCTGGAGTACTGTGGGAATGGTAAAGGAACTTTTAGTTCTTCTTCTTGAGCTGAAAAATTTGGAAATGAATTTTGAATAGAAATTTCAGGAGGAATGCATGCTGTAGGTGCCCTAATTTTGATGATTTCTTCTTCTTCTTCCACCAAAACTGTAAAATCAATTGATGAAGGTCTTAGGCTTGCACTAGGGTCACCTTGAACTGATATAAAATCAACTCCAGGGCTGTTTTGAGTGGGAAAATGGAATGCTGGAAATTTTTCAGGAAATTCGACATTTGGAGTGTTTAGACTTGAAACAACTTCCTTATTCCTCAAAATTAGTTCACACTCATGTCCCTCAGAATTAAAAGTGGCTTGAGAAGGTAATTGTCCTGACCCTTGGGCTTGCCTTTGTTCCATTTCACTAACCAAATGTCCCAGGTGTCTCTCAATGTTTTTAAGAGCAGAATCAATTTTTTGTTGTTGCAAGAGTTGTTGTAACATCTCCTCCAGCCTTTGTTGTTGAGCCTCAAGCTCACTAGAATCCTCAAATTCCCATTGATTGGCGTGGAACTCTTGTTGAACTTAAAATGTAGCATCAGGTTGCTCAAAATTATAAATAGGCTGTGAATTCTGAAAATAGGACTGCTGGGGCTGATCAAATGATTGATTTTGCTACTGGAAGTGCTGAAAATTAGTTTGACAACTTGGTGGAGGTTGCTGAAAATTGTAGCTTTGAAAATTCTGGTTCTGAGGTGGAAATTGTTGTGGTGAGGGCTGAAAATTCTGATTGTAAGGCTGAAATTCTTGCTATGAAGGTAGGAAGTCATGCTGATCATAATGAAATGGTTGTTGGAAATCTTGGAAATCCTGCTGAAACTGCTGTTGTGGCTGCTGAAATGGTTGATAATTTTGCCGACAATTAGAATTGTATCCTTGTTGAAAATTTTGGAATTGTGGCTGAAATGGTTGAAAATTCTGAAATTGTTGTGGTGGTTGCTGAAATGGTTGAAAATTCTGAAAACCTTGTTGAAATTGTTGAAGTGGAGGCTGAAATTGATAATTTGGTTGCCAAAAATTTGAATTGGACTGATGAAAATATTGATTTTGCTGCTGAAATTGTTGACACGGCTGTTGGTAAGTAGATGAATAAGCGTTTGTCCTTTGTTGGCACTCCATCAGCTTAAACAAACATTTTAACTCCAACAATGAACTTTTGATCTCTATTTGTTCATTTGAAAACATTTTGAACCTGCAGTCCTGGCAGAAAACAAACAAAATGGCAGCAACTGTATACAAAAAGATAAAGCAATCAAAAATAGAATCAAAGAATATAATTATTAAACACAAACTCGAATTAAACAAACTCAACTAGTTAGTTCCCCGGCAACGACGCCAAAAATTTGATGGACCCAAAAATAGCTGTCACGAATGTGGGCCTCAAATTTAGAAATTTATAAAGCTGAAAACCCTTTGGCTAACAAAGATTAAATGTAGTAGAGGGGCCTCAGGTCGTATTTTTCCAAGGACTAGTTGAACGAATGTTTAACTCGAGCTTGCAAGTTTATTTGTTGTTTGAATGTTTTGGGTTTTCTAATAAAATGGGGGTTTTGTATAAGGAAATGAAATGACGATATGAAATAACACTTAGAACAAAATAGGCTTAACTAAGCAAGGTAATGAACTATGGAAGTGCAAGAACTATACTTAATTTAATTGACAATTGAGCACATAAATTCAAACTATAGAATTGAACTTAAAGAAGTAATTGCAGAGAGTAAATTGCAAAGAACTAATTGCATGAAAATAATTGAAGATTATAGAAAGCTAGATCAAAACTTGGCATAAGCACATGGCTTGATGTGTAATGGTGACAACTAGAACAACTTGAAGAAATGCATCTTTAAACCAAAATAAACCTAATTAAAACATCAAATCAGTTCATCACAAGACTACCCTTTGCCGTCACACAAAGGATGAGCTATGAACCCCCTAGCTCAAAGATCAACGAAGAAGAAGAAACTTCCTAGCTCAATTCTGGTTCTGCTCTTCGTGATCGGTCAACCGACCAATCAGGCCTTCCTCTGATCGGTCATGGGACTGATCAGAGTCCTCCCTGTCTGATCAACCCGATCGGTCAGTAGCTGAAGGCGATTCCCGAACTCTCCCTTCTCAATCAGTTGGACGATGATCGAACTTAAAATCCATCAAAACGCTTCGTGAACCCCTCTCAACGCTTCAACAGCTCCGGCCTAGGAGATCCAGCGATCAACAAGGGATCGATCAGTCAAAACAAGGCTCTGGCGACACCCTCGCTCGAACTCCTTCAGCTGCGAGAAATCGTTAGCAAATCTGAACTGGAAACCTTACCTCCGCGATCTTAGATCTTGGAGACAAACGAATTGATGGGTCGCGCGATCTAAGGAAGAAAACTTCAAGCAAAACGGTGATGAAATGAAGAAGAAACTTGCAATCTGAAACTACTCTGCTACTGGCGAAAACGCGACGCGATGACCCGGAGAAGAAAGAGGGAATTCCCTTTTAATTAAAACCATTTGAATTTGAACGACCGAGATCTTCTTTACTCCATCTGACGGTCAAATCAAGTCCGATCTGACTCAAACTCCCCAGATCTTGATCAATGGTCTTGATCTACCTTTCCTTAGCTCGGATCAACCAGATCTGTGGCGGATGGTCGAGATCATCCCTTTTCTTGCTTGGATGGTTGAGATTCCTTTAAGCTTGATCCGACGGTCAGATGTGCTCTGATTGGGTTCAAACTTTCAGATCTTGATCTAGGGTCATGATTAGCCCTATCGCGAACTTTGATTTATCGGAAGTTAATGGATGGCTCAGATCTAGCCGTTCTTTGAATGGACGGCTCATATTAACCCTATGCTTGATCCCTTTGATCCGGATCCAATGCTGACTCAAGTTCGACCCAATTTAATCTAGGTCCATGATCATTTGAAAACTACAAAATGAGATTCACATTTTAGTGCCAAAATATCTCAAATATACAAAGACTTGAATTAAAAACCAAAATAGAGAAAATACGTGGAACCTTAAGTAAATGCAAACTTAAGCATATAATAGTGGATCAAACATGGATTTTAGAGCCTAAAATAATCAACAAAATGGTAGTTATCAATGAGCCTTCACTTTCATCTTCACTACTTAAGCTCCTCTCATCGTCGGATGACTCCAAGTTGTCCACTCCCATTAGTGCGAAGTGTGACACATGATCTTCTTCCTCCTCTAAAGATGATGGATCATCCCAAGTAGCTTTTAGGTTTGTGGCACTCTTCTCTTTTCCCTTGGATTTCTTCTTGTCACCCCTCTTTATCTCCACCTTCTTTTCTTCTCTTTTCTTTAGTTGTGGGCACTCATTCTTCATGTGTCCCTCTTGGTGGCAATTGTAGCAAATAATGTCCTTCCCTTTGCTCTTGCTTCTTGACCCTTTCCTACCATAAGACTTGTTAGAAAACTTTTAAAAGTTCTTCTCATTTTCTTTATCATGTAAGCTTCTTGGTCACTATCCATGGAGGTACTAGACTCCTCCGACTCAGATGATGAGGAGTAGATGATCTTCTTCTTCTCCTTCTTCTTTTTCTTTTCCTTTTCTACAATAAACGATACACCTATTTCTTTAGAAGAAATGTTAGCTTGCTCATGTAACTCAAATTCACAAAATAAATCATCTAACTTTACCGTAGAGAAATCCCTTGATACTTTGTAGCCATCAACCATTGATGGCCACAATGTAGTCCTAGGGAATGATTGTAGAACATACCTCACGAGATCTCGGTTCTCAACCTTTTCACCAATTACGTGGAGCTCGTTGATTATCTCTTTGACCCTTCCATGTGTTAGGATGTATACTAAAAGCTTTGCTTTTGGTTAGAATACATTTACATTTTAAAGAGAATTGTAAAATCACACAGTGCTTGTTTATATTAGTATGTGCACAAAATGTCTGATACTTGGCATTGTAGATAACATGGTGCGTGGTGTCGCATAGAAGATCATGTTATCAGGTTCCTTGCCGAAGTACAAGAAAGAGGCTCACAACCGAGATGGAGTTGGACAAACCATCGGCATGGTTGTAGTGTAATTAGGTGTGGTTTATCTTAACCATAGAATTACACTAGTGTACTTTGTGTACATTGAGTAGGACCAAAAAAGAGGTCATCCAATTTATGTACTGACTTAGTAAATTGGATTAGACTCGGATAATATAATGGAGTATGATCTCTTAATCCCAAAATAATAACGGGAATATATTATTAATTATTATTTCTTTGATTTACCAATGGGCGAGATCTATTCTGTTAGATCGATAAGCCCGGTATGTTGGGAGATAATATTAATAATATGATGTGCCGTTGATTATTGACGGAATCTGTGTCCTGGTGAGTTGGTAGATGATGCCCCCTTGGTGAGCTCAAAAAGGTTGTTATGTCAAATCTTGTAAGTGGACTATGATCCGGCATGATGAAAAGGTTGAGTGGTACTAATCAAGGATAAAGAGGATAATTAATTTAATTATTAGTAAATTAAATTAATTATCAGGCATACGATATCTTAAACACGGGGAGATGGATGACTCATAATATGTGGAGCCCATATGAAAATATGGGAGTTGGTGAGGAAGTACAATGGGATCCTTTAGTGGAATGGATCACCATTAATGGATCGGGTTTGGATCCATTAGCAGGTCAAGAATCAACTCCTCCTCCTCATGATCCCTACCTTAGCCCTATAAATACCCCATAGGAGTCATGATACAAGGTTGAATGAATTAATCCATAATTAATTGGAAATTATTCCAATTAATAAAAATCCTAAGTCTCTCTCTCTCTCCTCTCGTCCCCTAGGTTACATGGTGGTCGGCGACAATAGAGAAGAGGAGGGATCGATTTTCTCCTCTTCACTTCCTTTCCTCTAGACCTGTGGTTTGGCTGGAAGAAGAAGGAGGTTCTCCTCTTTGTCTGCTTGGCTGAAGCGAGCTCCGATAGGTGGAGGATTGGTCGGCAGCAGCACCAACAACTCCTAGAGCTTGCAGCGCCAAAATTCTTCAAGAAGGGGCTTCGGTTGCAATCTGTGGAGGAACCACTCTTCTCCTTCTCGTCCTTGGATCGACAGACAACTGCAGGAGCTCGGAGAGGAGGGTGGTGGCAAGAGAGGAGGTCCTTCTTCCTTGGTTGGGTCGGCCGCAACTTGCTTTGTGCAAGGTTGGCCGACGCATGTAGGGAGAAGGAAGAAGAAGGAGCTGGCATCTTCTTGTGTGTTTTTGGCTGCGGGAGAGGAGGTGGTGGAGGAGGCCAAATAGGGTGGTTGTGAGGGAGAGGAGTTCTTCTTCCTCAAAATATTCTTCTTCTTTGAAGGGTGGCCGGTGGCATTGAAACCCTAGCTCTAGGGTTTCCACTTGGTTGGCACAAAGAAAGGAAGAGATAAGAAGAAGGATTAATTGGTGTGCCTTGGTGATTCCGTGTCTTAGTAGATCGTCACCCACACGATGTCCAGGAGTGGAGGGTCATAAGGTAGAAGATTGCAAGATAAATGGCGAGGTATAACTCTCCCGAGCTCCATTTTACTTTTGCTACATGTTATTGTGCCATGTTACTTTGTCTCGTCATCTCATGTATGTTTGTAATTATTTTGATTCATTATCATTGACAATAATTAACTAACTGGACCCTGAATACAAACACAAAAACTGGCGGTCCGATTGTCGTCTTTTCCGCGGTTAATTAATCGGGAAATTTACAAGGCTTTAACCTCGGTTTTGGCTAAGTTGTAACTTGGATTAATTAACATGATGACAAGATGGTCATTAGAGGGGCAGGTCTCTATTCTGATTAAATTTTTAATCCATAGACATAGAGAGGTCTCTTAGATACGACCCCGTGGTTGTCTTGGAAACCGCCAAGCCATACCTCTCCCAACAAGTGGTATCAGAGCTGTGTTTCCGATTTTGTGTGTTTTAGGATTTGGTTATTTTTCTGCACATTATCATGTACATTATTTTTGCTGGATAATTTTTAGATGTGCGTAGTCTAACTTTGTGTTGCAGGCACTAGATTCCAACTATGGCAATTGTGATTTTTGTATGTGATTGATTGTGTGTGATGTAAATTAATTGAATCCTCGGGGTTGACGAGGCTAGATAAGTTATTTAATTTTTGTAATTAAATATGGCACTTGTTTAGCCAAGCTTTCTATTTACTTTTGATCTAGATGACATATACACTCCTTTATGGAGTATAGGATCAATGAATGTAAATATGTAAGCTAGTCATCCTGGCTCGGGGAATCTTTCATGGTGGCTTGCGCATGGATAGGATGGAGTGGACGAGGTGACGACACGACTGGAGACACATTGGAAACCAAGGCCATAAAAGTTGGAAAAATCTAGGATTTTTCCATAGCACTATTATTATTGGTTTATGTGCTTGTTGTGTGTGTGCATGTGAAAAACCTCAAACGCAAATAACTAAGTGGGAGAGGGACCCTAAGGGTCCCACGACCTCCATTACAATCTAACAAGTGATGCGAACAAGCCCGTGCGTTGGCTCTGAGTGCCTTCCCCCATAACAGATAGACTTGTTCTGCGGATCACTGGGTTAGAAAAGATTATAAAAAATTATTGAAGAGCGTATGTACTTCCCCAACGGAAGACACATAATTGGATATAATTTTCTTAGTGTCGTGTAATGGTAAACACTTATATGCAAATATTAGTATCCTCCCCAATGGAGTCACTGCTATTATTTGTAGGGCCGAAGAGGACCAACTATTAATTTTACTTGTCAAAAAGTTAGGTTGACAAGATAATAAAATTAATGGATAAAATCTCCTCTCACAAATGTAGAATTCGTATACATCCACACTAACGTGGCATACGTAATTCTCGGTGTTTTGAGGTGTTGGTAGATTTTGTAATAAATTATTTTGAGGAGTCAATTTATTTTCAAAATCCAAAGTGTATGATTGTTGTGATTCTCAGGTGCTTTAAAATGGATCTAGACCCACTTGACCTAATTCAAAGAGAAAACCAAATAAATGCCCCTAATAATGATAATGATTGAGAATTAAATATGGATTTTGTCTCTATTGCTGAGGAACCCAAAAGTGATATTGTCAAGTTTTGTGCCAAAAAACCTAGCGAAATTAAAACTGAAGAGGAGTTTGAATATTTTAGGAAATGGCTAGAAGCAGACGAGACAACTGAGAGTCATCAAAATCAGGCTTCTTCCATTACCAGTAATAAAATATCCGAACTCGACGAACTCTTTGGTCAGAGTAATCGAGCCGCTAGGCATAAGGTCTTGAAGAACTTGATGACAACCATCTTGGTTGAGGGTATACCCGTAAGGGAACATGTCCTCAAAATGATGGCTTGGCTGAAGGAGATGAAAATCCTTGGAGCAAAAATCGATGGGGAATCCCAAGTCAATTTTATCTTCCTATCTCTACCAAAGAGTTTTGAGGAATTCCGCCTAAGATACAATATGGACAATTGTGCATATTCATGGGCAGAGCTTCTGATAGAACTCGAGGCGGCAGAGGGGTTTTCTCTTCAGAGTTCACAGACTTTCGTTGCTCAAGAGGTTTCTACTTCTAATCCGAAAGGAATGAAGAAGAAGAAACAAGCTGGAGCAAAGAAAGAAATACAGGGACCTCAGGGGCGCATAAAGAAGCCGAAGGGCAAGTGCTTTGTGTGCAAGCAGTCAGGACATTGGAACACGGACTGTCCCTGTCGCCAGAGTAGTACTACAGGTATATTTTCTTCTTTGTCGGTGTATCATGTTTAGCGGTGATATCTACCGGTACCTGGTGAGTAGATACGGATGCCACTAATCATGTCTGCATTTTTGTGCAGGGGTTCCAGGAAACCCGACGGCTAGCTGAGGAGGATATCACTGACTACATGAATGGGCTATGGAGATGACTTTTTGCAGTGGGAGTTTTATCTATTTCATTTATGTCTTTAGCATAGTTTGACATAGTTTTGGCTTGATAGAGATTACCTTTATGTACTTATTTTTTGGAATGAACTTTTGTTCAGTTTCTAGAATAAGATATTTTCTATTGCTTTTATTTGTTAAAAGTGGAGTAGAAGGAATATCTGTCAAAGTACATAGATAGGCAATTTGTATATAAAACCAAAAGGTTCCCATGATGCAATTAATAGCTTATCATATTAACTAAAGTAGGAGAAAGGTTCCATTCAAATATAAACAAACATATATTGGCTCTAAGGTTGGTCTTGTTAAACTCTAGTGGGATTCAAAAGTGGTCAACCAATAAGCCCTTGGGTTCATTGGTTATGGAAGACTTGTCTTCCTTAAGATCTTTTGAATCTTACTAGGGAAGTAACAAAACCAAATAGGCTTGTTCTAAGCCTAGGGGCATAGAGCCAAAGATATGTAGGAATTGGTTCATCCTGACAAGTATAGGTCCTTAGTCTATCCAGAATAGAGGTACCCTTGAATACTTTATTTATTTAATAAACAATCATTCAAAGGACAAAGTACATTTACTTGATATACTGCAAGACTGAATTCATTGATGAGATCAAAGAGTTCAAGTTTAATGCAAAAGAAACATCAGAGTAAAAGTACTGTGACATTATGATTATATCATGGTGGCAAGTACCTCTAGGGATAGTTGTAGGACTTACTTGTCAGAGAATTGATATTTGATCACAATTCACTAACCTGATGCGCCGCAACAGAATCGTGCATCACATGGAAGGAAGAAGGTCTCTTAAGCTTATAGTTAAGAAGATGATAAGCCACTTTGAGATTAGCCAGATTTGTTCAAAGGGATATGTCCTGGATACGATAGTATATATGCTTGATTCCTTCTAGGATAGTAGTCTCTTAAAGCCATAGAAATGTGGATTAAGTAAAGGCTTAGTCTAAGGTATATTCAGATTATGAGTAGTTCAGCACATATGCTAAAGAGAGACAATGACAAGTTGGAATCTATGCATATGTTTATAGGCTATCCTAAGGGAACAATAAGGTGGTTTAATAGTCCTAAGGATCAGAAGATATTCGTTGGGATGAATATCTGATTCTTAGAAAAAGAATTATGAAATAAACCACAAACCCATGAGTATAAATTATTCTGAGTAAAATTAAATTGGGGGCATTCTCATCTTTAGTACCAACTGTAGATACCACAAGGTACTGCACCTCGTGTCACTAAAGATATACAAAGAGTATCTTGTCGCAGTGGAAGAGTTGTTGCCCAACCTAAAGGTCTCATGCTCTTGGAGAGTCTATGGACTGAGTCCTAAGTGAACATGAACCAGTTCCCTAGAGCTATGACAAACATCATCCACTTTGAAAGATAAATCTGGATTATATGGATTTATTCGAAGGACGGATAATATTATATGTGACAGTAACGTAGTGTTATTCTTGTACTATACGTAGATAATATTTTGTTAGTTGGCAACAATAACAGAATATTGTCAGACGTAAGGGTATGGTTGTCCACACAATTATGAAGGACTTGAGAGAAGTAAGACACATCCTTGGGGATCAAAGATCTACGGAATTTCCAGACAAGGATGATGTATTTATCTCAAGCTTCATATAAAACATTGTCCTAGCTCATTCTAGCATGGATACCTCCAAAAAGAAAGTTTTGTACTTTTCAGTTTTGGAGCTACTCTATCTAAGAGATATGTTTGGATTATCAAAAGTGATAGAGTAGGTAATGACAGTTCCTCTGAGCATCGGCTAGAGGAAGTCACTTGTATGCTAGAAATGAGCCCAGATATCTGTTGTGCCGTGGGCATGGGTAACAGATATCGGAGTAACCCAGGGCAAGGAAATTGGAATGTGGTAAAAGCGTGTATTAGTGCCTGAGAAGGACTAAGGACTATATGCTGATTTACCAGGCAGACCATTTCCTGAAGGTTATATGGATACAGAATTCCAATCTAGATAGGGGCATATATAAATATTCCTTGGGTTTTGTATTTACTTTTAGGAGGTAGAACCATTGTATGCAGAGTGTCGTGCAGTGGCTATGTGATGGACCCTACTATGGAGGCTGGATATTTGGCAGCCTGTGGGGCAGCCAATATAGCTACATGGTTCAGAAACCTCGAGATGAACTTCGATGTGATTCCTGGTTTGCTCGGGAGTATCACATTTGATGTGATTAAAATGGTGCAGTTGCAAACTCGAAGGAATCACGAGTGCATAAGGCAAGTAAACACTTAGAGCGCAAGTACCACCCAGAAGAGGAATAGCTATTGTTACCTGGATTGTATCAGAGGATGACCTAAGTGGATCATTTCACTAAGGCCTTAGTAGCGAGAGCTTTTAGGCATGTGAAGGATCTAGAGGTCAGATGTATGACATTTTGAAAATAGCAAAGTCATTGAGTATAAGTGGGAGATTGTTAGGATGTATACTAAAAGCTTTGCTTTTGGTTAGAATACATTTTCATTTTAAAGAGAATCGCAAAATCACACAGTGCTTGTTTATATTAGTATGTGCACAAAATGCCTGATACTTGGCATTGTAGATAACATGGAGCGTGGTGTTGCACAGAAGATCATGTTATCAGGTTCCTTGCCGAAGTATAAGAAAGAGGCTCACAACCGTGATGGAGTTGGACAAACCATCGGCATAGTTGTAGTGTAATTAGGTGTGGTTTATCTTAACCATAGAATTATAGTAGTGTACTTTGTATACATTGAGTAGGACCAAAAGAGAGGTCATCCAATTTTTGTACTGACTTAGTAAATTGGATTAGATCTCGGATAATATTATGGAGTATGATCTCTTAATCCCGAAATAATGACGGGCATATATTATTATTTATTATTTCTTTGATTTACCAATGGGCGAGATCTATTCTGTTAGATCGATAGACCCGATAAGTTGGGAGATAATATTAATAATATGATGTATCGTTGATTATTGATGAAATTCGTTTCCTGGTGAGTTGGGTTGATGATGCTCCCTTGGTGAGCTCAAAAAGGTCGTCATGTCAAATCTTGCAAGTGGACTACAGTCCGGCATGATAAAAAGGTTGAGTGGTACTAATCAAGGATAAAGAGGATAATTAATTTAATTATCAGTAAATTAAATTAATTATCGAGCATACGATATCTTAAACACGGGGAGATGGACGACTCATAATATGTGGAGCCCATATGAAAATATGGGGGTTGGTGAGGAAGTGCAATGAGATCCATTAGTAGAATGGATCACCATTAATGGATCGGGTTTGGATCCATTAGCGAGTCAAGAACCAACTCCTCCTTATGATCCCTACCTTAGCCCTATAAATACCCCATAGGAGTCATGATACAAGGTTAAATGAATTAATCCATAATTAATTGAAAATTATTCCAATTAATAAAAACCCTAAGTCTCTCTCTCTCTCTTCTCTCCTCCCCTAGGTTACATGGTGGCCGGCGACAATAGAGAAGAGGAGGGATCAGTTTTCTCCTCTTCACTTCATTTCCTCTAGACCTGAGGCTTGGCTAGAAGAAGAAGGAGGTTCTCCTATTTGTCTTCATGGCTGAAGCGAGCTCCGGTAGGTGGAGGATTGGTCGGCGGCGGCACCAACAACTCGTAGAGCTTGCAGCGCTGGAATTCTTCAAGAAGGGGCTCTGGCGGCAATCTGTGGATGAACCACCCTTCTCATTCTCATCCTTGGATCGGCAGACAGCTGCAGGAGGTCGGAGAGGAGGGTGGTGGCAAGAGAGGAGGTCCTTCTTCCTTGGTTGGGTCGGCCGCAGCTTGCTTTGTGCAAGGTTGGTCGGCACATGTAAAGAGAAGGAAGAAGAAGGACCTGCCATCTTCTTGCGTGTTTTTGGCTGCGGGAGAGGAGGTGGTGGAGGAGGCCGGATAGGGTGGCTGTGAGGAGAGGAGTTCTTCTTCCTCAAAATATTCTTCTTCTTCTTTAAAGGGTGGCCGGCGGCATTGAAACCCTAGCTCTAGGGTTTCCACTTGGTTGGCACAATGAAAGGAAGAGATAAGACGAAGGATTAATTGTCATGCCTTGGTGACTCCGCGTCTTGGTAGATCTGTAAGATGTGTATACCGAAAGACATGAATTTCTTTATATCAACATCTTAATTTTGAAAAGAGAATCACAACTACACTAGATGTCTGTTTATATTAGTACATGCATGAAGTTCAATTACTTTGCATTGTAGATAACATGGTGTGCGGTGTCACATGGAAGATTATGTTATCAGTTCCTTGCTTAGTATAAATAAGTGGCTCACAACCGAGATGGAATTGGACAACCCATCAAAATGGTTGTAGTGTAATTAGGTGTGATTGGTCTTGACCATAGAATTACACTAGTGTGCTTTGAGTACATTGAGTAGGACCAAACCCGAGGTTATCGAATTTTTACTGACTCAATAATTGGATAGGACCTCATGATTATATTATGGAGTACGATCTCTTAATCCCGATATAATAACGGACAAATATTATTAACTATTATTTCTTTGATTTACCAATGGACAAGATCTATTCTGTTAGATCGATAGGCCCAGTATGTTGGGAGATAATATTAATAATATGATGTACTATTGATTATTGACGGAATCCGTGTCCTGGTGAGTCGGGTTGATGATGCCCCCTTGATGAGTTCGAAAGGTTCGTCATGCTAAACCCTGCAGGTGGATTTGATCCAACATGATGATAAGGTCGAGTGGTACTAGTCAAGGACTCGGAGGTTAATTAATTTGAATTGTCAGTAATTTAAATTAATTAATGGGCATTCGAGATCTTAAACACGGGGGGATGGACGACTCGTAATATGTGGAGCCCATATGAAAATATGGGGGTTGGTGAGGAAGTTCATTTAAGATCCTTTATGGAATGGATCTTAATTAATGGATCGGGTTTAGATTCATTGGTGGGTCATGATCCAACTCCTCCTCTTAGTCCCTACCTTAGCCCTATATATACCCAAGGAGATCATGAAACCAACGCTTGATCCAAGGAGTGGAATCCCAAGGTTTTTTCTCTCTTTCTCTCTTCCTCCTCTTCTCCTCTAGGGTTTGGCCGGCGGTAAGGGAAGGAGAAGACTCTCCATCTCTTTTCTTCTTCTCCTCTCTATCTCCACTCGACCAAGACACACAAGAAGAAGGTAGGGACCTTCCCTTCCTTCTGTGGTGGTCGGCGGCGAAGAAGAGATGGGTGGCGGCCAAGGGGAGGCGGCGCAAATGGTGGTGTGGTGGCGCCGCAAGGTGAGGGAAAGGAGAGAGTTTTTGGCCGGTTGGGAGAGGAAGAAGGAGTTCTATCTCCTCCTTCATCTTCTTCTCCTTCCTCTCAAGGAGTGCAGCCGATCCGGTGACCCACAGGGAGCTCCGGCGGGCAGCGGAGCAAAGGGAGAGGGAGAAGGTGCCAGCGCAACGGGAAACCCTAGGAGCTAGTGTTTCCTATTTCGGCCAAGGTGAGAAGAAGAGCTCGGTTGGTGGTCTTGGTGATCTCGGTTCGCGGTAGATCGTCGCCCACATGACGTCCGCGAAGGGTGGGACATAAGGTAGAAGACCGTGAGGTGATCGGAAAGGTATAATTCTTTCCAAGCTCCATTGATTATCCTTATATCATACCTGTGCTTGTTTCATTCACCTCGTCATTTCAAGTGTGAATGTTAATTATTTTGATTAGTTATCATAGTTAATAATTAACTAATTGGACCCCGACCATAAATACAAAAGTCGGCTATCAACTCGTCGCCTTTTTCACGGTCGAATGGTCAAGCCAATCACAAGGCCGATATTACTAATTGGCCGAGTTGTGATTTGGATCGTTCGATACGGCACGAGATGGTCGTAGGGAGACGGGTCTCCATTCGGATTAATTTTTAATCCGTAGCCATGGAGAGGTCTCTCGGATCGACCGAGTATTCGCTTAAGAAACCAGCCAAGCCATACCCAACAATTAGAATCAGAGCTGAGGTTTCCGGCTTTATGTGTTTAGGATTGGTTAATTTTTGCATTTTCATACATTTTATTTTGCGTGGATGTGCGTAGGCTAACTTTGTGTTGCAGGCACGAGATTCCAATTTCATGGCCAAATATTTGTTGTGTGATGGTTATGCAAATTTTTGTAATTAATTAATTCTCGGGGTTGACGAGGCTTGATATTTAATTTTTATAATTAAATACGGCACATGTTTAGCCAAGCTTTTTATTTTACTTTCGATCTAGTTTTCATGTACACTCCTTCGTGGAGTATAGGATCGATGATGTAAATAATTAGCTAGTCATTTCGGCTCAGAGATCCCTCGAGGTAGCTTGTGCAAAAGGAAGGGAGGAGCAGATGAAGTGACGACACGACTGGAGACGCATTAGAGACCAAGGGCAATGAAAGTTAGAAAATTTAGGATTTTCTGCAGTTTTCATATTTTTGGTTATGTGCTTGGTTGTGTGGTTGTGCTAAGTTAAAATTCCTCGAAATAAATTACTAAGTGGGAGAGGGACCCTAAGGGTCCCACGACTTCCATTACAATCCGATAAGTGATGCGAACAAGTCTGCGCGTCGGCTCGAAGTGCCTTCCTCCCCATCGGATGGACTTGTTCTACGGATCACTAGATCGGAAAAGACTATGGAAAATTGTTGAAGAGCGTGTGTACTTCCCCATCGGAAGGCACATAATTGGAAACAATTCTCTTAGTGTCGTGTAATGGTGCACACTTAGATGCGAATAATAGTATCCTCCCCATCGACGTCACTGCTATTATTTCACAGAGCCGAAGTGAACCAACTATCGATCTTACTTGTCAAAAAGTTAGGTTGACAAGATAGTAAGATTGATGAGTAAAACCTCCTCTTACGAATAAAGGGATACGTATACGTCCACTATATCGTGGCATGCGAATTTCTCGGTGTATAGGGGTGTTGGTTGATTTCGAAAATTAATTATTTTGAGGAATCAATTTATTTTCGATTTCTAAAGTAGTGTATGTTGTGATTCTCAGGTTTTTTATTATGGCTTTAACCCACTAGCTACCATTCTTAAAGAAAATAAACTTACTGGCCCAAACTACATAGACTGGAAGAGGAACCTTGACATTGTCCTCACTACTGAAAAGTACAAATTTGTACTCTTCTAGGAATGTCCAGAAAGGCCTAGAGAGGACTCTGGTGAAGAGTTGAAGCAGTGTTACAAGAAGTGGGTCAAGGCAGATGAGATGGCGCGGTGCAACATTCTGGCATCGATGTCGAATGTGCTGCAACATCAGCATCAGGTCATGCCCACTGCTAGTGACATGATGCTGAACCTCAAGGATCTCTTCGAGCACCAAGATTGAGCTGCTAGGCAGTCCGCGATGAAGAGTCTGATGATGACCTCTATGGTCGAAGGGACACCCGTGAGGGATCATGTCCTAAAGATGATGGCTCACCTCAATGAGATTGATCTACTGGGAGCACAAATCGACGGGGAATCCCAGGTCGATATTATACTCCAGTCTCTGCCTAGGAGTTTTGAGTAGTTCAAGCTCAACTATAATATGAACAAAAGGGATTATACGTTGGGTGAACTGCTAGGAGAACTCCAGGCGGCAGAGGGCCTCTTTCGTCAGAACTTGCAGGCCTTAGTAACTCAAAGGGTTTCTTCTTCTGTACCCAATGGCAGGAAGAAGAAGAAACAAGGAGGGTTCAAGAAGGCAGCAGCATCGCAGGGACCCCGGACTAGCATGAAGAAACCGAAAGGCAAGTGCTTCACGTGCAAGCAAACTGGGCACTGGAAGGTGGACTGTTCCCGTCGACAAGACAAAGGTATTTCTTCAACCTTAGTCGTTGAAACATGTTTAGCAGTGCTATCTACCAGTACCTAGTGCGTAGATACGGGAGCCACTAACCATGTCTGTAATACTTTGCAGGGGTTCCAGGAAACCCAACAGCTAGCTGATGAAGAAATCTTGGTCTATATGGGCGATGCTACAAAAGTGGCAACAGTTGCAGTGGAAGTTTTTTATTTATCATTTGAGAGAAATAAATTGTTAGTTCTGAGAGATTGCCTTTATGTACCCTTGTTTAGAAAGAAATTAATTTTAGTTTCTATGTTGATAAAGATGGATATTCTGTTGCTTTTAATAATAAAGTTGTTATTAAAAGAAATAGAGAGATTACCTGTTCGGGTACAATGGTCGGCAATCTGTATACTCTAGAACCAATCACTCCCACGATGCAATCTGAAGTAAATAGCTCATCATTTAACTTGAATAAGAGAAAGGAGCCTTCCAAGATGAATCAGACGTATCTTTGTCACCTTAGGCTTGGTCATATTAACCTTAGTAGGATTCAGAGGTTGATAGCCGATGGACCCCTGGGTTCATTGGTGGTGGAAGATTTCCCGACCTGTGAGTCTTGCTTGGAAGATTAAATGACCAAGAGGTCTTTCAAGACTAAGGGGTATAGGGCCAAAGATGTGTTAGAACTGATTCATTTTGATTGGTGTCGTCCTATGTCAATTCAGGCTAGAGGTGGCTTTGAATACTTCGACACCTTCATTGACGATTATTCAAGGTATGGGTACATTTACCTGATGCGCCGCAAGTCTGAATGCTTTGAAAAGTTCAAAGATTTCAGGGCTGATGTGGAGAAACATCGAGGTAAAAGTATCAAGACACTGCGATCAGATTGTGGTGGCGAGTACCTCTTTGGAGAGTTTAGGACCTTCCTATCAGAAGCTTGGATTCAGTCCCAGCTAACTGCACCCGATAATGGAAAGAAAATTATCTAAGGTTGTCAATTCTCAAAAATCTAAGCTCTATGGATTAGATACTTGTTCTTAAATCAACAACTTAGCATTTTCATCCTTCATGATTCATTGAGATGAATTTAACTCACTAAGCCTTTCAAGGGAAGTTTTGGTGGCTCTCTTCTTGAGTTCTAAGTTCATGATGGAAGTGGAGCTCACTCAAACACACATGCTTTTTGCACTACCATAGGCTTGCTTGTTATCTACTCTCCACCATTATTCATGATTCGGATCCACATCTACAAAAGCTTTATTAGAATATGTTAAAGAAGATATATGAAATGATAGAAATGATGTGAAAGTTCAATGAGATTTTGATACTTAAAAATTATAATAATGGAAGTAAAGAAATGTGATATGAAAAGGAAATATAGGAAAGAAATATGGCATGATAAGAAAATATGGAGAAGTAATATGACAAAATAAGAAAATATGGAAAAAGTTTAGAAAGTGGAAGACTTGGACACTCAAAAATGCATCCCAATGCTCTTTGCCCTCTTTTGATGACCTCTAATGAATTCCGTCCTCGTTCACAACTTCAAATTCAAAATCTAACCTTGATTTCCACTTCATATTTTTCTTTTCTTTTCCTTTTCTTTTCTTCTGTTTTCTATTTTCAATTTTTTTAAACTCAGTTTTTGTTTTTTTTATTCAGCTATTCCATAGCTTCACTTCTTCATAACTAGGAGATTCTAATGATAGTAGGGAACTAAATGCTCCACTTGTATAATTTTAGCTCTTGTAATCCACATGGCACATTTTTGCTTATTGGTTGCCAAAAATTTTAATTGTCCTCAAAATTTGATAATATGCTTGCATACTATCAAATTTGATGACCGCGTGTCGTACCACGAGTATCAAATACAATTAAAATATCAAACTCCTCTAAACTAATGTAGCATAGAGTAACTCGAGTCGTCTCCCAACGAATATAGTTGGTACATGATAAATCTCAGGATCGTATGTTATTGCTTTTGAGTTTTGGATATTAAACTTGGGTTTGGATTTGAGAGCTAAGACTACGAAATGAAATAGTAAAGCAAGTATGAAATCTGATCCTAATTAATGAAAGACAATGCGAATAAAGAAGATCTACTCTAATCTAAACTATACTTGCAAGGATTAAAAGCAACATAAAGTAAAGCAATTAACAAAACCTAGATTAATCAAACCTAATTACATCCAAATAAAAACAAGAACTCGAAGCAATTAGAAGAGACAAGACAAGCAAGAATTAAGCAAAATAAGAGACATGAAATTAAACCTAACTATAGAAGCATTTAGTCGAACAACTTATGAGCAGTATTCAAAATGACATGAGTGCATGCAATTTGAAATGGGGAAGATCCATCAAATACAAATATTCACTCAAAAACACACATAACAACTCAAACATTATCAACTATCAAAACAATCAATAACCAAATCAAGTTGAAACACACAAATTGACCCAAGGAACTGAATTGCTCTGTAGGAATTGCTGTGAAAGGTGGCTGCCGGATCTGATGAAGCTAGATAAAGAAGAAAATCTGTTGAAAACAAACTGCTAGAAATCTGTGAAGAAAATCTGCTGAAAACAAACTACTGGAAAGGAATCTGCAGGATCGGATGAAGGATGATCTACTGGAAATGCTGTGAAGTAGGAAGCTGTCGTAAGTAGAAGAACTGCTAGAATTGAAGGAATTACTGTAAAGGAAAGCTATGAAGGAATGGTTGTAAAGAAAAACTATGAAGGAATTGCTGTAAAGAAATGGATCGCCGGATCTGATGAAGTGGATTGTCGCTTCCCTCAACCCGAGAGAAAGCTGGCGGTGGAGATGTGGATGATCGCCTCACAATCCTCTTCTCCCTCAACCCGAGAGAGTGTTGGATTGAAGGTCGACTAGGGTTCAGACCCCGAGCCCTAGCTTGTGGTCGGCGGCGAGATGGAAAGGTGGAGACGATGATGATCCCCCTTGATGAGAACCCCCTCGTGTTTGCGATGGCGTGAGGGTGGAGAGTGGATGGAGCTCCGGCCGGCCACGAGATGGAAGTGGATCGCCAGCCCTTGGTGGAGGTGGATGACTTGAGTCGGGAACCCCCCGTCTGCGTCTTCCTTTGCATCTCTGCCCTTTGTTTGTTTGGCCCGACTTCAGCCCAGCATTTGGGTTCGATCAGCCAAGCCAACTCTTGGGTTCTATCAGCCAAGCCAACTCTTGGGTTCTATCAGCAGACCAGCCTTGTGTGCAGCCCAGCAGACCAAGCAATTCGGTCCAACAGATCGAGTCCTTCTTGTGTGCTCAACCCAGCAGCTAGGTTCGGTCTAACAGATTGAGTCCAGCTTTGGTTCAGCCAAGCCAGAGCTCACAGCTCAGAAGAAAAATAGCAACGGACGGCTGAGATCGATTTGGCTTCATCCAATAGTCGGATCTCTTCAGATCTGAACCAAACTCCATAGATCCCAATCAATGGTCCTGATCTACCTGTCCCCAGCTTGAATTAATCAGATCAGTGGCGGATGGTCCAGATCTTCCCTTTTCTTGAATGGATGGTCTAGAACATCTTGAGCTTGATGCAACGGTCAGATTACTTCTGGTTTGACTGAAATTTTCAGATCTTGATCTATGGTCATGATTGACTCTATCTTGAACTCGGATTGACCAGAAGTTGACCGATGGCTCAGATCTAGCCGTTCTCTGGAATGGACGACTCCTATTAATCCAATGCTTAATCCCTTTGATCTGGATCCAATGCTGACTCAAGTCTGACCCGATTTGATCTAGGTCCATGATCATTTGAAACCTACAAAATGATATTCAAATTTAGTGCCAAAAATATCCCAAATATACAAAGATTTGAATTAAAAGCCAAAATAGAGGGAATACATGAAACCTAATACAATTGCAAACTTAAGCATATAAAATGTGGATCAAACATGGATTTTAGAGCCTAAAATAATCAACAAAATGATGGTTATCAGGCAGCCTCAGAGGCAGCCAAGGAAGTTGTATGGCTCAGGAACTTCATCATGGATTTGGATGTGATTCCTGGTTTGCCTTGATCTATCACAATCTTTTGTGATAATAGTGGTGCAGTTGCAAACTCGAAGGAACCACGAGCCTATAAGGCGAGTAAACACATAGAGCGCAAGTACCACCTGATACGAGAAATCGTAAAGCGAGGAGAAGTGGCTGTCGCCAATATTGCATCAGAGTACAACCTGACAGATCCTTTCACGAAAGCTCTTCCAGCTAGAGCTTTTGATAGACATGTGGAGGATATGTGAGTCAAATGTATGGCAGTGACAGAACAATAATGTCTTTATGTATAAGTGGGAGATTGTAAGATGTGTATACTGAAAGACATGAATTTCTTTATATGAACATCTTAATTTAGAAAAAAGAATCACAACTACACTAGGTGCCTGTTTATATTAGTACATGCATGAAGTCAAATTACTTTGCATTGTAGATAACATGGTGTGTGGTGTCACACGGAAGATTATGTTATCAGTTCCTTGCTTAGTATAAATAAGAGGCTCACAACCGAGATGGAATTGGACAACCCATCAAAATGGTTGTAGTGTAATTAGGTGTGGTTGGTCATGAGCATAGAATTACACTAGTGTGCTTTGAGTATATTGAGTAGGACCAAAACCCGAGGTTATCTAATTTGTACTGACTCGATAATTGGATAGGACCTCATGATTATATTATGGAGTACGATCTCTTAAACCCGATATAATAACGAGTATATATTATTAACTATTATTTCTTTGATTTACCAATGGGCGAGATCTATTCTGTTAGATCGATAGGCCCGGTATGTTGGAAGATAATATTAATAATATGATGTACTGTTGATTATTGACGGAATCCGTGTCCTGGTGAGTCGGGTTGATGATGCCCCCTTGATGAGCTTGAAAGGTTCGTCATGCTAAACCCTGCAGGTGGATTTGATCCAGCATGTTGATAAGGTCGAGTGGTACTAGTCAAGGACTCGGAGGTTAATTAATTTGAATTGTCAGTAATTTAAATTAATTAACGGGCATTCGAGATCTTAAACACGGAGGGATGGATGACTCGTAATATGTGGAGCCCATATGAAAATATGGGGGTTGGTGAGGAAGTTTAATTAAGGTCCTTTAGTGGAATGAATCTTAATTAATTGATTGGGTTTAGATTCATTGGTGGGTCATAATCCAACTCCTCCTCTTAGTCCCTACCTTAGCCCTATATATACCCAAGGAGATCATGAAACCAAGGCTTGATCCAAGGAGTGGAATACCAAGGTTTTTCTCTCTTTCTCTCTTCCTCCTCTTCTCCTCAAGGGTTTGGTCGGCGGTAAGGGATGGAGAAGACTCTCCATCTCTTTTCTTCTTCTCCTCTCTATCTCCACTCGACCAAGACACACGGGAAGAAGGTAGGGACCTTCCCTTCCTTCTGTGGTGGTCGGCGGCGAAGAAGAGAGAGGCGGCGGCCAAAGGGAGGCGGCGCAAGAGGTGGTGCGGCAGCGCCGCAAGGTGAGGGAAAGGAGAGAGTTTTCGGCCAGTTAGGAGAGGAAGAAGGAGTTCTATCTCCTCCTTCATCTTCTTCTCCTTCCTCTCAAGGAGTACAGCCGATCCGGTGACTCACAAGGAGCTCCGGCGGGCGGCGGCGCAAAGGGAGAGGGAGAAGGTGCCGGTGCAAAGGGAGAGGGAGAAGGTGCCAGCGCAAAGGGAAACCCTAGGAGCTAGGGTTTCCTATTTCAGCCAAGGTGAGAAGAAGAGCTCGGTTGGTCGTCTTAGTGATCTCGGTTCATGGTAGATCATCGCCCACACGTCGTCCACGAAGGGAGGGACATAAGGTAGAAGACCGCGAGGTGATCGGAATGGTATAATTCTTTCCAAGCTCCATTGATTATCCTTATGTCATACATGTGCTTGTTTCATTCACCTCGTCATTTCATGTGTGAAAGTTAATTATTTTTATTAGTTATCATAGTTAATAATTAACTAACTGGACCCCGACCATAAACACAAATGTCAGCGATCAACTCGTCGCCTTTTCCGTGGTCGAACGGTCAATCAAATCACAAGGCTAATTTTTCTAATTGGCCGAGTTGTGATTTGGATCGTTTGATAAGGCACGAGATGGTCGTAGGGAGACGAGTCTCTATTCGGATTAAATTTTAGTACGTAGCCATGGAGTGGTCTCTCGGATCGACTGAGTATTCACTTAGGAAACCCGCCAAGCCATACCCAACAAGATCATCGCCCACATGACGTCCAGGATGGAAGGGTCATAAGGTAGAAGACTGCGAGGTAAACGGTGAGGTATAACTCTCCCGAGCTCCATTTTACTTTTTCGACGTCTTATTGTGCCATGTTACTTTGTCTCGTCATCTCATGTATGTTTGTTAATTATTTTTATTCGTTATCATAGACAATAATTAACTAACTGGACCCTGAATACAAACACAAAAACCGGTGATCCGATCGTCGTCTTTTCCGCGGTTAATTAATCCGGAAAGTTACAAGGCTTTAACCTCGGTTTTGGCTAAGTTGTAACTTGGACTAATTAACACGATGACGAGACGGTCATTAGAGGGGCAGGTCTCTATTCGGATTAAATTTTTAATCCATAGACATAGAGAGGTCTCTCAGATACGACCCCTTGGTTGTCTTGGAAACCGCCAAGCCATACCTCTCCCAACACCATGTAGTTGGCTTACCGTCTCGTTGGCCTTCATTGAGAGCAATTGTAGTTGGGCAACCAAGAGGTCCTTCTTTGCTCTTCTCAACTCATTTGATCCTTCATTGAGTTCGACGAGCTTCTCCAAAGTTCCTTTGCGCTCTTGAAAGGCCCCACTTTGTTGAGTTGCTCTTTTGACAATCCACATTGAAGCGTTGTGGTGACCTTCGCATTCGCTTGCACCTTCTTCATGATTTCCATTGTCTAAGTCCTCATTGGTAGTGAATCTCCTCTTTCATTGATGGGTGCATCGAAGCCATCTACAATACTCATCCAATTTTCAATATCGTTCATTAAATAGTACTCTATCCTACCTTTCCAATAGGCGAAGTCATTTCCATCGAAGAACGGTGGCCTTGCGGTGCTATAGCCCTCTTGAAACGCCATTTCTTGATACTCCGGTCGGCGGTGAGTTCTCCCGAAGCGAACCAGCTCTGATACCACTTGTTAAATCGTGACGCTTGCTAGGGGGGTGAATAGCACTTTTCTTGAACTTTGTCTACAAGATGGTTAGCACAATACAAGCAATATAATGAAAAATATGAAAAACAATGCTAACACCGAGAGTTTACTTGGTATCCACCTCCGAGAGGTAACTAATCCAAGGATTCATATGAGTACACCACGTTTCATATGAAAAGCCTCCTTCAAGGTGGAGAAAACCTTTACAAGGTTGTCTTCTTCCTCTTTACAAGATGGAATTAAAAGCAAGAGGAAGAACAGGAGAATTTTTGCACTAACAGCACTTTGGTACCCCTGGAACCATACCTTTGTCGTGCCAAAAATTCACCCTTTAAATAAGATTAAAGGACAACTCCTAGAGTCATCCAGCTCACTACCAGTCGACTACCCTTGGGGCAGTCGACTGGTCTAGCCTTAATTTCTAGCCAACGGCTAGTTTTCGGGGTTACCAGTCGACTGCTCCTAGGGCAGTCGACTGGTCCAGGGTCGAAAATATTCTGTGAGTTTGTGATCTTGCTGACAGTCGACTGCTTTCTACCAGTCGACTGCCCAACTTATACAATCACTCTTCCTCTCTCCGAAGATCCTCCTTCACGTGTGCCTTCAAGTACACTCCCTTGGCTTGCCCCTTGAAGTCTTCTTCCACCGGCTATTGTACCTCGGTTGCGCACACAAGCCTTCCCTTGGCTTGCCTCCATGCCACCCTTCACGTGTGCCCTTTGAAGTCCACTTCCCGGCTTACACTTGGAGTCCTCTTCCCTCGGCTCTCGTCCCTTGGATACGTCCTCCATGTGTGATTCTCTATGTCCTGCAAACTCAATCACACATATCAAATAATAAGATAACACCCTAACCTTAACCATGTTGACACACACATCAAAACAATGATCTTCCCAATCATCCTTGTGTCGATTGCCCCAACACATTAGTGGGCCAAAACCCAACTCCTCCTTATGGTCCCTACCGTAGCCCTATAAATACCCCATAGGAGTCATGATACAAGGCTAATTAATCAAGGAATTAATCCACAATTACTCATCCAAAAACCCTCTCCCTTTCTTTCTCTTAAGGTTACGGCAACCCTTGGTGTGGCCGGCAGCAACAAAGAGAAGAAGGGAAGGGAAAGACCTCTTCTCCTTCGGTTTTCATCTTCCACTCTACTCCCCTTTGGCAGGAGCACTCCTCAGGGCGGCTGGATCCGGCGGAGCAAAGGGCTGGTTGCTGTTTTTGTCGCTGCAACATGGAAGAAGAAGAAGGAGTGCATAGGTTTTGGTTTTCTCCATCTTCCTCCACTTCCATCGCTTCCTCACTTGTGGCAGGAGTCTCCCTAAGGCAGGGAGCAGGTCTAGTAGGCCAGGGAGGAGCTGGGTCACCGGCGGCGCAAATTTGAACGAGCTTCATCCTTTTTGTGGCCGACGCAAGTGGAAGGAGGAAGAAGGGTGGCTGCGGGTGAGCGTGGGAGGAAGAGGAGATTTGTTCTCCCTTTCTCTTCCTCTTCTTCATCTTCCTATCATCCTACACCACAGCTCCATTGTAGCTGGAGCTCCTTGGGCGGTGGTGGCTGCCGGCATCGCAAGGTGGAGGTGAAGAGAGGAGTTGGCCGGCGAGATAACCCTAGTTACTAGGGTTTGTGTTGGTGCTTGGAAGGGGATTGAAGAAAGGTGATTAATTTGAAGCCTTGGTGACTCCGCGTCTTGGTAGCTCATCGCCCACACGACGTCCAAGAAGGGAGGGTCATACGATAGAAGACAGCGAGGTAAAAGACGAGGTATATCTCTCTTTGGCTCCTTGTTAGTTTCTATTATTTGCTCTGATTATTTTTGTCATTGCATGTGTTTTAATTAATTATCATAGTTTAATTAATTGTTAATTAATATTGATAATTAATTTATGTCATGGACCCCGACAATAAACACAAAAATTTGTGATCCATTCGTCGTCTTTTTCGCGGTCACTTGATTCGGAATGTTACAAGGCATTACTCTTGAGTTTGGCTAAGTTGTGACTTGAATCAATTGATACAACAACAAGACGGTCGTTTGGGAGACGGATCTCCATTCGGATTAAATTTTAATCCATAGACATGGAGAGGTCTCTCATGTTTGACCCCGTGTTCGCTTAGGAAACCCGCCGAGCCATACCTCGGTATAACCATCAGCTTGGTCGGGGCGGTAAAGCAGTGGTTCAATACCCTGAAGTCAAGGACTATATCTCCTTTGATGATTTTTCTATGCTATTCTTACATCACATTTCTAGTTCCAAAAGGTGCATTCCTACCTCACATAGTCGTTCAATCGCAAATAGAGACCTCAAGAAAAATTAAGACAATATGTGCAACTATGTAGGTTGGCTACCTAAGAGATTCCCTTAGCACTTCTAGAAATTCTAATGGGGGCCTTTGTACAAGGGCTTTGCAAGGGGCATTTCTCCCGTTCTCTGCCAACGAAACCACCTTCAGATTATGATGCGCTCTTGGTGTGAACTAAAATATATTAATGACAAAGAAGCCTAAAGAGCTTGGCAGGAGCAGAGGAGAACTCGACTGGAAAACATCAATGAGTGACCAGTCGAACCTCAAGTCCATCCCCGGCTAATATTACAAGATTCCCCAAGGTATCATCCATATGCTCCACCTTTACGCCATTCTAATGAAAGAGCCATGTAGATATATGATGAACATCAAGTTCTGAGATGCCTGATGAGAGGACAGGGAGGACCCCAGAGACAAACCTTCTAATATTTTCTATGACATCCATCAATATGGGCATACTACACATAATTGTCGAGGGTTAGAGCAGGAGTTGGAATATATCATTGAGGTATATCCTATCATAAAGAATATTTTGATAAATCCCCCGCCTCCACAACGAGCACCCCCTCCTCCCCCAAGATGGAACCCTCCTTCGACCAGACCACATGCCCTTGCCTTCTCGGATAATGTACTAGTTTTGCCTCCCCAAGTAGCGGCTAACCCGTAACCACACCTAGTCTATGCGCAGATTAACTATTTGTGCAAGGAGCATCATATTAGAGCAATCAACCTCTAGAGTTTCGATGTTTGACAATATACCAAGGTCTGGTTAATTTGATCAAGGGTTTATCGAAACAAGACTTAATGATTGGAAGAGAGAAGTCTAGTCAATATCAGATGACTAGCAAAGAAGCCTGGTGAGTGAAGCAGACCAATGAAATCATGGTGAGTGAAGTTAGGTGGCGGAAGTTATAATGAGTGAAGATGGGCAATGAAATCTTGTTTAGTAAAGTTGAGTCCTAGTGAGTGAAGTTAGGTGGTGGAAGTCTTGGTGAGTGAAGATAGGAAACAAAGACCTGGTGAGTGAAGCTGGGTAACAAAATCCTGGTGAGTAAAGCTGGGTGATAGTGAGTGAATTTAGGTGGTGGAAGTCCTTGTGAGTGAAGCGGGCAACGAAATCTTAGTGAGTGATGCTGGATCCTAGTGAGTGAAGTTAGGTGGTGAAAGTCCTGGTGAGTAAAGTTGTACAACAAAATCCTAGTGAGTGAAGTTGAGTCCTAGTGAGTGAAGCTAGGTGATAAAACCTTAAGGAGTGGATCTTAGGTGGTAAAGCCTTAGGGGTTGACTCCATGTAAAGCCTAGTAGGTCAGATAGAATTATAGAATTAAGGATTCAATTGCGTGTTTATTTATTGTATGCTTGTCTTATAGGAACCTGGAGTTGGAAGCAAGACTAAGAAAGCAAATGGAAGAAGCAGCCTGGTCCAGGTGCCTAGGTCCCGAGCAGTCATCCACGAAGATAAGTTTCATGAATTTTGGATCAGATAACTTCAAGGTTAGGCACCCAGGAAGGGTATATAGGCTCCCGGAATAACCCTGTATTAGGGACTTCGAGCAGAGCATTAAAAGCAACTTTTTCTTCTTCCTAATACTACTAATCTTCAAAAGTAAAGCAAGGAAGTGAAGCTCTGCGACCAAGGAGGCCCTAGGAAGAGTGCGCTGTGTTGATGGCGGAAGCACCTGATTGAGCCTTATTTTGATATTGGCAAAGGGTTTAAAGTTATGTGTTGTTTGTAATCTAACATGTTATTGTGAGTGTGCAGGAAAGTCCTAGTTTACTTAGGCACTAAGTCCTGATCTATAGGGTTGGGCATGAAGATCTAGTTCGGAAGACTGGGCATGAAGGCCTTGTTGGAATTGATCAGATGGCTCGAGGGGGGGTGAATAGCTCATCGTCGAACTTCCGTCAATTCTTTCTACAAGAGTTAGCTTTGTACAAGCGGAAACAAAACAAAATAATGAAAACAATGCTAACACAAAACCTTTACGTGGTTTACAGATTGCTTGTACCTACTCCACGACGTGTCCTTGAGATGCATGAACCCTCAATCCGTTGGTGGATTAGTCCCCAATAATCTCTGGCTAAAGCTTTCTCCTTCTCGGTGGAGAATAACCTCTCACAAGACACTCTTCCCCTTTACAAGATGAGAATTAGGGTTAGAAGGAAGAGATTGAGCTTTGAAAGCTTTGAGCACAAACTAGGAGGTTTTCAATCATAATTTTCATCACTTCTTCATGGCCCAAAGCTTCTCTTTAAATAGAGGAGAGAGTTGTTAACAAACAACTCAGTTCCGACATCTGTCGACTAGTCTTGACTCTAGTCGACTAATGCATAACTAACGACTATATTTTAAACAGTAATCAACTGCCATCCAGGCTAGCCAATTGGTCCTACTGTTTGAAACTTAAAGAACGATCAGTCGACTGATGTCCCTACCAGTCGACTGGTCTTGGTACACACTCACACTCATCCTCTTCGAAGTCACCCTTTGAAGTCCTTTTCCTTTGGCTCTCGTCCCTCGGATGTATACGAGTCTGCGGCTCGTCCCCATGTCATCCTTCGTGTATGCCTTTAGGTCTTCTTCCCTTGGCTCCACTCCGTTGCTCCTTGTCCAACGGTCCCATGGGTCCACCATCCTTCACCAACTCAAGGACCCAAGCATCAAGATTAGATCTCTCACATGTGTTTTCCACCAAGTCCTGCATGACTCAAACACACATCAAACCAATATGAAGCTCGAACTTAATCATATTGGCACACAAATCGAAACTCATGATCGTACCGATCAAACATGGGTTGATTGCACCAATAGACCTGATCGAGGGTTGGGCATGAAAATCTGGTTCGGAAGATTAGGTACTAAGATCTGGCCAAGGGTTGGGCACGAAGACTTGGTTCGGAAGACTAGACACCGAAGTCCTGATTAGGAGGATCAGGCAGAAGACTTAGTCAAGCGAGAATGACGGGTATGAGTCAGGACTTATCAAGGATTGGATGCCATGAGTTTCGGAATCTTTGGAGGCCAAGTAAAAGTTTAATCGGAGGTTGGCAACATGTAACTTCTCTTGAGTGGAGTAGCTGAGGACGTGTTCCCCTTAAAGAGAGAATAGTAGGTGTCGTCTCGACCTAGGGTTTTGGTCGAAATCGAAAAGTCAGGATCAGATAGCACGGGCTATCAAATTACATGCATTATTTTATATTCCTATTATACTAACCTTGTTTTGCAACTATGCAAAAGGATTAACTGACCGGATCTCAGGCACCTGTATAGGAGTTAGGCGCCCGAGAGTCTGAGCGCCCGATAGTCACTTAGGCTCTCAGGAAGCTTCAACTCAGCCAAGGCATGGATGATCTAGCACACGCTGACTTTAGGATCCACGTCAACAACATAGGAGCCAGAGTGTTGTCAAGCGCATGGCAGTGGATAAAATTTGGATAGAGCACGAATCTAGCAATGACCAAGTCACAGGGATACAAATGCCTGGGATAGCTATATGGCCGCTCGAATGACCCTATATAAGGGTTGTTCGACCAGTTGGTTGAGAATCCATTCTCCAACATCCTTGCTCTTGTGTGTTGTGCCAAAATCAACTCAATGATGCTAAAATGCCACTTCGACGACAACACACACTTTCTTCACTCTATTAATTTTTTCGGTATTCTTATTATTCTTGTACTTAACTTTGCATTCTTGTTTCATATTTTTGGATTGATAGTAATTCCCTAAAGTAAACGGTTAAGGACCATCGACCTTGGAGTAGTAGCTATCATAGATTCTGAACCAAGTAAAAACAAATCGTGTTAGAGTTTATTCTCTTGTGTTCGTGTCATATTCCACAGCGTTATTCCGAAATTGAAAATTTATCAAAAGAGATATTCACCCCCCTCTATCACTCTCTATGATCCTACACGTCGTGCTCAAGACATCCAGATCGACCGCTATCGTCCATTTGGTATGATTCGTTACAAGTTGTATTTGTTTCATTATCATTATTATACTTGTACCCAAAACTATAAGATGCTTTTCTTTGCCTCTGGAAAACTTCTGAAAAGCAGATTGCTAGCAGATGGGCCCTTCCCGTAATTAAGCCTTGGACATACTGAACCTGGGGGGTTAGGAACCAAGTAAATCTCGCGTGTTCCTTGTCCTTTCTGTTTTTATTATTCCACTATGTACTAGCTATTATGTTAGAAAGAATTAATGAAAGAAAGATGAGGAAAACGAACTTGTTAATATTCACCCTCCTCTATCGATGCACATGATGAAGAATCTGCAAGTGCAAGGAAACATCGTCATGTAATAAAATATCGATCCATAGGGACTGTTGATTAAGCACTAGTCGATTTGGCAAGGCAAACTATCTAGACTTCGCTGGGTTATGATAGAGCTTGCTTAAAAGAGAAAAAGAGAGAAGAGAAAGAGAAGAAGAGAAGAGGGAGAAAGAGTGAGTGAGAGAGAGAGATCGATCTTAGTTCCTTGGGGAATGGACGGATGGGTGGAATCTAGGATTTTAGTTTAACTACAATGCTAGTTGATTTCCTATATATTATTTCTATCCTAATCTCTATGTCTATGTCCTTGTAAAGATCCTAATTATGTACTGGTGTTAGCCCTATAGATGTGCATCGAGTGCTTCCCGCTTTGGCATCCAATGTCATTAAGTAGAATAGGTAACCTAGAGAGTACAGTTAAAGGTTGGCCTCTGTTATAGACTCCCAGGTTATACATCTCTAGGTTACAATAGATACTTCTAAACACGGGATAAGGGGAACCTCATTAGGTGGTGTTAGCTAACCTCTTGTAAGGTATTGACCTCCATTTCGAGACAATGCACGAGACAACCGGTTGAAAGGATACTCTTGTCATGGAGATCTCACTGGGAATATGATCTCGGACACTCTCTCTACGTGGCAGTCAAACCCTCACAATTACATGTATTCACCATTCATACATTTCCATAAACACATAGTAGGCACAATATATATAAAATAAAGCATGGGTATTTCATTTGATAATGAAATTGCATCAATACATAGTTCATACAACATCATCACATTCTAGTAACACCATGTAGAATCAGTGTCGTCAATCATTCGTTCAACATTCTATCAGAGTTGTTAGTAGCACAATAGAATAAAATAAATAAAAGAAAACAATACAGCGATGACACATGAGATTTATTTACTTGGCTCCCAACTCCCTAAGGTCAGTATGTCCAAGGACTATGTCTCGGCATGAATCCACTAATGGTCTCCTTTCAAGAATTTTTGGAGGTAGAGAAAACCCGTCTTATAGTTCAATATTACAAGCACAAATAACTAAAATTTAAGTATAACTTGTAATAAAAGCAAACCAAAAAAGAAATGATGATCCCGGCCAATCCGAAAGTTGAAAGCGCAATGTGCTTCCTCCTGGAGCCTCTTTGGTCGTAGAGTTTCGCCTTAGCACTTTTGCTTCATAAAAACTGAGTAGTAGCATAATGAAATTGTTATCCTGAAACCTTGGCTCAAACACCTTTATATACTAGTGACTCGAGCGCCTATTAGCCTTCTAGGGCACCCCAAGTGGATACTTATCTGATCCAGTCGTCGAGCCTTATCGCCGCGGATAATACCTACGGACTTCGTCTTGGGCGCCTGGGACCAATAGGGACGCCCAGGTCACTCAGGCCCCGGGACTCATGGGCCGCTTGGGTCACTCGAGCACCCAGGTTCCATAGGGGCACCCAGATGATCCAGGCTCTCAGGACCAATGGGGGGCTGGGAACCCCCTGTCCCAACCATGATTCATCGTTTGCTTGCATTTACTCTCCCATCTTACCTCCAGCTCCAGGTTCTGTTGGGTATGGCTTGGCGGGTTTCCTAGGTAAATACCTGGTCGATCCGAGAAACCACTCCATGTCTACGGATGAAAATTAATCCGAATGGAGACCCGTCTCCCATCCACCATCTCGTGTCGTATCGAACGATCCAAATTACAACTTAGCCAATTAGCAAAATGGCCATGTAATTTTGCTCGACCGTTCGACGGCGGAAAAGGCGACGAGTTGATCGCCGGCTTTTGTATTTATGGTCGGGGTCCAGTTAATAATTTATTCACCAAATTTGGAATCAAAATAATAAACTATTAAACATGAAATGACGAGACATATGAATAAGACACAAAAAGAACGAAATGAGCCAAGGAAGAATATATCTTCCGTTACCTTACGATCTTCTACCGTATGACCCTCCCTTCTTGGACGTCATGTGGGCGACTATCTACCAAGACCCGTGGTCACCAAGTCGATCCCTTCTCCTTGCGCCAACCAATCCCTAACCAAAGGGATGCCGCTGGCCACTCCAAGGAAATTATCCAAACATAAACTCAATTGATTCTTTCCTTCACTGCTAGCATCTGAACAACAAGTATATTGGAGCTCTTATGATCTGAGCAACTCCAAGTTGTGCAAGCAACTTGTGATCAGAGCAACTCCACAACTCCAACTTGTGTTCTTCTAAGCAATATGAGATAGCTTGCTGCCACTCCAAACAAATTGCTGAGGCAATTTGCTATCTCCACTCCCCAAGGAAGCCTCACGGCACGACAATTAAATTGACCCGAGGCACGGCAATTGAATTGCCTCTCGGCAATTTTGCAATTGCCGAGCCCGAGCCAATTGCCTTGCAATTGCCTCTCGGCAATTTTTCAATCACTGGCAATTGCCTCTCGGCAATTTCACAATTGCCGAGCCCGAGGCAATTGCAATTGACTCATGGCAATCGAATTTGCCTGAGGCAATCCGATTTCCTCTCGGCAATTGTTAATTGCCTCATGGCAATTGTGCATAATTGCCTCACGGCAATCCAAGGCTGAGCACCGGCAGCGCATCGAGATGGAGAGAGAGAGAGGAGGAGAGGAGGAGAAGAAACCGTAGGGGTTTCTTGTGTCTTCTGTTGGGTATAGCTTGGCGGGTTCCCCTAGCAAATACCTAGTTGATTCGAGAGACCTCTCTATGCCTACGGATTAAAAAATTTAATCCGAATAGAGAGCCATTTCCCAACAACCGTCTCGTGCCGTATCGAACGATCCAAATTGTAACTTAGCCAATTACCAAAATTGGCCTTGCAATTTGCTCGATCGTTCGACCGCGGAAAAGGCGACGAGTTGATCGCCGACTTTTGTGTTTATGGTCGGGGTCCAGTTAAGAATTTATTAACATATTTTGCAAGCAAAACAATAAATTCTAACACATAAAATGACAAGACATATTAACATGGCACATAAACGACATAAGCATATACAAAGGAGTGTTTGGAAAGTTATACCTTTCCGATCACCTCGTGGTCTTCTACCTTATGTCCCTCCCTTCATGGACAATGTGTGGGCGACGAGCTACCGTGATCCAAGATCACCAAGAGCTCCAAACAATCCACTTCTCCAACCGGCCGAAAACCCTAGCCCCTAGGTTTGCACAGCCGGCGCCTCTTCCCCTCCCTTTGCGTCGCCGTCCACCGGAGCCAGCTCCAAGCCCTCCAGATTAGTAGTACACCTTGAGAGGAAGATGAAGAAGAAGAAGTAGGAAAGAAACAACCATCTTCTCAGCCCCAACAGCCCACGCAACCTCCTCTTCCTCTTGCTTGAGGCGCCGGCGCAACCCTAGGTTACGCTGCCTACAGCCGGCCGCCGACACCTCCCTCGACCTCCTTGAGCACCACACAAGGTAGAGGACTCCTCTACCTTGCTTCTGTAAGCCTCAACCAGAGTTTGGTGGAGGAGGGAAGAAGAACCGAGGAGATCTTCCTCTTCTTCTTGTTGCGCCGCCGAGAGAGAGAGAAGGAGAGGAGAGGGTTTTTGGTCTTGGCTCTAGGATTGATTAATTATCTTGGTTTCTTGATCTTATAGGGTATTTATAGGGCTAAGGCAGGGACCAAGAGGAGGAGTTGGTTCTTGGCCCACTAATGGATCCAAACCCGATCCATTAATTAAGATCCATTCTACTAAAGGATCTTAATTGAACTTACCTCACCAACTGTTAGTAGGAGCCCTACAGCCAATTATGTGATGATTTACTAGGGACATTTTGTATCATATTCTATTATTAATAAAGGCATGTTTGGTTATTATACTTATTTTGTATTTGTGCCAAATAACTAAGTATAATAATGACCTTGGGTAGT
This sequence comes from Boesenbergia rotunda, assembly GCA_024364735.1. Classification (NCBI taxonomy): domain Eukaryota; kingdom Viridiplantae; phylum Streptophyta; class Magnoliopsida; order Zingiberales; family Zingiberaceae; genus Boesenbergia; species Boesenbergia rotunda. The sequence goes on from JAGFNQ010000925.1 coordinate 179,012, forward strand.
ACGTTCTTATCTACATTATATCGATTGGTTGAATCGATAGTGAGATAATGTAGAGAACACTACTCTAAAACATTCCTAGTCAAGCATTAATATTCAAGGACAATATCATTGCATGGAGACTAGCATGTAGGTCAACTGATGACTTGAGCTCACAAGTCATGGTTATGTGATATCAAGTTGACACATGAGTAAACATTGGAGAATGTGTACTGAATGACCCACCATGAGAAAGTTTCATAGATTGTCATACGAGTGTCATAAACTTTCTTATGTGGCTATTGGTATGAATAGTCCTTAGACCTGAATTCACTACGGTTCCCTACATAAGGAGTTATGTACTTTGGTATTGTCAAACGTCACCCGTAACATGGTGGACTATAAAGGCGATCACTGGGTATGTAATGAATTATGCGGAGGGATGTGAGTGATGTAGATGGGATTATCCCTCCCATATGATGGGAGTGATATCTGTAGGCCCCTTGATCAAGTAGGACTACTAAAACGCATGGTCATGCTCAAATGAGTCAATATGAGATATTGAACTCATTTGTTTGAGTGAGTCTACTCGGGGATCAAGAAACACAAGATTGACTGAGGATGACACGGTCTATGCCTCATTGGTCAATCTAGATATCGAGGATAGAAGGACAAGGTCATACATTATCGTAGTCATGGAGGTTTAGTCGGATCTTGACTTTTCTTGTTACTTGGGTAGCAATGATGCATTGCTAGATGTCGCTCATTACTTATGTGTCTAAAGCATTCTGGCACATTGCCAACGTTACGAGAACCTATTGGGTCACACACTAAGGACACGATGCTTCGAAGATTAATTGATCTTGGTTTGACTAAGATTTGATTCGAATTGGATTAATTGAGTTAGACTCAAGTGAATCCAATTATATTATGGGATTGAGTCTAATTTGAGTTAGACTCATCTAGATTAGACTCAACCACTTAATTATGGATAATATTCATTAAAGGGTTTAATAAAATATTATTTAGAGGAAGGTTAAGAGACATTCTATTCATTAGATGAATAGAATATTAAGAGTCTCAAGGAATACCAAGAGGCTTGGTATTCATTGGGTTTTATTAGCATTAAGGTGAGAGGAGCTCAAGGGACATAGACCCTTGGTATTTATTAGATGAGTATAAATACCCCCCCCCCTTGTCAAAGGCTATAGGGTGCATCTCTCTTCCTCTTCTTTCTTCCTCCTTGTCCATAACTCTCTAGTAGAGGTTCTTGTGCTTTGTGAACCATCCCAAGTTGCTAGCACAATTAAGTTGGTTCCTCTCCGAGGCGTAGATCGTGTTCGTGTGGATACGCATAGAGGCATGGACACTTGAACATGTAAGAGATCTGGCGAACTAAAGGACTAGCGGGACAAGCGAAGGGCACGCGACAATGGTATTCCTATAAGATAGGAATTGTAGATCACTTTGTATGAGTTTTTCTTTCGCATGGATCGCTCGAGGGATCTTATTTCGGCTGCGATTTTAAATATTTTTACCTATAGATCCCTACAGTGGTATCAGAGCCACTTGTGAAAGATCGTACAAAGTTTAGAAAATTTTATATGTGATACAGAAGTAGGATATACTTTTATTATCGATTGTATAATGTATGAGCATTTGTCGAGATACAAAAGTTTGTGTTGATCAAACTAAAAGTCTATAGCATCATCATATGAAATATGAAAGTGTGCTATGATGCGAATGTACTCGACAAATTTTATAACCTATGGTTTTGGCTCATGAGCATTTTTACAATCATAATAAAAATTGATGTCATAAATCTATTGTATGTGATTGATGACATGGTACATGGTTATGGCCTTAACCCCAATATGATTGGATGAATATGTGTGTGTGTGCATTGTAACACCCAAAATTTTCCTCTCTAGCTTTGTAATAATGGAACATGTGGCCAAGAATAACATTATGAATTTAGTGGGAAAAGTTGTGAATAAGAAAATGTTAGGCATTATCTTGACACGTAGTGGATGTGTGATAATTATGCTTATGTATTATATTTAATGTTATGCTTAATATCCTACACATGTATGAATGAATAATGATATACATATGCATGTGTATGAATTAAATAAGTAGCATTCTCTAAATGGGCTTTGGTTATGCGGGCTTGAAAAAAAATAAAAGGAAGAGAAAGCAAAAAGAAGAGGAGGTGACAAGGATTGAACCTTGGACCTCAAAAAAAAGCAAAGCCTTAAGAATGTTCATATAACCAATTCACCTAGCAAGGGAGTTCTATTAGGAGGAGATGGGAAATTGTAGATGAGTAGAAAATAAGTGAAGAGACACATGAAAATGAAGAGGCACCATTGAAAAGGTGCTTGCCTTTTCACTCCCTATAAAAGAGCATGGGGAAAAAAATACCCAAGCATTTTCGGCATAGCACAAGCCCTCCACTCTCTTCTCACCAAGCCTTCCCTCTTCCTTGTCTCCCTCACCGAGACCTAGGGTCTCCTTGCTGCCCCAAAATCGAGCCTCACAACCCTTGAGAAATCAGAAGAAGAAAAGGAGAAGAACAAGAAGAGTACTAAGCCTAAGAGCCCCCCTTTCTTCTCCAAAGTCTAGAACACCTTTTGAATTGTTAGCGCAAGAGGTAAGACTCCCTCACCTGCAACATAATAGCCTTGAATGTGTATTTATGATCCCTTATGTTTGCTTGTGATGTTGTGTGGAAAGAATGGAAGAAAGGCCATGTTGTGTGTTTCGGTCAAGGGAGGTTTTCTCCTCTTTTGTTATGTTTAAGTTTAGATGATGATTCTACATGCTTATTGCTACCTTCATATTGCAGATGAATGATGGATACATGATGTTTGAGTGCCTTTCATGATGTAAAGGACCTAGAACCTCTCGGCCAAGTGGTGGAGATGGGTAGATGCATGTGTATGGACTAGGGCTTGATCTTATGTGAATTTTCCTTGCTTATGTAATGTTTTAGGTCAAGAAAGTTGTTGAATCTATGCCTTATTAACCCTGTAACATTTGGCCAGCAACTAGATTGAGGGCTAAAATAGGTCCAAACTACAAATCATGTACCTAAACTAATGTTTAGTGAAGTCTAGACTACCCTTGTACTTGTAAATGATCTCTTATGCATTTGTTCCCATGTTACATGAATTTTTATGCTATAATACCCTAGCTGTGAGTTTCAGCTAGCAACTAGAATGAGGGCTAAAATAGGTCCAAACTACAATCATGTGCCTAAACTAATGTTTAGTGAAGTTTAGACTACCCTTGTACTTGTAAATGATCTCTTGTGTGAAGTGTGCACTTATTTCAATGTTATATGAATTTTATGCTATGAAACTCTACCTATGACGTTTCGGCCAGCATGTATTAAGATAGGAAAAAAAAAGTTAAAACCAATGTGTTGCCTTGATTAAGACAAATATGTTACATGAATGATGTGTTGATAAGACTAGCATAATGTTTGCTTCACTTGCATGTGTTTAAAGAAAGGTCCTACATTGTCATGCTATTTATGTGAATGATTATTCCATAAAAGTGTGCATATACTCATGAATGATTGAAAGTCTATAGTACATTCATTATGAAAGAAAGAAAAAGGAAAGAATGCATGTATGTATTTTACTTTAAAGTATGGCTTGTACCGGATCTTGAAAAAGATCCACGGTTCTGGACTACCGAAGCTGTCCCTAGGTTGAAATAGAGTAGGCCTAGAAACCTTAGTAGGTCGAGACTAGCTACCTCGCATCTATTTAGGGATGCGCGCAAAGAAAGAATGGGTACAAGCCGGGGACCCCAATAAAGATGATGTATGCTTATGTTAAAGTATTACTTATTATGTTTTCTAAAGAGCATCCTAAATATTTTTGCAATGCATATGTTTTATGTTTGTATGCATTCATGTACCTTATGTGCCTTATAAGTTTTATGCTATACATGAGATGTTATATGTCTTTCAAATATACGTGACATGTGGATTTAGTGAGTAGGAAAGAGCTTACTAAGTTTCATACTTATAGTTGATTGCTTATGTTGCAGATCAACATAGAAATTACTAAAGGAAGGGAAGCTGCAGGAAGGGCTTGTGTGTGTGGTGGTGACTTGGCTGATCGATCCATTTTAGTGCCATTATAGACTTAGCACTTATCTTTATAAGAAAACATGTTTTACTACCTTATACTTGATACTTGTTAGCTCTTTTGGAGTTTATTTAAGGCATGGATGCTACTAGATACTATATGATCTGTATACCCCTTCTTGTTGCATGTGTTTATAGTTATGTGTTATTTCCGCTGCAATGCTTTAGATTCATATGCAATAATATGCGTAAGTTAAGTAGGAAAAGGTAACGCGCCGCCTTAACAGTAAGAGGCGGGTGTTACATGCATGTTGTAATTCATAATACGGTCTGTGTGTCGTGCCTTGTCTCTATTTTTTCAAGTTGTAAAAATAGATTTAGACTCGAATGTAACTCGACTTTTCCTACATTGTATTGTACAAAAGGAGTAGTGGAGTGTCCATTGAAGAATGAATTTACAAGAAGGATGCCGACCGCACATAATGACCGAAGGATGCCCTTGGAGAAGATGCTATCCCTAGGTTGACCATCGATCTTCTCATTGGCTTGGGAAGATTGTAGTATACGGGTCATAACCATGTCACGTTTTATCGCTTATATATTAATATATGCAATGTGTGTATGTGATGCATGATTAGATAAATAGTTATCTCAATTAAGTCAACTCAATATGCCTACCAAAGTTTGGTACTCATAAACTACCTCGATCATTTGTTGTTGGGTTTGCCAATGCAAAGTGACGCATTTTATCTTGGTAGAGTGCGAGAGGACAATTGTGATGTCCCGCTACCAAACTTTGGGTGAGACTTAACTAAGTCCCCTCAATTTGTAACGACCCAGAAAATTTTCTTAATATTTTCTTTAAAATATTGATCATGTCGGGATAATTTTCCGAGGGACCTAGAGATATTAGTATGAACCTTAGCCTAGGAATCCATGATTTTCTCATTTAAATTGAGAAACTAAGTATTAATGGGCCTTATATGGGCTCCAAAAATGGTTTTAATTAGGTAGAATTTAATATAAATATAAAAGAATTGTAATTAGGAATTTTAGCATGATTATAGGTGAATTTTAGGGAATTTTCAGAAATCAAGAAAAAAATGAAATAAAAAGAAAATAAAAATAAAATGCATGCACCAAGGATTGAACCTTGGACCTAGTCTACAACCATGCATGCACTAACCAATTCACCTATCAAGGGAGTGCTAGTAGAGGATGAAGTGGATTTTGGTTAAGGCTTAGGGGAAAATGAAGAGTCATGAAGGGAAGAGACACCATGACTCTTCACTTGCCTCCTTAATGAGGTATAAAGAGGTGGCATGGGGGGTTACTTTGCTTCTTCCACCAAGTCCTTCCCTCTCCCTCTTCCTTCCTCATCCTAGCCGAAACCTCAAGGAGAGGTTTCCCTTTGGAAAAGCTTCACAAGAGGGTCTCTCTTCCAAGATTCAAGGTTTTTACAAGGTTGCAAAGGCTAGGGGTGGTCAAGAGACAACAAGGTCTTCATCCTCCTCCCCATCTAAGGTCTAAAATCAAGGTAAACCAAGGTAAGACCCCCTCACCTGTGTTGTAATGGTTTTTCTTGATATGGATATGATCTAAGCTTTTTGGTTTGAGATCTAAGATGAATATCCATGAAGAAGAACTTAGGGTTTCGGCCACCTCAAGTTTCATGGCTAGGATTAGCTTTTTAACTCTCAAATGATGGTTTTTAAGTCTTCTTATGATGTAAGTGATGTTAGTAGTGATTCATATGAATTTTGACATGATTAATAGCCCTTATGAATTTTGACCAAGAACCCTAAGCCAGGTTGGACCTTGATCTAACCATTCAACATGTTAATTTTGGTTCCCCTATGACATGATGGATAGTAATTGTGTTCTTAAGAATTTTTTCATGAATTTTAGGGACCCTTTGAGTTTCGTCCAAGAGCAAATCTAGGGTTAAAGGATTAGGGTTAACCTTAATTATGGGATCAAATGTTTTCTATGGCATTGTATGTTGTATGAGATGATATAGGTGATTCATATGAAGTTTTTCCATGGACCTAGGTTTCCTTAGGGTTTCGGCCAAGGCCATAACCTAGGGCTAGGGTTGAGTTAAGACCACAAGGATGTTTGTTTATAGGGTACTAAGATGTATGGATATGTTTAATTATGATGGGAGAATTTTATGTCAACCAAAACCCTAGCTTATGGGACATGAATTGTATGATAGGTCATTTGTATGATGATTCATAAATGCTTAGGTCATGTGCCATGAACCTAAGGAAATGTATCATGTAGGAAAGGATCTAGGCATGTTTTCCTATGTACCATGACCATGCATGTTTTTATGAATTAAGATGCTGGTTACGTAGCTATGCCATGATTTATGAATAATATGTATGTATGCTATGAATTGTGAATGATATGTATGCATGTCATGTTTACGGATGAAAATGATGAATAAAGTTAAAGTTCATGCTTTCAAGGCATAATGATGATATGGAATGAAAATGATGAATGAAGATAAGGTTCATGCCTTCAAAGCATAATGATGATGTTAAGCGTTAAGAATGAATGAATATGCTATGAATGTTTTATGAATGAAGAAGCATGTGAAAGTATTTTATTTTTAAGAAAGGGCTTGTACCGGACCTAAATAAGGTCCACGGTTCTGGGCTACCGATGAAGCTGTCCACGGTTCGGGACTACCGATGAAGCTGTCCTTACGGTTCGGGACTACCGATGAAGCTGTCCTTACCCTAGTAGGTCAAGATTAGCTACCTCGTATTTACTTAGGGATGCGCGCATATGATGTATGAATGTGGTACAAGCCAGGGCCCCAATGAATGTTATGATTATGTTTAAGTATTTAAAAGTATGATTTAAAAACTAAGCATCCTTACGGTATATGCATTTGCCCCATGCATCCATCCATGTTATGCATTATGTTTATGATAAGTATGTTTGTGCCAAGTAAGTTTATGCAAAGCATGTTTATGCGAAGTATGTTATGCAAAGTATGATAATGCAAAGTATGTTTAAGCAAATGATTTTATTTATGTTCATGCTAAATTATGATGTCATGATTTTATTTATGTTCATGCTAAATTATGATGCCATGATTTTATTTATGTTCATGCTAAATTATGATGCCATGATTTTATGTATGTTCATGCTAAATTATGATGTCATGATTTTATTTATGTTCATGCTAAATTATGATGTCATGATTTTATGTATGTTCATGCTAAAATATGATGTCATGATTTTAATTATGTTCATACTAGACTATGATGCCATGATGATATCTATGTTCATGCTAAATTATGATGCCATGATTTTATTATGTTATGCTAAAACGATAATGCCATGATTGTGTATATGTTCATGATAAGAAGTATGCTATGATATGTAGGATTGAAGCATTTTGTTCATGTTTATAGGACGTATGGATTTTGTGAGTAGGAAAAGGGTCTTACTAAGCCTCCATGCTTATAGTCTTATTTTCTTATACCGCAGATCAAGCAAGAGATTTCTAAGGGAAGCAGCAGGAGAGGCAAGAACATGGGTGTGTAGTAGTGACATGGCCAAGAAACCCTCTCATTTCACTTATTGCATGTTTTGTGATCTGACAATGCTTATTTTGGTTTATGCTCGACTTATGATAGTTATGCCTAAGAAACAACCTACTATTCATGAAGTTATGGATAAACTACTTTCTACCTGAAATGCTTATGAATAAGTCATGGAAAGTTGATATCATGATGTTATGCATGCTGGTATTATGTTACCTGAAATGCTTATGAATAAGTTATGGAAAGTTGATATCATGATGCTAGGTATGCTGGTAGTATGTTAAGTACAATGTCACCATGTCCATGAATGATAACCCAGACATGTGTATATGATTTAAGTACTAGTTATTCCACTGCATTAAGATGTTTTATATGCACATGTATGTTTAGCGTAACGCCGCTTTATGAAAAGGAAAAAAAAAGCGAGCGTTACAGGTTGGTATCAGAGCGGTTGCCATCTCACTACACACACATCAAGCCTCCTTCCTACCGCTTCCAAGTAAGTACTTTTGTGTATATCTTATGTTCTAGAATATGCAAGTATGGATGATAATTTATCTCCTTTTATGAATCAAATACTTTAGAGCAGATATGCGGGTAGGGATAGGAAAAAAATGTATTATTGTAATTATTAAGGTAAAGGGAAATCGAGTTTATCTTGCGTGCCTTTCTCTGTATATATTTGTGAATTGAAAAAAAAATACTAGTTCTGTACTGGTTTTGTCAGTTCTGTACTGACTGTGTTGTTTTTTCAATTCCAGATGTTGCATGAGATCGGCACCATGAGTCGCTACCACGGGCGGAGTCGTGAACTGTTGGAGCAGATAGAAGGGGTGGAGTATAGTCCGGTCCGTGGGATCCAAGGCAATATGGGAAGGTTGGATCGGCTATTCTAGAAACTCGAGCAGGAAGGGTTTCCAATTATGGATGATCATAGGATTGGAGCTCTGCTTCGTTCATTGCCCAATCGTGCGAGGGAGGTTGCTTATCAGATCTGGGGGCAGCATGGATGCCGTATCTCATATACGGAATTATGTAGGCAACTTCTTCATCATGAGTTTCCGGAGGATCTGGGGGACTCGGAGGAAGATCCCGAGGAGGACCCCGAGATGTACGAGGAGGACCCCGAGATGTATAAGGAGGATCCCGAGATGTACGAGGAGGACCCTGAGATGTATGAGGAGGATCCCGAGATGTATGAGGAGGACCCCGAGATGCTCGAGATGTTTGAGGAAGACCCGATGAGCGAGGAAGATCTCGAGGTGCTGGAGGAAGATCCCGAGATGCTGGAGATGGTTGAGGAAGACCCCGGGATGTTCGAGGAGGACCCCGAAGTGGCTGAGGAGGTTCCCGAGATAGAGGAAGAGGATCCGATGGAGACGGTAGAAGATCCTGAGGCAGGCCAAGGGGAGATGAGCGAGGGAGTGATAGTTACTGCCATGATGTTCTTTATTATAGGCATGATGGCAGTTCATCTATTTCATTGAGTTCGGTTAGTTTTTGTAAACCAATAAGGTCTAAGTTAGTCATAATACAATTTGTCATGAGTGTGATTCAACCTTATGTTCATAAACCTGGTATGAATGAAGCACCATCATAATGTTAGTAGTTGAGGTGAACCTGGTATTAACAATGAGTTACCAATCATATAACATAATGGTATTAAATTACATAAAACAAATGATAATAATATGAGAGTGCGTACTATAAATAAGACTCATCTATTCTATAATGACCATACAACTGATATAATCCGTAACTCAGGTGGAGAACTAATATTTTGGAAACCTACTGTTGTTAGGTTTACCTATAATAAAAATAAATATATAATAGGTATGTAATTTTGACATATGCATATACTTATACCATGGAGTTATTGATGACACTAGTCAATCATATGCTGAGAATGTAATCAGAGCTTTGACATATATAGCGATGCCTCCAAACTGGGACTTGAAGCGGTACTTATGCAGAATGGAAAGGTTATTGCCTACGCCTCTAGACAACTTAAGGAACATGAACAGAATTACCCGACTCATGATCTGGAACTGGCCGCGGTGGTCTTCGCTCTTAAGATATGGAGGCATTATCTGTATGAAGTGCAGTGTAGGATTTACACAAACCACCAGAGTCTGCGATATTTCTTCACTCAGAAAGACCTCAATATGAGACAACGCCGATGGCTTGAGTTGGTGAAGGACTACGACTGTGAGATCTTCTACCATCCAGGGAAGGCAAACAAGGTGGCTGATGCACTCAGCCGTAAGGCAAGTGCCACCTTGATGTCCCTATCTATATTACCCCGACCACTCGAAAGAGAAATTGTGAACTTTGGGGTCGAGATCATCTCCGGACAGCTTTCTACCATGACAATATCACCGACGCTGTTCAATGATATATTGGAAAAACAAAATGGGGATCCGAGTCTTCAGAGAATCAGGCAGGAGATCCTAGAAGGAAAGGGCGATGGTTTTCGTATCGCCGACGGGGGAGTACTCTACCTCGGGGATCGCCTATGTATCCCTAATGATCCGAAGCTACAGAGAGAAATATTGGCAGAAGCTCATGGAACCCCTTATTCGATGCATCCAGGATCCACCAAAATGTATCAAGACCTGAAGGAGAAATTCTGGTGGTCCGGTATGAAGAGAGATGTGGCTCAGCATGTTGGCACTTGCCTGACCTGCCAACGAGTGAAGGCGGAACATCAGCGACCCGGAGGAGTTCTGCAGCCACTTCCAATTCCGGAGTGGAAATGGGAAGATATTTCTATGGATTTCATTTCAGGACTTCCCAAGACTACAAACGGATATGATGCAATATGGGTAATTGTGGATAGATTGACGAAGTCGGCTCACTTCCTAGCCATCAGGATAACATATTCTATTGAGCAACTGGCTCAATTATATGTTAAGGAGATAATCAGGCTTCATGGGGTTCCCAAGACCATCATCTCAGATAGGGATGGTCGCTTTACTTCCCATTTTTGGGAGTGTGTTCAGAAGTCTCTCAGCACCGAACTACGATTCAGTACCGCCTTTCACCCTCAGACTGACGGGCAACCTGAACGAGTGAATCAAGTGCTGGAGGATATGTTGCAAGCTTGTGCCTTGGATTTCAAAGGGAGCTGGTGCCGATACCTATGTTTAGCGGAATTCGCTTACAATAATAGCTACCAAACTACTATCAGAATGGCACCTTATGAAGCTTTGTATGGGAGGAGATGTAGGTCTCCGATCTGTTGGTACGAAGGTGGTGAAAAGAAGGAGATGGGGCTCACAACGGAGGTCATCGACAGCACCACCCGAGCTATACAGAACATTTGACAACGGATAGAAGCTGCTCAGAGCCGGCAGAAGAGTTATGCAGATGTCCGGCGTAGACCACTGGAATTCAATGTCGGAGATTTGGTGTTCCTCAAAGTGGCTCCTATGAAAGGGGTGACAAGATTTGGGAAGAGAGGAAAACTGAGTCCGCGATATGTGGGACCATATCTGATCCTGAAGCGAGTTGGCAAGGTAGCATATAAGCTAGAGCTGCCTCAGGAGATGTCAGCCATTCATAACGTGTTCCATGTGTCAATGCTTAAGAAGTGTATTCCAGATATAGATCAAGTGATTGAACCGCAGACAGTGCAAGTTCAAGAGGACCTAAGTTATGAAAGCAGACCGATCCAGATCCTGGATCGGGAAGTTAAGAAGTTGCGGAGTAAGGAAGTACCCTTAGTCAAGGTTTTATGGCAAAGTCAACGGTTTGAGGAAGCTACCTAAGAACGCGAGGACGAGATGAGGCGCAAGTACCCGGAGCTATTCTAAGTTCGAGGACGAACTTTCACGAGGTATGAGGGATTGTAACGACCTGGAAAATTTTCTTAATATTTTCTTTAAAATATTGATCATGTCGGGATAATTTTTCGAGGACCTAGAGATATTAGTACGAACCTTAGCCTATGAATCCATGATTTTCTCATTTAAATTGAGAAACTAAGTATTAATGGGCCTTATATAGGCTCCAAAAATGGGTTTTAATTAGGTAGAATTTAATATAAATATAAAAGAATTGTAATTAGGAATTTTAGCATGATTATGGGTGAATTTTAGGGAATTTTCGAAAATCAGGAAAAAAATGAAATAAAAAGAAAATAAAAATAAAGTGCATGCACCAAGGATTGAACCTTGGACCTAGTCTATAACCATGCATGCACTAACCAATTCACCTATCAAGGGAGTGCTAGTAGAGGATGAAGTGGATTTTGGTTAAGGCTTAGGGGAAAATGAAGAGTCATGAAGGGAAGAGACACCATGACTCTTCACTTGCCTCCTTAATGAGGTATAAAGAGGTGGCATGGGGGTTACTTTGCTTCTTCCACCAAGTCCTTCCCTCTCCCTCTTCCTTCCTCATCCTAGCCGAAACCTCAAGGAGAGGTTTCCCTTTGGAAAAGCTTCACAAGAGGGTCTCTCTTCCAAGATTCAAGGTTTTTACTGTAGGACCGGTGCCATCGATAGAGGGGGGTGAATATCGATCGTTCAAAAATCTTTCGGAATTCTTTGTAAAACCTCGTTCTTTCTAGACTTAGAATATTAGTAGCGCAGCGAAAAATAGATAGAACTAACAAAGCAAAGCAAAGGACACAGCGGATTTTTACTTGGTTCCCGACCCCCCAAGGTCAGTACATCCAAGGCCTATGCACGGGAACGCCCGTCCACTATTGGTCTCCTTCCCGGACTTTCCGGAGGCGGAGAAACCCGACTTACAGTGTAAGATCACAATAACAAATATAGTAAAGTAAGTACAGAATTAAATAACAGCAAACCAACAAACAAAGTCTGAAGCTTGGTCGATATGGACCTCCGAAGTGCCGCGCACTTCCTCCTGGAGCCTCCCGGTCGTAGAGCTTCGTCTCTAGCGTGTTGTCGTCGGTCAGAATGCTTGGAATCGATCTTGGAAGGTGTTTTTGAAGTAGAGGGGTCGAAGCCCCTTATATAGGCCTCCTGGGGGCGCACCGGAAGACTCGGTCAAATCCTATCCCTGCGCCACCTCGCCGCAGCTGATAAGACCTTTGGCCAGGGCGCCCCGGACTCTCCGGGCGCCCCTGTGAAGGCTTATCCTATGTTTCGACTCGAAACTGCAAAAACAGCTTTGAACCAGGGGCCCCGGACGCTCCGGGCGCCCCGCTTGACACCTGTTCAGCCTGCTTCATCATAACACTATTTTTAGCTTTGGTTGGGGGCGCCCTGGATGCATGGGGGCACCCACAACACTGGGGGCGCCCTGCTTAGGGCCTCCAGCAGCTTACTACTTCTTCCAGTCTTGGTACCTGCAAGATATACAAACACAAAGCATAGATACCTATAATATTAAGCTTAAGGACTTGGTTCGGACTTCGGATTTGCACGAAACCCTAGGTCGAACCGGCACGAGTTCCTATCCCGAGAACTCGCCCTTCACCTACTCCTTTCAGGAGACGGTTGCCACCCAGCCCTTCGGGTGGACTTTTGGTTAGCCTCCGATTACTTCGGATCTCGAGACTCCCGAACCCCGACCCGTCTCTACTCCTGTCCTTAGTCATCGCTCAGCTAAGTTGCTCAGTACCTTGGACCAAGACTTCATTACCTAGCAATCCTTCGTCAGGTGCCTAGCAGTCCTTCGCCAGGTCTTCTATGCCTAGCAGCCCTTCGCTAGGTGCCTAGCAGCCCTTCGCTAGGTCTTCTATGCCTAGCAGCCCTTCGCTAGGTGCCTAGCAGCCCTTCGCTAGGTCTTTAGGGTTACGATGCCTAGCAGCCCTTCGCTAGGTGCCTAGCAGTCCTTCGCTAGGTCTTGGGGTTTCGATACCTAGCAGCCCTTCGCTAGGTGCCTAGCAGCCCTTCGCTAGGTCTTAAGGTTACGATACCTAGCAGCCCTTCGCTAGGTCTTAGGGTTATGATACCTAGCAGCCCTTCGCTAGGTCATAGGGTTTCAATACCTAGGTTAACTAGGACATTTCTTCAACTTAGGTTACTTCTCCTTTGTTCCCCTTTGTCTGTTCATTGTATCACTGACTTAAGTGTATTGTTAAACATTAAAACATTTAAAGAAGAATATCATTGATGCAACTTGCACCAACAATCTCCCCCTTTTTGATGTTTGACAATAACTTAAGTTAGATTGGTTTAAGGGGCTAATTTACTATCCTTGCGGAAAAATTGACTTTGTTTTGAACATATTTTTGATCCTCTAGGAAAAATAAGAAAAAATTTCTAACTTAAGCATACCTCTCCCCCTTTGTCATACATAAAAAAACACAAGAAAATACTTGCACCAACAATGAGAAATTTTGATTCTTTTTGAAAATACTTGGTGCAGCAATTTTGAAAGCATTATATTTTGAATAATATATTGCATTTTTGAAAAATGCATAATTTTGAAAATATAAAGTACTTTTTGGAAAATGCATAACTTTTTTAAAAAATGTTATTTTGGAAAATTTAAATATTATGCCTATTTTGCAAGTACTAACTATTTTTGAAAGAGATGAGACTTTGAGAAATATAAGTAATTTTTGAAACATAATATTTTACTTGACTAAGTTTCTTTTCCAGTCTGACACAATCCTGAGAAACCTTGTTGACTACAAGGACATTTTCTTAAGTGTCTTGGAAATTTTTCAAAGTCAAGTAAATATTAATAGAATTTTGGAAAAAAAAATGATAGTACTTTTGAAAATATATGCTGGTGCATTTTGAAAAATGTGTGAACTTTTGAAGACTCAATATATTACTTGACTACAAGGACATTTCCCAAGTGTCCTGGAACTTCTTCAAACTCAAGTAAATATTGTTTCAAAGATTATTTCATAGGTCACACGAAAACAATAAACTAATAGTATTTTGAAAAACTACTTATGTTTCTAGCAAGATTTGAAAATACAGCGCATGAAAACATTTGGGATATTCAATAATTCTTTTAATTTGATCTCCCCCTAAACTTGACCCAGTCCTGGGAAGCTTGTTGACCACAAGTACTCTTCCTCTAAGTCTTAAGGTTTGATTCAAATTAAAGAATTATCTAATAATTTCAAAACAATTAATTAAACAAGATTATTTCAGAAGTTTGATTTATATTCCCCCTAAAGTTGACACATCCTTGGAGTCCTTATAGATTATGAAGTGAACTTTCCTCTGTGTCTTTAGGGTTTATCAAAATCAAACAAGACAGATAAATTTTACAACATAAACCTTTTTCGAAAAGCACAAGTGATAACGATTTAAAGCTCAGTTTTCGAAAAGTATTTTCAAATAATAGTAATTTTGAAAGCCAAAAAAAATGAAAATCACTCCCCCTATATCCGATCCCGTTTGACTCTATCTAAGTACCTTAAGGAACTTTAGTGTTGTCCTAAGAGCCTTGTGTCTAATTGAGTGAGTCAAACAATTTTTGAAAAGATATAATTTTTGAAAAACGTATAATATGTATATTCAATCAGACAAGCATGAATTCCATAAAAACATTATTATGTTGAAACACTATTTTGAAAATATCTTTTTAGAAAAATATCCTAATGATTTTGAAAAACAATTTTGAAAAACATTTTTCAATTTATTAGTCCTTAACATCTCACCCATTTTAGATGTATCAATACAACAAGCATGATTGCCTTATAAGTGTATTGTGAGATGCTTGAATTATTTTTCTTTAATTTATTTTTAATTCTAAGATTTAATTGAAGCTTGTGTTAGATTTGAATTTGACAAGAAGTAACTTGAATTTGAATTTCAAAAATTGGCTTCCAGGTCTTGGAGAGGCACTAGGCCTTCTTTGGCCGTAGCCTTATTGGATCATCAACCCTTTCCTTGACAAAACCTTTTAATGAAATTTCATTTTCATAATTACTTTTTGAAAAATTCTGGTCTAACTAGTTTGGATCTTGGATCGGTAGCTTCGGCTAGTTTCACCAGTCTAAAGAGACCAAGTATACTTGACCTTATTAGAATTGGCTTCCCTAACGTACTATCATCTCACCGCCTCCCAATACTAGTTGATCAAGTTTCAATTATTCTTTTTCCTATAGTTGTTCTAATATATGCATAAAATTTAAATATGAATGACATGTCATATAAAAAGAAGTAGCAGATGCATGACATGGCAATTATGCATGAGTCAAACAAGTCCAAAGCATTTTATTTAAGTTTCTAAAAATGTATCAAATTCCCAATTTGATACATGTCGTGTGAACCCGCGAATATGTCAACCCACTTTGACATATTTAATGTTATTAATTTTAATTTTTACAGTTTGCGTAAAATTTTATTTTAGTTTGAGTTTCAGTTATTTAAGATTTGAAGATGAGTTAATTGAAGTATTAATTTAAAAATTAATTAATTAAGATTGAATTGATTTGAATCAATTAAAGTTGAATTTATATGAAGTAGATTGAATTGATTAGCTTTATTTCAATTAAATTGATTTAATTGACTTAATTAAAATTTTAATTGAATTGAATTTGATTAAATTTAATTTGAATTTAATTTAATTTAATTTGAATTTAATTTTATTTAATTTAATTTAATTTAAATTTAAATTTAATTTAATTTAATTTGAATTTAATTTAATTTGAATTTAAATAAGATTTAATTAAGATTTAATTATTTATTTAAATAATATTTAATTAAGATTTAATTTGAAATTTAATTAAGATTTAATTAAGATTTAATTTGAATTTAATTAAGATTTAATTTGAATTTAATTAAGATTTAATTTGAAATTTAATTAAGATTTTAATTAAGATTTAATTTAAATTTAATTAAGATTTAATTTGGATTTAATTATGATTTTAATTAAGATTTAATTTGAAATTTAATTAAGATTTTAATTAAGATTTAATTTGAATTTAATTAAGATTTTAATTTGAAATTTAATTAAGATTTAATTTGAATTTAATTAAGATTTAATTAAGATTTAATTTGAAATTTAAATAAGATTTAATTAAGATTTAATTTGAATTTAAATAAGATTTAATTAAGATTTAATTTGAAATTTAAATAAGATTTAAATAAGATTTAATTAAGATTTAATTTGAATTTAAATAAGATTTAATTTGAAATTTAAATAAGATTTAATTAAGATTTAATTAAGATTTAATTTGAAATTTAATTTAGATTTTAATTAAGATTTAATTTGAAATTTAAATAAGATTTAATTTGAAATTTAAATAAGATTTAATTTGAAATTTAATTAATAATTGTGGGTTTAAATTCATCATTTTCATTATTTCGAAAATGTCTTTTTCATTTTTATCTTTCTTTTCAAGTTTTTCTAATAATTTTGTTTTATTTGAATTTTTGTAATTTTTATTGATTATGACCTTTATCTTAGAAAGTTCCATATCCTCCTTAAGATTAGATCTTTCTATATCCTCACAGTAGGTGGAGTAGAATGGGCCAGTAGTTAAAGTTTTATAATAATATTCAATATTATCTATAATTAAGTTATCATCTAGGAGGATTTTATCTTCAAGAATATTTTCAACAAAATCTTCTTTATCCTCAAGATTTTCAATAATTTTAGGGTCATCTTTGGAATTATCATTAAGGTTTTCAAATTTGAATTCGGAGTTATCCTTAGGATTTTCAAATTTGAATTCGGAATTTTCCTTAGGATTTTCAAATTTGAATTCCGAATTATCCTTAGGATTAATTTTGTCTGAATTAAAATTATCAGAACTAATTTTATCAGAACTAATTTTATCAGAAAAATTATCAGAATTAATTTTCTCAGAATAGTTATCAGAATTAATTTTATCAGATAAATTATCAGAGTTAATTTTATCAGATAAATTATCAGAATTAATTTTATCAGATAAATTATCAGAATTAATTTTATCAGATAAATTGTCAGATAAATTATCAGAATTAATTTTATCAGATAAATTATCAGAATTAATTTTATTAATTTCTGAATTGATATTCTGAATTAAACACTTAATTTCTAATATTTTGGTCATATTCACGTTTTGTAATTTAACATGCAAAAAGTTAATTTTACTATGCAGTAAATCTAATTTATCAGAAAAATTAACTACTTTATCACATGGCTGTGCAAGAACTTGTAAAATTTTTGGTAGATAAATCTTGTGTACCTTCACCGGACACTTGTTTTTGTAATGTCCGTATTTCTTGCATTTGAAACATTGTACGTGACTTTTGTCCCTCCGGTTTCCTGGCGCTGGTGCCTCCTTCGCCACCGGTGATGTAGACCGAATCTTACGAGTAGGGCACTGATTTTTATAATGCCCTCTCTCCCTGCATGTGAAACAAATAATATGCAATTTAAAATTAGACATTAAAAAAAATATGTACCTGATTCACCCCTGGGCTCCCCCTCAACTCCTGGCGTAGTTGCTCCGTCGGCGGTTAGTCCGGTGAAGAGCGGCTCGGCTCTGATACCACTTGTAGGACCGGTGCCATCAATAGAGGGGGGGTGAATATCGATCGTTCAAAAATCTTTCGGAATTCTTCGTAAAACCTCGTTCTTTCTAGACTTAGAATATTAGTAGCGCAGCGGAAAATAGATAGAACTAACAAAAGCAAAGCAAAGGACACAACGGATTTTTACTTGGTTCCCGACCCCCCAGGGTCAGTACATCCAAGGCCTATGCACGGGAACGCCCGTCCACTATTGGTCTCCTTCCCGGACTTTCTGGAGGCGGAGAAACCCGACTTACAGTGTAAGATCACAATAACAAATATAGTAAAGTAAGTACAGAATTAAATAACAGCAAACCAACAAGACAAAGTCTGAAGCTTGGCCGATCTGGACCTCCGAAGTGCCGCGCACTTCCTCCTGGAGCCTCACGGTCGTAGAGCTTCATCTCTAGCGTGTTGTCGTCGGTCAGAATGCTTGGAATCGATCTTGGAAGGTGTTTTTGAAGCAGAGGGGTCGATGCCCCTTATATAGGCCTCCTGGGGGTGCCCTGGACGCTGGGGGCGCCCTAAACGCTGGGGGCGCCCTGGAAGACTCGGTCAAATCTTATCCCTGCGCCGACCTCGCCGCAGCTGATAAGACCTTTGACCAGGGCGCCCCGGACTCTCCGGGCGCCTCTGTGAAGGCTTATCCTGTGTTTCGACTCGAAACTGCAAAAACAACTTTGAACCAGGGCGCCCCGGACGCTCCGGGCACCCCGCTTGACACCTGTTCAGCCTGCTTCATCATAACACTGTTTTTAGCTTTGGCTGGGGGCGCCCCCACTGCTAGGGGTGCCCCCAACACTGGGGGCGCCCTGCTTAGGGCCTCCTGCAGCTTACTACTTCTTCCAGTCTTGGTACCTGCAAGATATACAAACACAAAGCATAGATACCTATAATATTAAGCTTAAGGACTTGGTTCGGACTTCGGATTTGCATGAAACCCTAGGTCGAACCGGCACGAGTTCCTATCCCCGAGAACTCGCCCTTCACCTACTCCTTTCAAGAGACGGTTACCACCCAGCCCTTCGGGTGGACTTTTGGTTAGCCTCCGATTACTCCGGATCTCGAGACGCCCGAACCCCGACCCGTCTCTACTCCTGTCCTTAGTCATCGCTCAGCTAAGTTGCTCAGTCCCTTGGACCAAGACTTCATTACCTAGCAATCCTTCGCCAGGTGCCTAGCAGTCCTTCGCCAGGTCTTCTATGCCTAGCAGCCCTTCGCTAGGTGCCTAGCAGCCCTTCGCTAGGTCTTCTATGCCTAGCAGCCCTTCGCTAGGTGCCTAGCAGTCCTTCGCTAGGTCTTGGGGTTTCAATACCTAGCAGCCCTTCGCTAGGTTCCTAGCAGTCGTTCGCTAGGTCTTGGGGTTTCGATACCTAGCAGCCCTTCGCTAGGTGCCTAGCAGCCCTTCGCTAGGTGCCTAGCATCCCTTCGCTAGGTCTTAGGGTTATGATACCTAGCAGCCCATTGCTAGGTGCCTAGCAGCCCTTCGCTAGGTCTTAGGGTTTCAATACCTAGGTTAACTAGGACATTTCTTCAACTTAGGTTACTTCTCCTTTGCTCCCCTTTGTCTGTTCATTATATCACTGACTTAAGTGTATTGTTAAACATTAAAACATTTAAAGAAGAATATCATTGATGCAACTTGCACCAACATTTACATGGTTGCAAAGGCTAGGGGTGGTCAAGAGACAACAAGGTCTTCATCCTCCTCCCCATCTAAGGTCTAAAATCAAGGTAAACCAAGGTAAGACCCCCTCACCTGTGGTGTAATGGTTTTTCTTGATATAGATATGATCTATGCTTTTTGGTTTGAGATCTAAGATGAAAATCCATGAAGAAGAACTTAGGGTTTCGGCCACCTTCAAGTTTCATGGCTAGGATTAGCTTTTTAACTCTCAAATGAAGGTTTTTAAGTCTTCTTATGATGTAAGTGATGTTAGTAGTGATTCATATGAATTTTGACATGATTAATAGCCCTTATGAATTTCGGCCAAGAACCCTAAGCCATGGTTGGACCTTGATCTAACCATTCAACATGTTAATTTTGGTTCCCCTATGACATGATGGATAGTAATTGTGTTCTTAAGAATTTTTTCATGAATTTTAGGGACCCTTTGAGTTTCGGCCAAGAGCAAATCTAGGGTTAAAGGATTAGGGTTAACCTTAATTATGGGATCAAATGTTTTCTATGGCATTGTATGTTGTATGAGATGATATAGGTGATTCATATGAAGTTTTTCCATGGACCTAGGTTTCCTTAGGGTTTCGGCCAAGGCCATAACCTAGGGCTAGGGTTGCGTTAAGACCACAAGGATGTTTGTTTATAGGGTACTAAGATGTATGGATATGTTTAATTATGATGGTAGAATTTTATGTCAACCAAAACCCTAGCTTATGGGACATGAATTGTATGATAGGTCATTTGTATGATGATTCATAAATGCTTAGGTCATGTGCCATGAACCTAAGGAAATGTATCATGTAGGAAAGGATCTAGGCATGTTTTCCTATGTACCATGACCATGCATGTTTTTATGAATTAAGATGTTGGTTACGTAGGTATGCCATGATTTATGAATAATATGTATGTATGCCATGAATTGTGAATGATATGTATGCATGTCATGTTTACGGATGAAAATGATGAATAAAGTTAAAGTTCATGCTTTCAAGGCATAATGATGATATGGAATGAAAATGATGAATGAAGATAAGGTTCATGCCTTCAAGGCATATTGATGATGTTAAGCGTTAAGAATGAATGAATATGCTATAAATGTTTTATGAATGAAGAAGCATGTGAAAGTATTTTATTTTTAAGAATGGGCTTGTACCGGACCTGAATAAGGTCCACGGTTCTGGACTACCGATGAAGCTGTCCACGGTTCGGACTACCGATGAAGCTGTCCTTACGGTTCGGGACTACCGATGAAGCTATGCTTACCCTAGTAGGTCGAGATTAGCTACCTCGTATTTACTTAGGGATGCGCGCATATGATGTATGAATGTGGTACAAGCCAGGGCCCCAATGAATGTTATGATTATGTTTAAGTATTTAAAAGTATGATTTAAAAACTAAGCATCCTTACGGTATATGCATTTGCCCCATGCATCCATCCATGTTATGCATTATGTTTATGATAAGTATGTTTGTGCCAAGTATGTTTATGCAAAGTATGTTTTGCAAAGTATGATAATGCAAAGTATGTTTAAGCAAATGATTTTATTTATGTTCATGTTAAATTATGATGCCATGATTTTATGTATGTTCATGCTAAATTATGATGCCATGATTTTATTTATGTTCATGCTAAATTATGATGCCATGATTTTATGTATGTTCATGCTAAAATATGATGCCATGATTTTAATTATGTTCATGCTAGACTATGATGCCATGATGATATCTATGTTCATGCTAAATTATGATGCCATGATTTTATTATGTTATGCTAAAACGATGATGCCATGATTGTGTATATGTTCATGATAAGAAGTATGCTATGATATGTAGGATTGAAGCATTTTGTTCATATTTATATGACGTATGGATTTTGTGAGTAGGAAAAGGGTCTTACTAAGCCTCCGTGCTTATAGTCTTATTTTCTTATACCGCAGATCAAGCAAGAGATTTCTAAGGGAAGCAGCAGGAGAGGCAAGAACATAGGTGTGTAGTAGTGACATGACCAAGAAACCCTCTCATTTCACTTATTGCATGTTTTGTGATTTGACAATGCTTATTTTGGTTTATGCTCGACTTAGGATAGTTATGCCTAAGAAACAACCTACTATTCGTGAAGTTATGGATAAACTACTTGCTACCTGAAATGCTTATGAATAAGTCATGGAATGTTGATATCATGATGCTATGCATGCTGGTAATATGTTACCTGAAATGCTTATGAATAAGTTATGGAAAGTTGATATCATGATGCTAGGTATGCTGGTAGTATGTTAAGTACAATGTCACCATGTCCATGAATGATAACCTAGACATGTGTATATGATTTAAGTACTAGTTATTCGTTGCATTAAGATGTTTTATATGCACATGTATGTTTTGCGTAACGCCGCTTTATGAAAAGAAAAAAAAAGCGGGCGTTACACAATTAGATTGAGAAACTTGGAGGCATATCCCAAAAGTTGAGAAAATTGGGTAAGAGAACAAGTATTCCATGTCTTGGGCGATTAGCCAAAGCTAACTCAAGATGATGTGTAATGTGGATCTTGACCCTTTGTTTCAAAGAGTTGCATGAGATGTAATTGGTAAAATGTTACCTACCTAATTATAACAAGTCTTGGGCGATTATCCAAAGCTAACTCAAGATGAATTATAATATAGATCTTGTCCCACATGAATAATGATTGATATTTGGTTTAGAGCTAGTAGTGTTGGCAAATTGAGTTTGCCTACATCCATGACTAGCCCAACCAATGCTCTACCATTCAGTGGGAGCATCATTTAATTAAAGGCCTAATTAAATGAATTAGATATGATACTTATTTTTGCATAATTTTACTGTTGTAGATCACCATGTCATCTAACACGTCAAATACTCTCTCTCTGCGATCCGTCCTTGAGAAGGATAAGCTTAACGGAGCTAATTTCCTGGACTGGTACAGAAACTTGAGGATAGTCCTCAAATAAGAACGAAAATTGTACATCCTAGAGCAACCCCTTCCAGAAGCACCCGTTGCTACCGCCACCCGTGCCGAAAAGGATGCTTACAAGAAGCATCAGGATGATGCACTTGATGTATCATGCCTTATGCTTGCCACCATGAACTCTGAGCTTCAGAAGCAACATGAAAACATGAATGCACATGAGATGGTTGAGCATCTAAAGCAACTATATAAGGGCAAGCTAGGTACGAGCGGTTTGAGGTGTCTAAAGCCCTATTTGCATGCAAGATGCAAGAAGGAACTTCTGTAGGAACTACATACTCAAGATGATTAGGTATGTCGAGAACCTTGAAAGACTAAGATTTCCACTGGGCCAAGAAATGGCTACGGACCTTATCTTGCAATCGTTGCCAGAAGGGTACAATCAATTTGTCATGAACTATAACATGAATGAAATTGACAAGTCTTTGCCTGAGATGTTCAGCATGTTAAGAACTGTTGAACCTAATCTCAAGAAAACCAAAACCAGTAATGTACTGATGGTACAAAAGGGCAAAGGAAAATGGAAGCCTAAAGGCAAGGGGAAAACCCAAGCCAAAGGCAAAGCCAACTCTACTACATCCAAGGCTAAAGATAAGGTGCCTAAGGAATGGACCTGCTTCCACTGTGGTGAGACCGGACATTGGAAGAGGAACTGCAAACATTACCTGGAGGATGTAAAGAAGAAAAGAAGTGAGACTTCTGCTTCACGTATTTTTGTTATAGAAGTCAATCTATCTATCTCTTCTTCTTGGGTATTAGATACCGGATGCGCGTCTCACATTTGTACTAATGTGCAGGGCCTTCAAAGAGCTAGATCATTGACAAAGGGCGAAGTGGACCTATGAGTAGGCAATGGAGCAAGAGTCGCTGTCATAGCTGTAGGAACTTATTCCTTATCTTTGCCCACTGGGCTTATCTTAGAACTAGAGGAGTGCTTTTATGTACCTGCATTGACTAAGAACATAATTTCAGTATCTTATTTGGACAAGAAAGGCTTTTCATTTATCATAAAGGACAAATATTGTTCTATAATGTTAAATGACATGTTCTATTGTAATGCACCACTTATGAATGAACTCTATGTTCTAGACCTTGAGAACCCAATCTATAACATAAATATCAATCAGTTCAAACCCAATGATACGAACCAAACATATCTCTGGCATTGTCGCTTAGGATATATAAATGAGAGTCATATATCCCAGCTCCATAAGGATGGATTACTGGACTCATTTGATTTTGAATCATATGAGACATGTGAATCTTGTCTTCTAGGCAAGATGACCAAGACTCCATTTAGTGGACACGGTGAAAAAGCGACAGACTTGTTAGGACTCATACATACTGATGTATGTGGACCTTTCAATGTCGCAGCTAGAGGAGGCTATCAGTACTTCATCACTTTCACTGATGATGTCAGTTGATATGGCTATGTGTATCTCATGAAACACAAGTCAAAATCCTTTGAAAAGTTCAAAGAATTCAAGAGTGAAGTACAAAACCAACTTGGCAAGAGTATTAAGATGCTTTGATCAGATCGGGGCGGTGAATACCTTAGCCAAGAGTTTCGTGACTATCTAGCAGAGTGTGGGATCATATCCCAACTCACTCCACCTGGAACACCACAGTGGAATGGTGTGTCCGAGTGGAGAAATCGTACTCTATTAGATATGGTATGATCGATGATGAGTCAGACAGGCCTTCCTACTTCCTTCTGGGGATTCGCTCTAGTGACGACACTTTTCACACTTAATCGAGTTCCATCAAAGGTCGTCACAAAGACACCATATACGATATGGACTGGGAAGAGTCCTACGATGTCTTTTATGAAGATTTGGGGGTGTGAGGCTTACGTTCGACGTCAAGTCTCAGATAAACTAGGACCCAAATCTGATAAGTGTTATTTTGTAGGATATCCCAAGGAAACGAAGGGATATTACTTTTACAATCCCATACTAGGCAAAATGTTTGTCGCTAGAAATGGTGTTTTTCTAGAAATGGAGTTTATTTCTAGAAGAACTAGAGGGAGTAAAATCCTTCTTGAAGAAGTTCAAGATGTAGATAGTACTGAGGCCTTAATGGACATTGAACAGGCACCACAAGATGTTGTGGATCATGAGATTGTTGCACAAGAAGTTGTGGAACAACAAGCTGTTCAAGTAGACCAACCTCTTCGCAGATCTGATAGGATACGTCGTCAGCCTGAGAGATACTCATTTCTCTTGTCTGACCATGATGACGTTACGCTCATTGAGTTGAATGAGCCTACATCCTATCAAGAAGCTGTGATGAACCCAGATTCTGAGAAATGGCTAGAGGCCATGAGATCCGAAATGGAATCCATGTACACTAACCAAGTATGGACTTTGGTTGATCCACCTGAGGGGATTAAACCCATTGGGTGTAAGTGAGTCTTTAGAAGAAATACTGGCATGGATGGACGCATGCATACCTATAAAGGGCGATTGGTAGCTAAAGGTTTCAAACAAATTCATAGTATCGACTATGATGAAACCTTTTCACCAGTGGAGATGCTTAAGTCTATTCAGATCATGCTTGCTATTGCAGCTTACCATGACTACGAGATCTGGAAGATGGATGTCAAAACTGCATTCCTAATGGGAATTTACTCGAGGATGTGTACATGACACAACCTGAGGGTTTTGTAGATCCAGAGCATGCTGGAAAGGTATGTAAATTGCAAAGATCCATTTATGGGCTAATGCAAGCATCTCGAAGCTGGAATCTTCGATTCGATGATGCAATCAAGCATTTGGTTTCATCAAAATGAAGATGAACCCTATTTCTACAAGAGGGTTAGTGGGAGCACAGCTATCTTCCTAATCTTATATGTGGATGACATACTCCTCATTGGGAATGATATCCTTTCACTACAGTTGTGAAGACGTGGCTAGGGAATTGTTTCTTAATGAAAGACTTAGGTGAAGCAGCCTATATCCTAGGCATCAAGATCTATAGAGATAGATCTAAGAGATTGCTTGGCTTAAGTCAGAGTACATATATTGACAAGGTGCTTAATCGTTTTGCCATGCAGAATTCCAAGAAGGGATTTCTGCCAATGTCACATGGTGTGAGTCTTTCGAAGACTCAAGGTCCCTCTTCTAAGGAGGAGAAAGACCGTATGGATCAGATCCCTTATGCATCCGCTATAGGGTCTATCATGTATGTCATGCTTTGTACTCGTCCAGATGTCTCGTATGCTTTGAGCATGACGAGCAGGTACCAGTCAGATCCAGGTGAAAGTCACTGGACAGCTGTCAAGAATATTCTTAAGTACTTACGAAGGACAAAAGAATATTTCTTAATATTTGGAGGCGATGAGGAGCTAGCTGTAAAGTGTTGGTGACGAGATGGCTAGAGAGGGGGGGGTGAATATTGCCAACACTTTCTCTTTGAGAACTTAGCAAGTTTTCTGCACTTAGCTTATCAGTAGCACAGCGGAAGAAGCAAAGGAAAAACAAAACAGTGCAGTAAACTAAAAACAAAGATGAAAGCTAACAACCATAGCTACCAAGATAGCTAACAAGAGGGTTTACAAGGTTCGGGGATAACTTGCCCCTACTCCTTGGTGTGCCCTTAAGGTGGGCGATCCCTTGATCATCGGCAGATCAAGCCCCGGTGATCACCAGATATAAAGCAACCTCCTTCTCGGTGGAGAAACCTCTCCACAGCATTTCAATCAGATAAATGTTTAAGCTCAATGAAACAACAAGAAAGATCTTACTCAAACACCCAGCAAAGAGAAGAACGCAGCAAGCTTCCCTGAGCTCCACCCAGTGGCGATCTCACGCAAGAACCCTTCTTCGTGTCTTCCCACTGTCGGACTCCAAGCCTCTCGTTCTCTCCTTCAAGTGCTCGAGTAATGGATGATTGCTTCTCGATAGCTTACTCAGAATGATGGAAACTTCAAGAACTCAGCAAGCTTGATGTGGAGAACTCAAGGCACAGGAACTCAAGAACACCAGCTGTAAGCTTTCGAATGTTTCTCTATTTCTCTGCTTCCACCAAGCTGTCTCCCGTTCCTTTTTGTTTCTCCGCCAAGCATCAAGTGACCTCATCTCCAGCAGCCTCCAGCCGCCTCACTGCCAACGCCAGCTATACTGAACTCTTACTGAACTTCCTGAGCTCCCTCAACCAAGCTTCAGTCAGCGGCTTTAGTCCTGCAGCTCCAGCCGTTGCAACCTGAGTGGAGAAATGGACAAACCTGCTCCAAGGAAAGCCCCCTTTGACTTCTCCTTGAGTGTTTGAATCCTCCCCTGTCACCTGCAGCTTAGTCTGAATATTAGAGCAGTATATCACACAGTAAATCAAGTATCAGAGGCAACCATCAGCGAATCGGATACGGTCAGACGCGATCAGAGCGTCTGACAGTGCAATTTGAATTAAAGTGATCGGTCACCCGACCGATCAAAGCGACTCCTGATCGGTCACCAGACCGATCAGGCTAGGTCCAGACCGATCAGGCTAGCGCCTGATCGGTCCCCAACGCTCAATCAGAAATCGTGATTTCTTGTGACTTCTCCTGGATCGATCACCGGACCGATCCCAGGTTGTCGATCGATCACCCGAACGATCCACCCCTTTCTTGGGCGATTTCTGAGCTTCGCAGTCTAGACCTCCTGATCGGTCATCAGACTGATCAGGCAGCCTCCTGATCAGTCATCAGACCGATCAGATCATGACCAGACCGATCAGGCTAGAGCCTGATCGATCATAGTGAGGAACCTGCGACGCTTGATCGTTCTCTGGAACGATCTGCACAGTGATCCTGATCGGTCACCCGACGATCAGGAGCAGTTTAGCAGGGAACTCAACCTCACTACTCGCTCTCTGATCGGTCACCAGACCGATCAGGAGCCAGTCAATGGGTAAACGCATACTCCCTGATCGGTCACCAGATCGATCAGGAGCAGCACAGTAGGTTCCCAACCTCACTGTGTGCTCCCTGATCGGTCACCCGACCGATCAGTCATCGCTGGATCGGTCACCAGACCGATCCATGAAGGAGCAGCGTGCCAGAATCCCTGATCGATCACCAGACCGATCCAGGGACTCAAACTCAGCCCTCCAAGCTAAGTTTCCATCCACCTTAGCCCTCCAAGCTAAGGATTTTCCATCTAACTCTCTAAGTTGGGAATTTGCACCTGACCCTCCAAGTTAGGACTTTTCACCTAGCCCTCCAAGCTAGGACTTTTCACCCAACCCTTCCGAGTTAGACTTCATCCAACCTAGCCCTCTAAGCTAGGCACCTGACCCTCCAAGCCAGGACTTTTTCACCTAATTCTCCAGGATGGGAATTTGCACCTAACCCTCCAAGTTAGGACTTTTCACCTAGCCCTCCAAGCTAGGACTTTTCACCCAACCTTTCCGAATTAGGACTTTTCCAACACCTAGCCCTCCAAGCTAGGACTTTTCAACACCTAACCCTCCAGGTTAGGATTTTCAGCACCTAGCCCTCCAGACTAGGATTTTCCATACCATGCCTGATCCCCGATCAGGACTTAATCATAATCAATAATCATCCACCTAAACTTAAATCGGTGTCAACACCAAAACAACAATCAGGGCCAGACTGCATCAACATAAAGGGTTACAGTGACACAAGCTTCCAAACAGACAGCGATGATTTTAGATCGCAGTTAGGGTATGTATTTTGCCTGAATGGTGTGATGTGAGCTGGAAGAGTTCGAAGCAGGACACAATCGCAGATTCTACAACAGAGGCCAAGTATATTGCCGCATCTGAGGCGGCAAAAGAGGCTGTTTGGATCCGGAAGTTCATTGCAGAGCTTGGTGTAATTCCTAGCATTGTGGACCCAATAGACCTCTATTGTGACAACAATGGGGCTATTGCACAGGCTAAGGAACCTCGGTCACATCACATACCAAACATATACTACGGCGCTTCCATCTCATTAGAGAGATCATCGATAGAGGAGATGTGAGGATATGCAGAGTACCCACTGAGGCTAACATCGCGGATCCTTTGACCAAGGATTTTGCACAAAAGAAGCATGATGGTCACACTAGGTCACTGGGTATTAGATATTACAGTGATTGGAACTAGTGCTAGTGGGAGATTGTTAGTAAGAGCCCTAGAGCCAATTATGTGATGATTAACTAGGGACATTTTGTATCATATTCTATTATTAATAAAGTCATATTTGGTTATTATACTTACTTTGTATTTGTGACAAATAACTAAGTATAATAATGTCCTTGGGTAGTAGGTTCTTGTCTACATTATATCGATTAGTTGAATCGATAGTGAGATAATGCAGAGAACACTACTCTAAACCATTCCTAGTCAAGCATTAATATTCAAGGACAATATCAATGCATGGAGACTAGCATGTAAGTCAACTGATGACTTGAGCTCACAAGCCATGGATATGTAATATCAAGTTGACACATGGGTATACATTGGAGAATGTGTACTGAATGACCCGTCATGAGAAAGTTTCATAGATTGTCATATGAGTGTCATAAACTTTCTCATGTGACTATTGGTATAAATATCCTTAGACCTGAAGTCACTACGGTTCCCTACATAAGGGGTTATGTACTTTGGTATCGTCAAACGTCACCCGTAACAGGGTGGACTATAAAGCCGATCACTGGGTATGTAATGAATTATGCGAGGGATGTGAGTGATGTAGATGGGATCTATCCCTCCCATATGACGGGAGTGATATTTGTGGGCCCCTTGATCGAGTAGGACTACTAAAACGCATGACCATGCTCAAATGAGTTAATATGAGATATTGAGCTCATTTGTTTGAGTGAGTTACTCGGGGATCAAGATACACAAGATTGACTGAGGATGACACGGTCTATGCCTCATTGGTCAATTTATATATCGAGGATAGAAGGACAAGGTCATACATTATCGTAATCACGGAAGTTTAGTCAGATCTCGACTTTTCTTGTCACTTGGGTAGCAATGATGCATTTCTAGATGTCGCTCATTGCTTATGTGTCTAAAGCATTTAGGCACATTGCCAACGTTATGAGAACCTATTGGGTCACACACTACGGACACGATGCTTCAGAGATTAATTGATCTTGTTTGACTATGATTTAATTTGAATTGGATTAATTGAGTTAGACTCAAGTGAATCTAATTAGATTATGAGATTGAGTCTAATTTGAGTTAGACTCATCTAGATTAGACTCAACCACTTAATTATGGATAATATTCATTAAAGGGTTTAATAAAATATTATTTAAGAGGAAGGCTAAGAGACATTCTATTCATTAGATGAATAGAATATTAAGAGTCTCAAGGAATACCAAGAGGCTTGGTATTCATTGGGTTTTATTAGCATTAAGATGAGAGGAGCTCAAGGGAC
The DNA here is from genome assembly GCA_024364735.1 of Boesenbergia rotunda. Classification (NCBI taxonomy): domain Eukaryota; kingdom Viridiplantae; phylum Streptophyta; class Magnoliopsida; order Zingiberales; family Zingiberaceae; genus Boesenbergia; species Boesenbergia rotunda. The sequence continues at coordinate 209,132 of JAGFNQ010000925.1, forward strand.
ATAGATCCTTGGTATTCATTAGATGAGTATAAATACCCCCCCCTTGTTAAAGGCTAGAGGGTGCATCTCTCTTCCTCTTCTTACTTCCTCCTTGTCCATAACTCTCTAGTGGAAGTTCTTGTGCTTTGTGAACCATCCCAAGTTGCTTGCACAACTGAGGTGGTTCCTCTCCGTGGCGTAGATCGTGTTCGTGTGGATACGCATAGAGGCACGGACACTTGAACGTGTAAGAGATCCGGCGAACTAAAGGACTAGCGGGATAAGCGAAGGGCACGCGACAAAGGTATTCCTATAAGATAGGAATTGTAGATCACTTTGTATGAGTTTTTTTTTCGCATAGATCGCTCGAGGGATCTTATTTCCACTGTGATTTTAAATATTTTTACCTATAGATCCCTACACCAACCCCCATATTTTCATATGGGCTCCACATATTACGAGTCGTCCATCCCCCCGTGTTTAAGATCGCACATGCCCGTTAATTATTTAAATTTCTGACAATTTAAATTAATTAACTTCTAGATCTTTGATTAGTACCACTCAACCTTATCAACGTGCTGGATCAAATCCACCTGCAGGGTTTGGCACGATGAACCTGTTGAGCTCATCAAGGGGGCATTATCATCCTGACTCACCAGGGCACGGATTCCGTAAATAATCATCAGCACATCATATTATTAATATTATTTCTCAACTTACCGGGTCTGTCGATCTAACAGAATAGATCTCGCCCTTTGATAAATCAAAGAAATAATAAATAATAATATATGCCCGATATTATTTCGCGATTAAGGGATCGTCCTCCATAATAACAACTGAGGTCCTATCCAATTATCCAGTCAGTACAAATCGGATAACCTCGGTTTTCAGTCCTGCTCAATGTACTCATAGCACACTAATGTAGTCCTATGGTCAAGACCAACCACACCTAACTACATTACAACCCTCCCGATGGGTTGTCCAATTCCATCTCGGTTGTGAGCCTCTATTTATGGTAAGTAAGGAACTGAAAACATGATCTTCCGTGTGACACCACACACCATATTATCAACAATGCAAAGTAATGGGACTTCGTGTATGTACTTTTATAAACAAACACCTAGTGTAGTGTGATTCTCTTTTCATAAAAGATGTTCATATAATAAAAGCCATGTCTTTCAGTATACACATCTTACAATCTCCCACTTATACTTAAAGAAATTGCTGTTCTCCCACTGCCATACATCTGACCCCCATATCCTCCTCATGTTTGTCAAAAGCTCTAGATGGAAGAGCCTTAGTGAAAGGATCTACCAGGTTGTCCTCCGATGCAATCTTGGCGACAGCCACTTCTCCTCGCTTTACGATTTCTCGTATCAGGTGGTACTTGCGCTCTATGTGCTTACTCACTTTATGGGCTCGTGGTTCCTTCGAGTTTGCAACTACACCACTGTTATCACAAAAGATTGTGATAGTTCTTGGCAAACCAGGAATCACATCCAAGTCCATGATGAAGTTTCTGAGCCATACAGCTTCCTTGGCTGCCTCTGAGGCTGCCACATACTCAGCTTCCATGGTGGAGTCTGCCACGCACTTCTGCATGACACTCCTCCAAACAATGGCTCCACCTCCTAAAGTAAACCCAAAACCTGAGGTAGACTTACTTTTGTCCCTATCTGACTCGAAATCTGAGTCTGTATAACCCACAGAGACTAATTGGTCTGCTTGGTAAACCAGCATATAATCCCTAGTCCGTCTCAGGTATTTCAATATATGCTTTACCGCTGTCCAATGTCCTTGTCCAGGGTTACTCTGATATCTTGCTAACCATGCCGATGGCAAAACAGATATCAGGTCTCGTGCACAACAAAGCATACATGAGGCTTCCGACCGCTGAAGCATAAGGAACCGCCTTCATTTCCTCTATCTCCTTTGATGTTTTCGGACACATCTCCCTGGATAGAGGAAATCCATGCCTGAAGGGTAGGAAACCCTTCTTGGAGTTTTCCATGCTAAAACGAGACAAGACTGTGTCAACATATGAAGCTTGGGATAAGCACAACATGATTTTCTAGCGATCCCTTATGACCTTGATCCCAAGGATGTGTCCCATTTCTCCTAAGTCCTTCATATCAAACTGCTTTGATAGCCAGACCCTTACATCTAATAACACTTTGACATTGTTGCCAATTAACAAAATGTCATCTACATAAAGTACAAAAACACCACGATGTTTCTGTCACATCTTTTATACACACATGACTCATCCAGAATTTGAGTAAATCCATGACTGGATTACTTCATCAAAGTGGATGATCCAAGACCTTGAAGCTTGCTTCAATCCATAAATGGATCGATTAAGCTTGCACACTAGATGCTCTTTGCCCTTGGCAATGAAACCTTCTGGTTGCTGCATGTAGATGGTCTCATCAAGACTCCTGTTAAGAAAGGTTGTCTTAACATCCATCTGTCATACCTCATAATCCATATGAGCTGCAATAGATAAGAGAATCCGGATCGACTTGAGCATGACTACTGGCGAAAAGGTCTCCTCATAATCGATACCCTCTTTCTGAGTGTACCCTTTCGCAACAAGCCTTGCTTTGAAGGTCTCAACCTTCCCGTCTGATCCTCTCTTTCTTTTGTAGACCCACTTGCATCCAATGGCTTTTACACCTTTGGGTGGTTCTACTAGCTCCCAGACATGGTTAGAATCCATCGATTCTATCTCAGAGTTCATTGCGTTTTGCCAAGAATCTACATCCTTGTCTTGGAGGGCCTCGTCATAGGTCCAGGGATCCGGTTTATGTTTACCAGAGACCAAGTCCGAAGACTCTCCCAAAAACATGTACCTTTCAGACTGTCTTACAACTCTCCCACTGCGACGAGGTGCTACCTGTGTGTTCTGAGTGACATGCGGTACAGTGACTTGTGGTGTATCCTCTTGTACAATTGGTCCTGAAGTCGGAACGTCCACCCTTAACTCTTCAAGCACTAGTCTACTCTTTGGCTTATGGCTCATCATATAGTCCTCTTCCAAGAATCTGGCATTTGTACTAACAATTACCTTCTGATCCTTAGGACTATAGAACAGACCACCCTTCGTTCCTCTAGGATAGACTACGAACAGACATACCTCCGTATGAGATTCCAACTTATCAGTATCTCCCTTCAGCACATATGCTGGACTACCTCAAATCCGAACGTGTCGTAGACTTGGCTTGCGCCCTGTCCACAGTTCTGTGGGAGTAAGAGAGACTGACTTAGATGGAACCAGGTTTAGTATGTACGCTGCCGTTTCCAGAGCGTATCCCCAGAATGAATCAGGTAAGTCTGAATAGCTCATCATTGACCTAACCATCTCCATAAGTGTCCTATTCCTTCTTTCTGCAACTCCGTTCTGTTGGGGTGTGCCGGGTGTAGTTAGCTGGGACTGAATCCCAGCTTCTGATAAGTAGCTCCTAAACTCTCCAGAGAGGTACTTGCCACCACAATCTGATCGCAGTGTCTTGATACTTTTACCTCGATGTTTCTCCACATCAGCCTTGAATTCTCTGATCTTATCAAAGCATTCAGACTTATGGCACATCAGGTAAATGTACCCATACCTTGAATAATCGTCAATGAAGGTGACGAAGTATTCAAAGCCTCCTCTTGCCTGAATTGACATGGGGCCACATACATCAGAATGAATCAGTTCTAACACCTCTTTTGCCCTATACCCCTTAGCCTTGAAAGGCCTCTTGGTCATCTTCCCTTCCAAGCAAGACTCACAGGTCGGGAGATCCTCCACCACAAATGAACCCAAGGGCCCATCGGCTATCAACCTCTGAATCCTACAAAGGTTGATATGACCAAGCCTAAGGTGCCAAATATATGTCTGATTCATCTTAGAAGGCTCTTTTCTCTTATTTAAGTTAGATGATGACCTATTTACTTCAGTGTGCATCATGGGAGGTTTTGGTTCTAGAGTATACATATTGCCAACCAATGTACCTGAACAAACAATCTCTCTGTTTCTCTTAATAACAACTTTATTATCAAAAGTAACAGAATATCCATCCTTAAACAACTTAGAAACTAAAATTAAATTCTTTCTAAATGAAGGTACATAAAGGCAATCTCTAGAACTAACACTTTATTTCTCTCAAAAGATAAATAAAAAACTCCCACTGCTACTGCTGCTACTCTTGTAGCATTGCCCATGTAGACCATGATTTCTTCATTCGCCAGCCGTCGGGTTTCCTGGAACCCCTGTAGAGTATTGCAGACATAGTCAGTGGCTCCTGTATCTATACACTAGGTACTGGTAGAAAGCACCGCTAAGCATGTTTCAACGACTAAGGCTGAAGAAATACCTTTGCTTTTACGATGAGGACAGTCCTCCTTCCAGTGCCCAGTTTGCTTGCATGTGAAGTACTTGCCCTTCGGCATCTTCACACCAACCCGGGATCCTTGCGATGCTCCTGCCTTCTTGAACCCTCCTCGTTTCTTCTTCTTCTTGCCTTTCGACTCAGAAGAAGAAACCTTTTGAGTTACTAAGGCGTGTGAGTTCTTTTGAAAGAGTGCCTCTACCGCCTGAGTTCTCCCAGCAGTTCACCCAACGTATAATTCTTCTTGTTCATATTATAGTTGAGGTTGAACTGCTCAAAACTCTTAGGTAGAGACTGGAGTATGATATCGACCTGGGATTCACCGTCGATTTCAGCTCCCAGTACCTCAATCTGATTGAGATGAGCCATCATCTTTAGGACATGATCCCTAACGGGTATTCCTTCAACCATAGTGGTTGACATCAGACTTTTCAACGCATTTTGCCTAGTAGCTCGACCTTGGTGCCCGAAGAGGTCTTTGAGGTTCAGCATCATGTCACTGGTAGTGGGGATGGTCTGATGCTGATGTTGTAGCACATTCGACATCGATGCCAGAATGTAACACCGGGCCATCTCATCTGCCTTTTCCCACTTCCTATAACGCTCCCTCAACTCTTCACCAGAGTCTTCTCTAGGCTTTTCCGGACATTCTTCGAAGAGTACAAATTTGTACTCCTCACCAGTGAGGACAATGTCTAGGTTCCTCTTCCAGTCAATGTAATTAAGACTAGTAAGTTTATTGTCCTTAAGAATTGTTGCTAGTGGAATAAAAGCCATTATGAAAAACCTGAGAATCACAACATACACTACTTTAGAAATCGAAAATAAATTGATTCCTCAAAATAATTAATTTTCGAATTTCACCAACACCCCTGTACACCGAGAAATTCGCATGCAACGATGGTGTGGATTTATACGAATCCCTTCATTCATAAGAGGAGGTTTTACCCATCGATCTTACTATCTTGTCAACCTAACTTTTTGACAAGTAAGATCAATAGTTGGTTTCCTTCGCTCTGCAAAATAATAACAGTGACTCCGATGGGGAGGATACTATTACTCGTATCTAAGTGTGCACCATTACACGACACTAAGAAAATTATTTCTGATTATGTGCCTTCCGATGGGGAAGTCCACACGCTCTTCAATAATTTTCTACAGTTTTTTCGACCCAGTGATATGCAGAATAAGTCCATCCGATGGGGAGGAAGGCACTCAAAGCCGACGCGCAGACTTGTTCACATCACTTATCGAATTGCAATGGAAGCCATGGGACCCTTAGGGTCCCTCTCCCACTTAGTAGTTTATCTCGAGGAATTTTCTAGCACTACCGCACAACCAAGCACACAACCAACAACATAAAACAAAAATAGTGAAAAATCCTAGATTTTTCCAACTTTCATGACCCCTTGGTCTCTCATGTGCCTCCAGTCGTGTCGTCACTTCGTCCACTCCTCCCTTCCTTCTGCGCCTGCTACCTTGAGTGATCTCTGTGCCGAAATGAAGTGTTAATTATTTACATCATTGATCCTATACTCCACGAAGGAGTGTACATGAAATCTAGATCAACTGTAAAATAAAAACTCGGCTAAACATGTGCCGTATTTAATTACAAAAATTAAATACCTCACTTATTGAATTTCTGCACTTCACTTTGTTAATAGCACAGCGGAAGTATAAAAACAGAGTATGCAGAAAAAAAATAGGAAACAAAACAAACTAACACCACTGCAAGATCGCTAACAAGGAGGGTTTACAAGGTTCGGGGATAACATGCCCCTACTCCTTGGCGTGCCCTTAAGGTGGGTGATCCCTTGATCGTCGGCAGATCAAGCCCCGGTTGTTAGTAATATGAGAGAAGTGTCCTAAGGCAATCACCTTATGATTGTAATCATTTACTTTAATAAATGAATATTCACTATTTGAGTATACATGTTCGTGTATTTGATTAAGATCTTAAACTCATTTACTGAATATCCGTAATACAATTCACAGCATAAGAGAATTTGTGATGAATTCACAACTAGTGATTATCTCTACATGTGCAATTGTGAAGTATTGAAATTATCCCTAGTCGATGAATTGATAGGTACGGACACTATCAATTCTGTTGAGACTAGCATGGGTTATTCTCTAATCAGCTGATTCTCACTGGTTGGTGACATTGGGATATCCGGAGATAAACATGAATGCTAGTTAAGGGAACTAGTTCATTGGAGTGACTGCCTGTAAAACTTCATATGGTAGTCTACATATAAACATGTCAGTGAAGTTCTTACTGCAGCTTAAGTGCGATGTTCCTTTGACTTGCGGTGTTCAAGTCATCTTGGTCATGGAGACTTATACTTTGACATCTTAAGCTAGCATCTCCAAGGAGGTGTGGACCCAGGATGGTTGGGTATAAGCCGAAGTGCCCGAAGATGTTTGAACAGCCTACAAAGGATTCACCACTCCTTGCGAGGAGATGTATACCCAAGGCCTATCGTCGGATTGTTACTCGAAGCCTCTGGCCAGAGCATGACATGTTCAGAGTATGAATCTCTTAAAGACATGAGAGTAATTAGAATCCGTTGGACGAGAAAGACATTACTTGGGCTAGGTGTGACGTAGTCAGCCTAGTGGGGACTGACACACATAGACCGTATCCTGAACCAAGTGGGTATAAGATGGTGAAGGGAATGAGGCACGATTCATTAGAGCTGCTGAAGGGTTTCAGAATTATTTCTGAGGTCAACCGTTGATCTTTCGATTAATTGGGGATCATGATGTACTACTAGGTGCCACTAATGATCGTTCTATAATTGGTTAATTATAGACGGCCAACATAAATCGAAAGCCTATTTAGTCACACGCACTACGAGTAGTCCGAGGGATTTAAAACGAGTTGAAAATTAGATTTTCCAATCAAGAGAGATAAGTCGAATCTGAATTTTTTAGAGATGCATCGGAAGCATAAAATGGCTAAGTCTTTTGAAGACTTATTGAATGAATTAAATGAGTTTAATTCGTGAGATCGTGGCTTGGGTTTGGCCAGCCAAAGAGGGTCCCCACCCTCTTTGTTTGGCTGGCCACAATAAGTGGGAAGAACCAAATTGTTTGGTTCAAAATTATAAAATAAACCGCGTGTGGTTTGTCTTATAAAATTATGGATAAAGAAATTTGTATAAAAAATTTGTATAAAGAAATTTATATAAAGAGATTTATTTATCATGGAAATTAAAATAAACCTTGGAATGGTTTATTTTATTTTATAAAATCAATAATGGATTGATTTAACATGATAAAGAAATTTATATAAAGAAATTTATATAAAGAAATTTCTTTCCATAATAAAAGGGGAGACATGGTTGTTTTTATTATAAATTAAGTTATAATAAAAACTTGGCATAACGGAATAATTCATAGAAAAATTTATAAGATAAATTTCTTATGAAAAATTTATTCCGTTAAGAGGAGACTTGGCGATTAAGAGGCTACTATATAAAGGTACCAAGGCAAGGCTTGGAAATTATTACAAGAGATCAAGGATTCTTGCCTAGCCTCTCTCCCTCTCCTTCTCTCCCTCTCCCTCTTCTAGTGCCGCCGGCCCTACAGCCCTCCCCCTTTGCCGTGAGCTTCCACCACCACGAAGAAGCCGAAGAAGTAGAAGAAGCGGGCGCGACTCCTTCCCTCCTCCCGGAATCTTGATTCCGTTCTTCGTTTGGTGGTTAGTTTTTCATCTCTCTCTTGGTATTCTTGTCGTGCCTTTGGAGAATCTAGTAGTTCTTGTCGGCACGAAACTCGTGGCTTTGCGAAGTCATCCCGAAGATAACTCGGCGTGGACGCGAATAGAGGCGGAGCTTCCAAGGGACGCTACGGTTGGATCTCGTCCCTTTCTACGAGTTACGCGAGGTATTAAGTAAATTAGTTTACTTTCTGTAAAATTTTAAATGTATGATCATGTCTCCATAACATAAGGTTGCATGCTAGATACGTGGTTAAAATAATTTGAGAAATTATTTATGCTAAACCTTCCGCTGCACGTAATTAAATTTTAAAATTACGAACCCGTATCCATGTCAACATGCACCCGGTCCCAACAGTGGTATCAGAGCCGGTTAGTGTTCGACATAATCATATAACAGTTTTGCAGAAAACTTTGTCATGATCTCAATTTTGGAAAAATTTTCAATTATGGAAACTTTCCAATTATGATAAATTTTAGATTTAGAAATTTCAAAGTTTGGAAATCCTCATGAAATTTCGCAAACTTTTGAAATATCCTAGTTTTTGAAATTTTATGATAATTGTAAAAACTTCCCATTTTTGGAAACTTTCCAATTTTAGAAATTTCCAATTTTGGAAATATGTAAGTTTTCTTTGTACCAGAAACTTACAATTATTCTGAAAACCTATTATGAAATCTCGCAATTTTGGGCACTTTCTTTCAAGAAAGTCCAGACAAATTTATGGATTATTAATTGACAATTAAATTCGAATTGGTTTTAAATTATTAACAAAATTCTTTATTTTGGATTGAGCCTCGAGGAGCCGTCCAATTTAAAGTTAGTTGTTGTAATTTAATTTCCTATTTTGAATAAAATTGTCATGTTTAATTTGGTTACGCCTCGGGGAGCGGACCAAATTAGATTTACAACAAATTTCTTTTTTTGGGTATCTGAGCCTCAGGGAGCCACCCAAAGAAAATAATTTGTTAAAATTAATAAATCCATAAATAAAATATGTAATCAAATCTTGGAAATTTTGAGGTGATTCTCAAACGATAATTTCCTTATTTGATTTAAGAGGTGATGCTCTTACATATTGTTGTCTCCAAAATTAATTAGGAAAATGGTTTCCTATAGAGTTTTCTTAAATAAGATTTTCATGAAAATAATATGTGGTTGAATTAAGGGAATCTGTCTCTTAATTTAATAAGATTTGATTTAGAGAAATCAAAGTCTTAAACATATTATTTCCGAAATTGATTATGACAATTTAGAAAATTGTTTCCCAAAACAATTCCTTGAATAAAGTATGAAATTAGAATTAGGAAATCCGGTTCCTAATTCAATTAATGAGACTTGATAAATTAAGTCACATACATACTTTATTAAGGAAATCGTTAGTACATGACATAATTATATGTCATGAATGTGCTTAGAAAAGAAAGGATGAGACCCAAAATTCCTTACAAAATATTAAGGCCAACACCTTCCATTAATATGGTTAGAACTGGAGTTTTGTTTCTCGTTTGGGTTGATGGACACATCCATGCCCGGCTTGAACCTCAACATGTTCAAACCATGGAATTAGTTTATGACTAATATAGTTGGAGTCAGAGGTCAATCCTTAGTTTTGGTTGTTGGACACATCCAAGCCTGACTAAACGGTTGAATGAACTCGAACCATATTAAAACTATTTCTTGATTAATGGGTCAGCCTTAAGCTTGGAGCATCGATTTGTTGTGCCACAGCCAAGGTCGATGTAAAGAGAGGTGCAGTTGGGTGCTATGTATATTGTTGCATACTTGTTAATGAGTTAACAACCCAATGATTTATGCAAACATTCAATTAGTTGATAGCATAATGTGATAGTTACATATATGTGATATGTGATCGGTATAATTACCTACCTTCATAGCTAAGAATAACTTGATGGCCACAGTCATGGTTGTTCTTATCTATGGTTGGATATCAACCTATTTGGTGGTGTTCCTACGATCTCCCGAATTGATAAAAAGGGTTATTCAATTCGAAAAATAAATAGGATTTAATTAATGTATGTTGATGCATTCTTTATCATTCTTCTCACATAAGCTCAATTTGTATTTCTAGGATAATCACTCGATCATGTCTTCTCTGAATTTGCGTTCCATTTTGTACACTAATAAACTGACTGGGCCAAACTTCATGGACTGGCTTCGAAACCTGAGGATAGTCCTCAAGGCAGAGAAGCTTGCTTATGTCCTTGAAGATCAACTTCCCAACCGTCCTCCAGAAAATGTAACTCCAGACCAGTTAGTGGCCTATCAGAAACATGTGACCGATTCTGAGCTTGCGAGTTGCATCATGCTAGCCGCTATGGTACCTGAGCTGCAAAAGCAGCATGAGCATATGGATGCTTATACCATCATCTTCCATCTTCATGAGTTATTTGACGAGCAGGCGAGATCCGAAAGGTTCGAGGTCTCCAGACTCCTCTTCACCTCTAAAATGCAGGAAGGCACTTCTGTCTCACAGTTTGTGTTGAAGATGTTGGGGTACATTGAGCGACTGGGCACACTCGGTTTTACAATGGATCATGAATTAAGTATTGACTTAATTCTGCATTGTTTCCCCAAAAGTTATTCACAATTTGTGATGAACTATCGGATGAACAAGCTGGAGACTACCATTCCTGAGTTGCTCAACCTGCTGAAGACTGTAGAGCCTTCTGTGAAGCAGGATCAAAAGACGGTACTGTTAGTTGGTTCCTCAAAGAAAGGTTCTAAGAGGAAGGCCAAAGAACAGAATAAGGGAAAGAAGAAAAAGGCCAAAAAGACTGAAAAGACACCAAAAGGTACTTGCCATCACTGTGGCAAGGAGGGTCACTGGCGAAGAAACTGCAAGGTTTATCTTGAGTCCTTGAAGAAGAAGGCATCCGATGCCCCATCCTCTTCAGGTATCTTCGTTATTGAATGTCACTCTATTTCCTCAACCACCTGGGTACTTGATACTGGGTGTAGCTCACATATATGTAATGACATGCAGGGGCTAAGGAATAGAAGAAGACTCGTCAAGGGAGAAGCGAATTTGCGAGTTGGAAATGGAGCAAAGATTGCTGCTGTTGCCATCGGAACATATTTGCTAAAGCTCCCTACTGGACGTGTCTTAGAATTGGATAATTGTTATTTTGTTCCTTCGTTAATAAAGAACATTGTATCTATTTCATGTTTGAATGAAAAGGGTTATCATTTAACTTTTAGTAACAATTGTTGTTACATAACTTTAAATGGTGTTCTTTATGGGACCGGAACTTTATGCAATGGTATCTACACGTTAGATTTATCCGGTGATGTTTTCAATATCGAAGTTAGCAACAAACGTGCTCGAATAGATAATCGAATAGACTCCTACACATGGCATTGTCGTCTTGGCCATGTAAGTAAGAAACGCATGACCGAATTACACCGATGTGGAATTCTGGAATCATTTGAACCCGGTTAATTTGATACATGCGAATCATGCTTGAAAGGCAAGATGACCAAATTACCCTTTTCCGGAAAAGGTAATCCAGTGGGAGAATTGCTTGGTCTAATATATACTGATGTATGTGGATCAATGTCAACTCTTACACAAGGAGGCTATAGCTACTTCATCACCTTTATCGATGATCACTCACGATTCGGGTATGTGTTCTTGATGAAACACAAATCTGAAGTTTTTGAGAAATTCAAAGAGTTCAGAAATGAAGTAGAGAAATAGTTTGGCAAAAGTATTAAGATACTTCTATCCGATCGGGGTGGTGAATACTTAAGTCAAGAGTTTCAAGATTATCTTAGGGACAATGGGATATTGTCTCAATGGACTCCGCCATATACACCACATCATAATGGTGTATCTGAGAGGCGTAACCGAACCTTGATGGACATGGTTAGATCTATGATGAACCATGCAACTCTTCCAAAATCCTTTTGGGGCTATGCACTTAAGACAGCTGTTTACTTGCTAAACAGAGTCCCGACCAAGGTAGTCTCTACTACTCCATATGAGACGTGGAATAGTAAGAAACCTCATTTAACTCACCTTAAAATATGGGGTTGTCCTGCTTATGTGAAGCGGACTGTATCAGACAAATTGGATGCTAAGTCTGATAAATGTCTATTTATTGGATACCCTAAGGAAACGAAGGGTTACCAATTCTATCATCCCTTGGAACAAAAGGTGTTTGTTTCAAGGCATGCTGTGTTTCTGGAAAAAGAATTTCTTTTACAAGAAAACAGTGGGAGTGGCATTGAACTTGATGAAGTTCAAGAAACTCCAATAGACATTACAGAGACACCTAGTCTAGACCCACAACCAACAACTCATAATGATGAGCTATCAGTTAAACCTAAAACAACACCACCTCTTCGTAGGTCTGATAGGATACACAATATTCCAGAGAGATACGGATTTCTCATAACTGAATCGAACGACGTGTTACTCATAAGCGATGACGAACCTATCAGTTATGAATGTAGCGACCCCGCCTTCCCTACCTTAGACGGACCGCTACTTGTCTACTTCTTGACTCTAATGCACGACTAAAAATGCGGAACTTTCATTATCATCCTTTTGTATTTTATGTATTCAATCTATCTAAAAATGATATTCTAACTTTAATAGTCATGCATGATACAATGGCACATTACTAGCAATTCTAACCATTTAAACTCATCACACAAGGTTCTATAACATTACTAAAGCACTATGGAATATGCATGCAACTTTTCTAAGCATATTTAAAGCAATAAGACTTAATTCGAAACTAACAACATCTTGGCACACGCAATAATATTTCTAGAACTTCATAGAATGTAATTCTTACTTTTCTACCGAATTTACAAGCATTTTAAGCACAATTAGGACCTAGTCCAAAAGGGAATAATAATAAGCTCAAGAATAAGTCTAAAATGCAATGTATCCACATGTTAAACTACTCATGCCCTTGCTCATCTAGTGCATTCACAAAAGTATGCATACTAATTGAAATGACATGGAATCTTCATTCTACAAATTGAGCATGTAAAACTATCCGAAGCATAAATGTTTAATAAACTCCATAACACAATAACTTGGAATTTGGAACTCTTAAACATTGCATTTCAAATAAGCTAAACTGTCTCGTCCCAAGGATCTCTCCAAGGTCAGCCACCACACACACGTCACTCAGCACCGCCTCGTCGCCTTCCTTCAGAATTGCTTGTCTTTACCTTTACCTGCAGTAAGAGGAAATGCAACTAATAAGCATAAAGCTTAGCAAGTACTATCTAGCTCACAAAATCTCGAAATGTGCAAGCATGCTTTTTAAACAATGTGAAGTCACATGAGATACTTTTATGCTTAACAGAAACACTAAAACATGTATATGCTTTTATGCTTAAAAGAAACACTAAAACATGTATAACTCGAAACATGCATACTCAAGCATTAATAAGTCTTAACCCACTTTTTCTTGGCTTAACTTGAAACTTTAGCAATTCTTTAACTTTAAATCTTCCTTTAACTTTTAGAAAATTTCCTTAAACTTTAGAAAAACTTTGCTAAAGCATATACTTGAAAATAATAACTCACTTGGATCCACTTAAGACGTAAGTACCATCTTATGCGCGTTCCCTAAAAGGTTGGGGTAGCGAGCCACCAATCCTAATAGAGCAAACCTTGGTCTACCAGGGCCAAGACCTTGGAATTGGACACCTGGATTTCTTTAACGACGCCCTTGGACGCCGGGTACTGGCCTTAGAAAATAAAATACTTACTTTTTCTTATCTTGAATGCCTTGGCATTTTCACGAGCACCTTGTGTGCCCAAATCCCTAAGTCTTGACTTTTGGGGATTTCTTAAGGCCTTGGCCTTTTCTTTTCTTATCTTCATCTTCTCTTTTCTTTTCTCATAAATTTTCTTGGACCCCAACCTCATTTACGAACAGCTATTAGTACACATTAACACATTAATATACTCTAATAGCGACCTTTACGAGCTCAACTATGTCATCTCTAAAAAGTCTGCTCTCAAAAATAAAGATAACTCGTACATAGATAAATTATATAACTGCTTACAATAAAACGTTCTTACTCTGTAAATCTAGCTACACAAGCTAATAAACTAAGCTGAAGAACAACATAATAATTGCATGCAAAATCAAAAACAAAAGGGAAATTTCATTTTTAACTTTCTAACGGGGAAAAACTTGCGGAAAACCGCCTCTTACTGCAGGTGAGCAGTACTTACCTTGATTTCTTGGACTTACAACCGAAATTAGACGACTAGGGCTCGGGTGAAACTTGAGATCTCTACGAACCGTCCGCGCCTACGTGTTCTTCTCGTCGAGACGAACGAAACGCTCCGACCCCCTTGAGATTCCCTTAGCCGGCGCCCCTTAGGAGAGGAGAGGAGGAAAGAAAACCTAGGTTCCCTTTTGTTTTCGCCGCCCCTCCCTCGCCCCCTTCTCGCACGCAGCCGAAAATTCTCCTCCAAGGGTTTCACGCGACTTAAGCGGGGTTTAAATACCTCTTCATGAAAAAACATAACTACTCTATAAAATTATTTCTCTCCACATTTTGTTGTGCTTGATACCCTAGCCCAGCTGGTCACTTGCGCGCCCTTAAGGGCTTGCTCCTCTTGTGGTCGCGAGTTCGAACCCCCCTGCTGCCCTTTAAAGTTTTTCCTTTTTTAAAAATACTAAACGGACTCGGAAAATTCCATAAAAATATTCTAAAAATTCCTAAAAATATCTAGAATATTTCTAAAACATTTTTAAATAGTTCTAAGGACTTTAAGAACTTCAATATGGAAATTTCGGGGCGTTACAATCCCCCATACCTTATAAAAAGTTCGTCCTCGAACTTAAAATAATTCTGGATATTTTTCTCTCATGCTGTCTTCACGTTCCCAAGTAGCTTCCTCATGCTTTTGATTCTGCCAGATGACCTTCACTAGTGGCACTTCTTTATTTCTTAATCTTTTAACTGCTTTGTCCACTATCTGTGTCGGTCTGCTCTCATAGCTAAGATCTTCTTGGATCTGTACTGACTGAGGCTGAATCACTTGGCTAGGATCGTGAATACACTTCTTTAGCATAGAGACATGAAAGGTACGGTGGATAGCTGACATATCCTCTGGTAAGCCCAGCTCATATGCTACCTTACCAACCCTCTTTATGATCTTGTAGGGTCCTATGTAGCGAGGACTTAGCTTGCCCTTTTTGCCAAATCTCATCACTCCCTTCATAGGAGCGACCTTGAGGAATACTGAATCTCCAACTTGGAATTCAAGTGGCCTACGGCGTGTGTCAGCATAACTTTTCTGTCTACTCTGGGCAGTCTCAATCCTCTGGCGGATCATCTGGATAGCCTGAGTGGTCTCATCTATAAGCTCAGTCTGGCTGCCTAGTCCTGACTCCATCTCTTTCTTCTCACCAGCTTCTTGCCAACATATGGGTGATCTGCATTTCCTGCCATATAATGCTTCATAAGGTGCCATTTTGATAGTGGCCTGATAGCTATTGTTGTAGGCAAATTCAGCTAAACACAGGTACTTGCACCAACTGCCTTTAAAATCTAGTGCACAGGCCCTGAGCATATCTTCTAAAATTTGATTTACTCTTTCTGTCTGTCCATCAGTCTGGGGATGGAAGGCTGTGCTGAATTTAAGTCTGGTGCCTAGTGCGTGCTGAACACACTCCCAGAAGTGAGAGACAAAGCGCCCGTCTCTGTCAGAAATGATAGACTTCGGAACTCCATGAAGCCTGATCACCTCTTTCACATATAACTGCGCCAAATGCTCTACTGAGTGCGACACCTTGATGGCTAGGAAGTGGGCAGACTTGGTCAATCTGTCCACTATCACCCAAATCGCATCGTGTCCATGGGTGGTTCTTGGAAGACCTGTGATAAAGTCCATGGATATTTCTTCCCACTTCCACTCTGGAATGGGAAGTGGCTGTAGAACTCCTCCTGGTCTCTGGTGCTCCGCCTTGACTCTCTGGCAGGTCAAGCAGGTACTGATATATCTGGCCACGTCTCGCTTGAGTCCAGACCACCAGAATCTTTTCCTTAGATCTTGATACATCTTGGTGGAACCTGGATGCATCGAATAAGGAGTACTGTGGGCTTCTTCCAAGATGCTCTTTCTCAGTTCCTCGTCATTGGGGACGCAAAGGCGGTCTCCAAGGTAGAGGATGCCACTGTCTGATACTCGAAACTCTAAATTTTCTGCCTCTTGGATCCCCTGCTTGATCTTCTGGATCTCTGGGTCTTGATCTTGCTTTTCTTGTATATCTACAAGCAGGGTTGACTCTAGGGTCAATGCAGAAAATTGCCCAACCATAACCTCGACTCCAAAATCTTTTATTTCTTTCTGAAGTGGTGGAGATAGTGATGATAGGGACATCAGTGCTGCACAGGATTTCCTGCTCAGTGCATCTGCCACTTTATTAGCTTTACCTGGGTGGTAGAGGATTTCACAGTCATAATCTTTGACCAACTCTAGCCACCTGCGCTGCCTCATATTCAGATCCTTCTGAGTGAAGAAGTACTTCAAACTCTGATGGTCTGTGAAGATTCTGCACTGCACTCCATACAGGTAGTGTCTCCAGAGCTTCAGTGCAAAAACCACAGCTGCTAGCTCAAGGTCATGAGTAGGGTAATTCTTCTCATAGTCCTTGAGCTGTCTGGAGGCATATGCTATTACTTTACCGTCTTGCATGAGGACAGCTCCAAGGCCCATCTTGGATGCATCACTGTAGATGTCAAAGGCCTTGTCACTCTCTGGAACCGTCAGGATGGGAGCACTGTCAGTCTCTTCTTCAGCTCTAGAAAACTGTGCTCGCATTTATCTGACCATTCAAACTTCTTGTTCTTTCTGGTCAAGGCTGTGAGTGGAGAGGCTATTCTGGAAAAGTCTCCACAAATTTTCTGTAATATCCTGCCAGGCCTAAGAACTCCTGATTTCACTGGCATTCTTGGGTCTACACCAGTTGCTGACTGCTTCTATCTTGGCTGGATCAACTTGAATGCCTTCTTTGGATACAATGTGACCTAGGAAGGTCACCTGATCTAGCCAAAACTCACACTTTGAGAATTTTCATAGAGCTTCTCCTGCTGAAGGATCTGCAGCACTATCCTCAAGTGTGTAGCATGGTCCTCTGGAGTCTGTGAGTATATGAGAATATCATCAATAAATACAATGACGAATTTATCGAGATACTCCCTGAAGATGTGGTTCATCAGCTCCATGAAGACTGCTGGAGCATTGGTTACTCCAAAAGGCATCACTACAAATTCGTAGTGGCCGTATCTTGTCCTGAAGGCCGTCCTGGGGATGTCACTTTCTTTAACCTTTAGCTGATGATACCCAGAACGCAGGTCTATCTTCGAGAACACTGTAGCCCCTTTGAGTTGATCAAATAAATCATCTATTCTAGGAAGGGGGTACTTGTTCTTGATGGTTACCTTGTTCAGAGCTCTGTAGTCTATGCACAGACGCATAGACCCATCCTTCTTCTTGACGAAAAGTACAGGAGCTCCCCAGGGTGAATGACTCGGGCGGATGAAGCCCTTGTCTAGTAGCTCCTGGAGTTGCTCTTGTAATTCTTTCAGCTCTGCAGGAGACATACGATATGGGGCTTTTGAGACCGGACCGGTACCTGGCACCAGCTCAATCTCAAATTCCACCCACCTGTTGGGCGGTAGTCCAGGTAGTTCTTCTGGGAACACTTCTGGATATTCGCAGACTACCCGTACATCCTCCTGCTTGAGTTCTTTCTTTGCTTCTGAGTCCACTACGTGTGCAAGAAAACCAGCACACCCTTGCTCTAGCATCTGGTGGGCTGCCAAGGCTGAGAGGAATTTCTGAGTCTTCCTCTTTGGGGCTCCTTGAAACTCGAATGGTGGTTCTCCTTCTGGGCTGAAAATCACCTTCCTTCTACGGCAGTCCACTGAAGCGCTGTACTTACTGAGGAAATCCATGCCCAGTATGATGTCGAAGTCTTGCATCGCAAGGACTATCAGATCGACATATAGCTCTCGGTCTGAAATCTTGATTGGCACAGCCCGGAGCCGCTGGGTGGATTCCATGATCTCCCCTGAAGGGAGAGTTGTCAGGAATCTGGACTCCCAACTCTCTGCAGGCACCTGCAACTTACTAGCAAAAGGTACTGATACGAAAGAATGGGTCGCCCCAGTGTCAAACAGTGTAGTAGCTAAATGCTGAAAAATAACTATTTGACCTGTTACGACCGTGGAGGCGCTGGCAGCTTCTTCCTTCGTGAGGGAAAAGACTCTGGCATTGGTTGGAACTGGTGCTGCTTCCAACCCTCCCTGACTGATCTGAGGTCCCTCCAGTATAGTAGGCATGTAATGTAACTGAGGCTTGCCTCCATACTGTACGGACTGCTGAGGAAGTACCTTAAACTTGTTTGGGCAGTCTCTGGATCTGTGTCCCTCTTGTCCACATGAGTAGCATCCAGTTACACCCAAAAGGCATGCTCCTGGATGGGTCCTCCCACACTTAGGACAAGGTGGATACCTAGCTTGCTTGTTCTCTGGGTTTCCTTTTTGGCTGTCAGGCCACTGCTTCCTTTTGTGGTTCTTGTTCTTCCAGTTCTGGTTATTTGGCTGAGGCTTCTGGCCTCCTGTTGTCTTGTTCTCAATCAGGACTGGCTTCTGCTGTGTTTGCTGTGCCTTGATGCTATTCAGATAGTGCTATGAGATTAGAGCACTACTGACCAACTCCTCGCTGGTCTGGGGTCGGTGCGTCCCGCTGTTCACGTTGAGTGCTATTTCAGGGTTCAACATGCGGAGCATCAGTCTGACTCGCTCCTTCTCTGTGCTGACTAGCTCTGGGCAGAGGCGAGCTAGTCTGTTGAACTTCGCGACTGCTTCTCCCACTGGTAGGTTACCTTGTCTGAACTCCATGAAGTCCTCGTAGTGCTTGTTGGTAACCCGCATGTGGAAGAACTCCTCATAGAACTCTTGCTCGAAATCTGTCCAGCTCATCTGGTTGACTATCCTCTTACTCTTGACCCGCTCCCACCACATACGAGCATCTCCAGTTAGGCAGAAGGAGGCACATTTGACCTTCTCGACTTCTGGCCAGTCAAGAAGCTCCATTGTGCTCTCTAAAGTCTTGAACCAAGCCTGGGCATCCCAGGGCTCAGTCGTGCCTGAGAAGCTTTCGGGTTTCAGCCTCTGCCACTGGACGAGGTATGCTTCTTGTCTTCGGTTCACGGCAGGGGTCTCCTGTGTGACTGGTGGAACTTCAGCCACCACTGGAGTTCCCACTCCTGCTGTGGGTGGTGTAGGGGGCACTGGGTGCTGATTTGCCATCAGTGTGGCGATGGTCTTCTGTTGTTCTGTAATCTGAGCTTGCATTTGAGCAATGACTGCCATCAGGTTTGGCTGTTCTGTGCCAGGCTCATTGTTATCTTGAACTGGAGTTCTGTTCCTTGCATTAGGAGCTCGGCCTCTTCTTGCCATCTAATAATGCATAAGGGAACTTGTTTTCTAGGTATAGAAAACACTATATTTCTAGGTATAGAACTTGTTTTCTTACTTAGTAACCTAATATCCATTCTAGGGATTAAACATGATTCCGTGATACTAAGGTATTAAACATGCTTCCTTGTTCTATGCACATATGAGTAAGTACTTAAGCATTTCTCTATACTGCAATTAAGTAAGGGAGCAATAGAAAACTGAAACTTAAAGCTTTCTTACTTGAAGACGGCAAGGTTGATGCTGATGTGTGTGTGATGCTGGAGAATGGGAACTGCTCTGATGCCAACTGTAGCGACCCCGCCTTCTCTACCTTAGACGGACCGCTACTTGTCTACTTCTTGACTCTAATGCACGACTAAAAATGCGGAACTTTAATAGTCATGCATGATACAATGGCACATTACTAGCAATTCTAACCATTTAAACTCATCACACAAGGTTCTATAACATTACTAAAGCACTATGGAATATGCATGCAACTTTTCTAAGCATATTTAAAGCAATAAGACTTAATTCGAAACTAACAACATCTTGGCACATGCAATAATATTTCTAGAACTTCATAGAATGTAAATCTTACTTTTCTACCGAATTTACAAGCATTTTAAGCACAATTAGGACCTAGTCCAAAAGGGAATAATAATAAGCTCAAGAATAAGTCTAAAATGCAATGTATCCACATGTTAAACTACTCATGCCCTTGCTCATCTAGTGCATTCACAAAAGTATGCATACTAATTGAAATGACATGGAATCTTCATTCTACAAAATTGAGCATGTAAAACTATCCGAAGCATAAATGTTTAATAAACTCCATAACACAATAACTTGGAATTTGGAACTCTTAAACATTGCATTTCAAATAAGCTAAACTGTCTCGTCCCAAGGATCTCTCCAAGGTCAGCCACCACACACACGTCACTCAGCACCGCCTCGTCGCCTTCCTTCAGAATTGCTTGTCTTTACCTTTACCTGCAGTAAGAGGAAATGCAACTAATAAGCATAAAGCTTAGCAAGTACTATCTAGCTCACAAAATCTCGAAATGTGCAAGCATGCTTTTTAAACAATGTGAAATCACATGAGATACTTTTATGCTTAAAAGAAACACCAAAACATGTATAACTCAAAACATGCATACTCAAGCATTAATAAGTCTTAACTCACTTTTCTTGGCTTAACTTGAAACTTTAGCAATTCTTTAACTTTAAATCTTCTTTAACTTTTAGAAAATTCCTTAAACTTTAGAAAAACTTTGCTAAAGCATATACTTGAAAATAATACTCACTTGGATCCACTTAAGACGTAAGTACCATCTTATGCGCGTTCCCTAAAAGGTTGGGGTAGCGAGCCACCAATCCTAATAGAGCAGACCTTGGTCTACCAGGGCCAAGACCTTGGAATTGGACACCTGGATTTCTTTAACGACGCCCTTGGACGCCGGGTACTGGCCTTAGAAAATAAAATACTTACTTTTTCTTATCTTGAATGCCTTGGCATTTTCACGAGCACCTTGTGTGCCCAAATCCCTAAGTCTTGACTTTTGGGGATTTCTTAAGGCCTTGGCCTTTTCTTTTCTTATCTTCATCTTCTCTTTTCTTTTCTCATAAATTTTCTTGGACCCCAACCTCATTTACGAACAGCTATTAGTACACATTAACACATTAATATACTCTAATAGCGACCTTTACGAGCTCAACTATGTCATCTCTAAAAAGTCTGCTCTCAAAAATAAAGATAACTCGTACATAGATAAATTATATAACTGCTTACAATAAAACGTTCTTACTCTGTAAATCTAGCTACACAAGCTAATAAACTAAGCTGAAGAACAACATAATAATTGCATGCAAAATCAAAAACAAAAGGGAAATTTTATTTTTAACTTTCTAACGGGGAAAAACTTGCGGAAAACCGCCTCTTACTGCAGGTGAGCAGTACTTACCTTGATTTCTTGGACTTACAACCGAAATTAGACGACTAGGGCTCGGGTGAAACTTGAGATCTCTACGAACCGTCCGCGCCTACGTGTTCTTCTCGTCGAGACGAACGAAAAGCTCCGACCCCCTTGAGATTCCCTTAGCCGGCGCCCCTTAGGAGAGGAGAGGAGGAAAGAAAACCTAGGTTCCCTTTTGTTTTCGCCCCCCTCCCTCGCCCCCTTCTCGCACGCAGCCGAAAATTCTCCTCCAAGGGTTTCACGCGACTTAAGCGGGGTTTAAATACCTCTTCATGAAAAAACGTAACTACTCTATAAAATTATTTCTCTCCACATTTTGTTGTGCTTGATACCCTAGCCCAGCTGGTCACTTGCGCGCCCTTAAGGGCTTGCTCCTCCTGTGGTCGCGAGTTCGAACCCCCCTGCTGCCTTTTAAAGTTTTTCCTTTTTTAAAAATACTAAACGGACTCGGAAAATTCCATAAAAATATTCTAAAAATTCCTAAAAATATCTAGAATATTTCTAAAACATTTTTAAATAGTTCTAAGGACTTTAAGAACTTCAATATGGAAATTTCGGGGCGTTACAATGAAGATGTTCTAAAAAGTTCAGAAAGGGACAAATGGCTTGAAGCCATGAAGTCGGAAATGGATTCCATGTACGAAAATCAAGTATGCGACTTGGTTAACCCACCTGAAGGGATTAAGCCCATAGGGTGCAAGTAGGTTTTCAAGAAGAAAACCGACATGAAAGGTAATGTTGTTACCTTTAAGGCTAGATTAGTGGCAAAAGGATATCGTCAGAAACAAGGAATTGATTATGACGAAACCTATTCGCCAGTAGCTATGCTTAAATCCATTCGGATGCTCTTGGCCATAGCAGCTCATTATGATTATGAGATATGGCAAATGGATGTGAAAACAGCTTTCCTTAATGGAAACCTGCTTGAGGATGTATACATGATACAACCTGAAGGTTTCACATCGGTTGATAAAACCAAAATATGCAAGCTTCGACGATCCATATATGGACTGAAGCAAGCATCCAGGAGCTGGAACATCCGTTTTGATGAGACAATCAAAGAGTTTGATTTCTCACAAAATCCTGACGAACCTTGTGTATACAAGAAGGTTAGTGGGAGTGCAGTCGTATTCCTAGTATTATATGTCGATGACATATTACTTATAGGAAACGATATATCAGTCTTACAGTCGGTCAAAATTTGGTTGTCCAAAACTTTCTCCATGAAAGACCTGGGAGAAGCAACCTATATCCTTGGGATTAGAATCTATAAAGATAGATCAAAACGGTTGCTTGGTCTTTCGCAGTCTACATATATAGACCGAGTGCTAAAAAGGTTTAGCATGTCGGAATCCAAGAAAGGTTACCTTCCCATCAGGCATGGGATCAACCTTTCAAAGTCTATGTGTCCGCGCACAGAAGACGAGAGGATTTGCATGAATAAGATTCCTTATGCATCCGCGATAGGATCTATCATGTATGCTATGTTATATACTAGGCCCGATGTATCGTTTGCTCTGAGCGTCACGAGCAGATACCAGTCTGATCCAGGAATGGATCATTGGGCGGCTGTCAAGACAATCCTTAAGTACTTAAGAAGAACTAAGGATGTGTTCCTAATATATGGAGAAGGAGATATGGTAATACGTGGGTATACAGATGCCAGTTTCCAGACAGATAAGGATGACTCCAAATCTTAGTCTGGATACGTATTTACTTTGAATGGAGGCGCAATAAGTTGGAAGAGTTCCAAGCAAGACACTGTAGCCGATTCTACCACAGAAGCGGAATACATTGCAGCTTCGGAAGCAGCAAAAGAAGCAGTCTGGATCAAGAAGTTTGTCTCGGAACTTGGTGTGGTTCCAACCATTGATGAAGCAATATCGGTTTACTACGACAATAATGGAGCTATTGCACAAGCAAAGGAACCAAGGTCTCATCAGCGATCCAAACACGTGCTTCGCCGCTATCATCTGATCAGAGAAATTATAAGTCGGAATGATATACAAATTGAGAAAATTCCCACTAAAAGGAATTTAGCGGATCCTTTAACTAAGGCCTTGCCTCAAAGCAAGTTTGAGGGTCATGTTAGAGCCTGTGGTATTGGATACCGTAGCGATTGACATTAGGCCAAGTGGGAGTTTGTTAGTAATATGAGAGAAGTGTCCTAAGGCAATCACCTTATGATTGTAATCATTTACTTTAATAAATGAATATTCACTATTTTAGTATACATGTTCGTGTATGTGATTGAGATCTTAAACTCATTTACTGAATGTTCGCAATACAATTCACAGCATGAGAGAATTTGTGATGAATTCACAACAAGTGATTATCTCTACATGTGCAATTGTGAAGTATTGAAATTATCCCTAGTCGATGAATTGATAGATACGGACACTATCAATTCTGTTGAGACTAGCATGGGTTATTCCCTAATCAGCTGATTCTCACTGGCTGGTGACATTGGGATGTCCGGAGATAAACATGAATGCTAGTTAAGGGAACTAGTTCATTGGAGTGACTGGCTGTAAAACTTCATATGGTAGTCTACATATAAACATGTCAGTGAAGTTCTTACTGCAGCTTAAGTGCGATGTTCCTTTGACTTGCGGTGTTCAAGTCATCTTGGTCATGAAGACTTATACTTTGACATCTTAAGCAAGCATCTCCAAGGAGGTGTGGACCCAGGATGGTTGGGTATAAGCCGAAGTGCCCGAAGATGTTTGAACAGCCTACAAAGGATTCACCACTCCTTGCGAGGAGATGTATACCCAAGGCCTATCGTCGGATTGTTACTCGAAGCCTCTGGCCAGAGCATGACATGTTCAGAGTATGAATCTCTTAAAGACATGAGAGTAATTAGAATCTGTTGGACGAGAAAGACATTACTTGGGCTAGGTGTGACGTAGTCAGCCTAGTGGGGACTGACACACATAGACCGTGTCCTGAACCAAGTGGGTATAAGATGGTGAAGGGAATGAGGCACGATTCATTAGAGCCGCTGAAGGGTTTCAGAATTATTTCTGAGGTCAACCGTTGATCTTTCGATTAATTGGGGATCATGATGTACTACTATGTGCCACTCATGATCGTTCTATAATTGGTTAATTATAGACGGCCAACATAAATCGAAAGCCTATTTAGTCACACGCACTACGAGTAGTCCGAGGGATTTAAAACGAGTTAAAAATTTGATTTTCCAATCAAGAGAGATAAGTCGAATCTGAATTTTTCAGAGATGCATCGGAAGCATAAAATGGCTAAGTCTTTTGAAGACTTATTGAACGAATTAAATGAGTTTAATTCGTGAGATCGTGGCTTGGGTTTGGCCAGCCAAAGAGGGTCCCCACCCTCTTTGTTTGGTCGGCCACAATTAGAGGGAAGAACCAAATTGTTTGGTTCAAAATTATAAAATAAACCGCGCGTGGTTTGTCTTATAAAATTATGGATAAAGAAATTTGTATAAAGAAATTTGTATAAAGAAATTTATATAAAGAAATTTATATAAAGAAATTTATATAAAGAGATTTATTTATCATGGAAATTAAAATAAACCTTGGAATGGTTTATTTTATTTTATAAAATCAATAATGGATTGATTTAACATGATAAAGAAATTTATATAATGAAATTTATATAAAGAAATTTCTTTCCATAATAAAAGGGGAGACATAGTTGATTCTATTATAAATTAGGTTATAATAAAAACTTGGCATAACGGAATAATACATAGAAAAATTTATAAGATAAATTTCTTATGAAAAATTTATTCCGTTAAGAGGAGACTTGGCGATTAAGAGGCTACTGTATAAAGGTACCAAGGCAAGGCTTGGAAATTATTCCAAGAGATCAAGGATTCTTGCCTAGCCTCTCTCCCTCTCCTTCTCTCCCTCTCCCTCTTCTAGTGCCGCCGGCCCTAGAGCCCTCCCCCTTTGTCGTGAACTTCCACCACCAAGAAGAAGCCGAAGAAGAAGAAGAAGCGGGCGCGACTCCTTCCCTCCTCCCGGAATCTTGATTCCATTCTTCGTTTGGTGGTTAGTTTTTCATCTCACTCTTGGTATTCTTGTCGTGCCTTTGGAGAATCTAGTAGTTCTTATCGGCACGAAACTCGTGGCTTTGCGAAGTCATCCCGAAGATAACTCGGCGTGGACGCGAATAGAGGCGGAGCTTCCAAGGGACGCTACGGTTGGATCTCGTCCCTTTCTACGAGTTACGCGAGCTATTAAGTAAATTAGTTTACTTTCTGTAAAATTTTAAATGTATGATCATGTCTCCACAACATAAGGTTGCATGCTAGATACGTGGTTAAAATAATTTGAGAAATTATTTATGCTAAACCTTCCACTGCACGTAATTAAATTTTAAAATTACGAACCCGTATCCATGTCAACATGCACCCGGTCCCAACACCGGTTAGCACCGAATAGAAAGCAACCTCCTTCTCGGTGGAGAAACCTCTCCACAGCGCATTTCAATCAAGGATATAGTCTTAAGCACAATGAAACACAAGGAAGATCTTACTTAGCACTTAGCAAAGACAAGAACACAGCAGGCTTCTCCAAGTTCCACCCAGCGACGATCTCACGCAAGAAACCCTTTCTCCGTGTCTTCTCACTGTTGGACGTCAAGCCTCTTGTTCCTTCCTCCAAGTGCTCAAGCAAGGGGTGGTTGCTTCTCAGATCTCAACGGCTTGCTCAGGAATGATGGAACAACAAGAACACAAGCACGCAGCAAGCCCCATGAACTTCACAGCAATACTGATTAGCAGAGTTGTTGAAGACTTCTCGCAACCGGCGCTTAAGTCTTCTCCACACAGCTCCAGGTCACCATCCCACAGCAGCCTCAAGCTGCTCTCCTGCAACCACCAGCCACCACTGAGCCCTTCTGGACCTCCTGAGCTTCCCTCAGACCAGCCCCAAATAGCAACTCCAGCCAGCGCCAGCACCCGTTGCAACCTGGGATGGAAAACAGACAAACCTGCTCCAAGGAAAGACCACCATTGACTCTCCTTGAGTGTTTGAATCCTTCCCTGTCACCTGCAGCTTAATCAGTGGGTTAGAGCAGTATATCAAGCAAGAAATCAAAGATCAGAGATCAGGCGCAGTGTATCAGATATGCTCAGACGCGATCAGAGTGTCTGACAATGTAATTTGAATTAAAGTGATCGGTCACCGGACCGATCCAGGGCTCGTGGGTCGGTCACCAGACCGATCCACTGCTTCCCTGGGACTCCCAGCTCTCGCGGCAACACAAGCCTGATCGGTCACCGGACCGATCAGAGTGAAGCCTGATCGGTCACCGGACCGATCAGAGTGAAGCCTGATCGGTCACTCAGACTGATCAGGTCTGATGAACAGTAATCTCGGAAATCAGATCCTAAGTCTTTGATCGGTCACTGAACCGTTCAGGAGCTGATCCGTGGGGGAACTCAACTCACTGTTCACTCCCTGATCGGTCATGAGACCGATCAGGAGCAAGGCAGTGAGGAAGCTGCCTGCTCCCTGATCGGTCACCGGACCGATCAGGAGCCAAGCAACGAGGCAATGGCCTGCTCCCTGATCGGTCACCAGACCGATCAGTCATCGCTGGATCGGTCACCAGACCGATCCATGAAGGAACAACGTGCCAATATCCCTGATCGGTCACCAGACCGATCCAGGGACTCAAGCCTAGCCCTCCAAGCTAGGGTTTCATCCACCTTAGCCCTCCAAGATAAGGACTTTTCACCTAACCCTCCAAGTTAGGACTTTTCACCTAGCCCTCCAAGCTAGGATTTTTTACCCAAACCTTCCGAATTAGGACTTTTCCAGACCTAGCCCTCCATGCTAGGACCTGACCCTCCAAGCCAGGACTTTTTCACCTAACTCTCCAAGATGGGAATTTTCACCTAACCCTCAAGTTAGGACTTTTCACCTAGCCCTCCAAGTTAGGACTTTTCACCTAGCCCTCCAAGCTAGGACTTTTCACCCATCTCTTCCGAATTAGGACTTTTCCAAACCTAGCCCTCCAAGCTAGGATTTTCTCAACACCTAGCCCTTCAAGCTAGGATTTTCCAAACCATGCCTAATCCCCAATCAGACTTAACCATAATCATAATCATCCACCTAAACTAAAATCGGTGTCAACACCAAAACAACAATCAGGTCAGACTGCATCAACAATCTCCCCCTTTTTGTTGTTTGACAACCCGATTTTAAGTTTAGAGGTTTTTCAATCAATTTCCTCAAACTTAGAATCATAGGGGAATCAAGATCCTCCCCCTACAACATAATCTTCCTAAACTTAACCAACCACACTATCCCCCTTTGTCGAACACCGAAAAGGGTCTAGAGGGGCCGTTAAGATTAACCATACTCCCCCTCAACCCTAGGGGTATCCTAAAACAACAAAGATTTGATTGATTTTTGATAAGTATATGAACACATATGAGCATGGCATCATAAGCATGAATAAAGCAATAAAGAATGAGGCATATAGACAGATAGTAAACATGGAAGCACTCAAAAGCCAACATCCTAAGCATGATGAGGCAAATGCAAAATATCAAATGATACATCATCCAGCAAAATCAAGTCATAGTCAAGTCATCAAAACCAAACAACGAAACAGATGCATACTAGTGCATCGAAGTCAGAGCACGTGTGGCACACGACCATAAAAGTCAAATCAGAGCAGACAGCTCGAATATCAGACAATCCAGGTGATCAAGCAAACAAATCACAAACAACCACAAAATGTATCAGTCATCAGCGCGGGGGGGGGGGGGGGGGGGGGGCGGTCAGCCTGCATTGGATCATCCAGCGTATCATCAGCATCCACGGACCCAGGTGCAGCACTACCGGAAGGCGCATCACCAGGAAATGTATGTCGGCGCCACTCACCGTACCAGGTTTGCTGTAAAGTCCGAGCTTCAGAAACGTCAGTCTCGATCAAGGTCAATCTGCTATCGATGGATCGGAACTGTGATCGGACCTCCTTGCGATAGACCTCCCGCAAATGAAATGTAACGACCCGGAAAATTGTCTTAATATTTTCTTTAAAATATTAAGCACGTCTAGATAATTTTCCGAAGGATCTAGAAATATTAGTACAAATCTTAGCCTAGAAACCCAAGGTTCTCTCATTTAAATTGAGAGAAACTAAGTACTAAGGGGCCTTATAGGGGCTTCTAGTGCCATTATTATGGGTGGTTTTAGGAAAAATTTAATAAAAAAATAGAGGGATTGTAATGAAAAATATTAACATAATTACGGGGGAATTTTTAAGGAATTTTCGAAAATGATAGGAAATAAATTAAAAATAAAATAGAAAATTAGTGCATGCGCCAAGGATTGAACCTTGGACCTCTTGTATAACCAAGCATGGACTAACCAATTCACCTAGCAAGGGAGTGCTAGGAGGGAATGAAGTGGATATTAGTGAAGGTGTAGGAAATGAAGAGTCACCAAGGGAAGAGGCACCATGCCTCTTCACTCACCCCTTTTCAAAATGATATAAATAGAAAGGAAGTTACAACTTCCCTTCTCTTCTTCATCTCTTCTTCCTCCTTACCTTGGCCGAAAGTTCAAGGTTCTCTCCCCCTTGAGAAAAGTTCCACCAAGGATCCCATCTTGAAGATCTAAAGCCCCCTACAAGGATACAAGGACTAAGGAAAGTTTAGAGACAAGAAGGTTCTCTTGTTATCTTCTATTCGAAGTTTGTAAGCGAGATCAAGGAAGATAAAACCTTCTCACCTATGGTATGATTGTTCTTGATGTTGAATAAGATTTAGATATTGTTTACATGTAAGTTGGAGAAAAGAAAAAAATACATGATATGGAGCCTAGGGTTTCGGCCAAGGCATGGGTTTAGGCCTAAGGATGATGTAAATTCCTTTTTGTGCTCTTAAATGTTTCATGATAAGATGTAAGACATAGATTGAGATTTAGGGAAATTTTTGAGGCCCTAAAACCCATCTAGGGTTTCGGTCACACCAAGTGTAGGGCTAGGGATTAATTTTAATCCCTCAAGTAGGCTTAGTGTGTCTTACTATGATGTAGTATGGAAGAAAATAGTGACTTACATGAATTTTCTAAGGGTTTGATACCCTTATATGTTTCGGCCACATCAAGGTCAAGAGGCTAGGGGAAACTCCAACCTTTCCAAGCATGATTAATATGATTCGTATGATACCTTATGGGTAAGAATGGTGTTAAATGAACTCTTCCATGGGCTTGTTACCCTTCTAGGGTTTTCGGCCAACTCTTGTTTTAGGTCTAGGACTTGGAGTTAAGTCCAATCAAGGATTCAAATAATTTTTCTATGGCATGATATGTAGATAAGAGATGTAATCATGATCTAGGCAAATTTTCCATGGACCCATGGTCCTTGAGACTTTCGGCCAAGACCCAACCCTAGGATTTGGGTTGGGTTAAGATCTCAAAAATGCATATTTATAAGTTCCCATGATGCTAGTACATGGTTAAGCATGATGTAAGGGCTTCCATATGACTAAAACCTTAGTTTATGTGTTATGTGACATAACTTGTATGGTTGATTTTAGGATATGTTTTAATCATGAATATTTAGATCATATACCATGAGTACAGGAAATTTATGTAGGAGTATATTATGTTAAATAGAATAATGCATGTATGTTGATAAATGCTTATAATGAAATTATGACTCATGAAGGTATATGCATGTTTTGTGATGAATGCTATGAACCCTAGTAGTATGTGTTAGGTTTATATGTAGCTTACCATTCATATCTTATGAGGGATACTAGGATCATGTATGTAAGATAAAATGTATCTTGTATGATATGTGTGTTTATTATGTTTCATGATCATGCACGCATTATGAACTCGGATAAGATTATGAATGGAAACATGATTATGAATGTATGTTCTATGTTATGAACAAAGAATGATAAGCATGAATAAAGATGATGGTTATGCCTTAATTATGAATGATAAGTATGAATGATAAGTATGAATGATGAAGGCATAACGATGATATAAAATAAGTATGTATGATAAGTATGAATGACAAGTATGAACGAGGAAGCATGCATGTTTATTTTTATGCATAAGGCTTGTACCGGACCGAAGTAAGGGTCCAAGGGATGGGTACCTTAAGAACGCCCCGGTTTTGGACTACTGACTATGCTGTCCACGGTTCTGACACTACCGAAGTTGTGCAACAGGGATGGGCACCTTAAGAACGCCCCGGTTCTAGGACTACCGACTATGCTGTCCTTACCC
The DNA here is from genome assembly GCA_024364735.1 of Boesenbergia rotunda. NCBI lineage: Eukaryota > Viridiplantae > Streptophyta > Magnoliopsida > Zingiberales > Zingiberaceae > Boesenbergia > Boesenbergia rotunda. Next base: position 239,908 of record JAGFNQ010000925.1, read on the forward strand.
TAGTAGGTCGAGGCTAGCTACCTCGTATTTACTTAGGGATGCACGCTATGAAGTATGTATGTGGTACAAGCCGGGGACCCCAATGATGTTATGATAAGCATTGAAAAGTATAATTTCAAAACTAAGCATCCTTATGTAGTAAATGCATTAGACTCATTCATACATCTATGTTATGCATCGCGCCAAGGTAAGTATATTTTATGCTTGTATTTATGCTCATATTTTATGTCATGAATAAGTATGCATTATGTTTAAGTATGCTAAGAATCATGTCATGAATAAGTATGCATTATGTGTAAGTATGTTAAGAATCATGTCATGTATAAGTATGCATTATGTTCATATATGCTAAGAATCATGTCATGTATAAGTATGTTTTATGTTCATGTAGTTATGCTTTATGTCATGTATACGTTGCTGATATATTAAGTCATGTACATGTATGTTCATTTATGCCATGTATGACTATGCTTATGTTTATGCTCGATTATGTTATGTCAGATGTCTGATATATTTATGTTGAAGCAACGAATGGTTTTAGTGAGTAGGAAAGGGGTTTTACTAATTCTATGTGCTTATAGTTTTATTTTCCTCGTACCGCAGATCAACCAAGAAACTATTAAGGGAAACCGCAGGGGAGGCAGAAGCATGTGTGTGTGTGGCAGTGACTTGGCAAAGGATTCTATATTCATACATAATGCATGCCTTGGGAATGTTTCTTAAATTTTATGCTATGTTTTAGGGTTATGACTAATGGGTGACTCAAGACTCATAATACTACATGTATGGATAAGTATATGCTACCTATGAAATGATAATAAGTTATGAAACGGTTAAGTTATGATGCTATACATATAAGTTATGAATGACAAGTTTAGGCACGTATAAATATGTCATGTATTAGTTGTATGGTTAAGAGCATGTTTAGAAAAAAAATGATGATTCCGCTGCATTAAGATATTGTCTAAGTACATGTAATGTTGAGCGTAACGCCGCCTCTCTCGCCGCACCACGAGGTGTGGGAAAAAGGCGGGCGTTACATGAAAATCATACTGGATGGTCTGATCCAGCTCTGAGAGCTGCCAATGCAGATCTGGCTCAGGCTCATCGTCGTAATCAGCAGCAGCAACGGCTGGCGCTTGAACCTGTGGACCTCCCCTCAGTAGCTCACCAAGAACCCTACCATCCTTCCAAAGCAACACCCGATCATGCTCCCGAACAATGTGTTAGTAATATGAGAGAAGTGTCCTAAGGCAATCGCCTTATGATTGTAATCATTTACTTTAATAAATGAATATTCACTATTTGAGTATACATGTTCATGTATTTGATTGAGATCTTGAACTCATTTACTGAATGTCCGCAATACAATTCACAGCATGAGAGAATTTGTGATGAATTCACAACTAGTGATTATCTCTACATGTGCAATTGTGAAGTATTGAAATTGTCCCTAGTCGATGAATTGATAAATACGGACACTATCATTCTGTTGAGACTAGCATGGGTTATTCTCTAATCAGCTGATTCTCACTGGCTGGTGACATTGGGATGTCCGGAGATAAACATGGATGCTAGTTAAGGGAACTAGTTCATTGGAGTGACTAGCTGTAAGACTTCATATGGTAATCTACATATAGATATGTCAATGAAAGTTCTTACTGCAGCTTAAGTGCGATGTTCCTTTGACTTGCGGTGTTCAAGTCATCTTGGTCACGGAGACTTATACTTTGACATCTTAAGCAAGCATCTCTAAGGAGGTGTGGACCCAGGATGGTTGGGTATAAGTCGAAGTGCCCGAAGATGTTTGAAGAGCCTACAAAGGATTCACCACTCCTTGCGAGGAGATGTATACCCAAGGCCTATCGTCGGATTGTTACTCAAAGCCTCTGGCCAGAGCACAACATGTTCCGAGTATGAATCTCTAAGAAACATGAGAGTAATTAGAATCCGTTGGACGAGAAAGACATTACTTGGGCTAGGTGTGACGTAGTCAGCCTAGTGGGGACTGACACACATAGACCGTGTCCTGAACCAAGTGGGTATAAGATGGTGAAGGGAATGAGGCACGACTCATTATAGCTGCTGAAGGGTTTCAGAATTATTTTGAGGTCAACCGTTGATCTTTCGATTAATTGGGGGTCATGATGTACTACTAGGTGCCACTCATGATCGTTCTATAATTGGTTGATTATAGACGGCCAACATAAATCGAAAGCCTATTTAGTCACACGCACTACGAGTAATCCGAGGGATTTAAAACGAGTTAAAAATTGGATTTTCCGATCAAGAGAAATAAGTCGAATCTGAATTTATCATAGGCGCACCGGAAGCTTAAAATGGCTAAGTCTTTTGAAGGCTTATTAGACGAATTAAATGAGTTTAATTCGCGAGGAGGCGGCTTGGTTTGGCCAGCCAAAGAGGGTCCCCACCCTCTTTGGTTTGGCCGGCCACAACAAGGAGGGAAACCAATTTATTTGGTTTAAATTATAAAATAAATCAAGCGCGATTTGTTTTATAAAATTATGGATAAATAAATTTATATATAAAGAAATTTATATAAAGAGATTTGTTTTCATGGAAATTAAAATAAATCTTGGATTGATTTATTTTATTTTATAAAATCAATTATCAATTGATTTTTCCATGATAAAAAAATTTATATAATAAATTTCTTATGAAAATTTATTCCATAATAAAAGGGGAAGATGTGTTTGTTTTATTATAAATTTAGTTATAATAAAACAAGGCATTACGGAATAATTCATAGGAAAATTTATAAGATAAATTTCTTATGGAATTTATTCCATTAAAGGAGAGACTTGGCAATGGAGAGGCTACTATATAAAGGAACCAAGGCAAGGCTTGAATTCCAATCAAGAGATAAAGAAGCAAGCTCTCTCTCTCTCTCCTTCTCTCCCTCTCCCTCCTCTAGGGCCGGGGCCGGCGCCCTCTTCATCCTCTAGGGCCGGCGCACCTCCTAGGGTTGCCGTGAGCCTCCTCCACTAAGAAGGTGCCAAAGAAGAAGAAGAAGCGGGTCGCGACTCCTTCCTTCCTCCCTTGATTCCGTTTTTCGTTTGGTGGTTAGTTTTTCATCTCTCTCTTGGTATTCTTGTCGTGCCTTTGGAGAATCTAGTAGCTCTTGTCGGCACGAAACTCATGGCTTTGCGAAGTCATTCCGAAGAAAACCCGGCGTGGATGCGAATAGAGGCAGAGCTTCCAAGGGACGCTACGGTTGGATCTCGTCCCTTTCTACGAGTTACGCGAGGTATTAAGTAAATTAGTTTACTTTCTGCAAAATTTTAAATGTATGATCATGTCTCCACAACATAAGGTTGCATGCTAGATACGTAGTTTAAATAATTTGAGAAATTATTTATGCTAAACCTTCCGCTGCACGTAATTAAATTTTAAAATTACGAACCCGTATCCGTGTCAACATGCACCCGGTCCCAACACAATGATGCTGGACTCGGCAAATACCCATCGGCCAAGTCTGCAGTCTTGTTTCACCATGGGCATGGTCCTGCCCTTGGTGACATCAACACCTACTGACATAAGCCAATCGGTGATGACATGACCAAATGGCATGTAGATCGTGCGGCGACTCGGCTCGCGATAGGATAAGATGCACTGGAAGATGCTTTCCATGATATCGAAGTCCAAACGGCGGTGCATGCCGTAGAGAATCAGGCAATGATAGGGTCGGATCTCAGTTAGGGGCTTGGAAGTGATTGGTAGGATACAATTTGTGATAATCTTGAACAAGATGTAACTAGTGGGAGAGAGACGAAGTGCTGCAAAGGTAGGAAAATTAGGGCCCAGCTCATCGAGACCAGCTGGGTGGGGATGACCGAAGAAATACTGATGGATACCATCGGGAGTAACATCCGGAAAAGGTGTCAATAAAGGATCAGGAAGCTCGGGGTAGATCGAATACAGGTTTGGTGATCGTCGACTACCCAGATACTCTGCTAAAATCTCGTAAGAGAAATCAAGGTTCCTCTTGGCGACTCGAGTGGTGAACTCGAAGCCCCCCTGAGGTCCCTGCTGAAGATTATTGTAAAATTCAGAGACTAGGTCGTAATTGATAGGTCTCTCCAGAGACAGGAGGAAACCAAGGTTGTAAAAACTGACGATCTCCATGAACGAGGGACAATACTCAGTCAGGAAAGGGACATCTATCGATCGGCAGGGTAACACTTTAAAAGTCCTTGATTGGAAAGCCTGCTCACAGGCCGTATTTGGAAAGCGAGAGCTCGAAGAAGGCTGAGGCCTTCTGGAGGGCGCAGATGAAGAAGGGGCTTTCCCCTTCGAGCTGCCCTCTGCAGCTTCTTTACCCTTAGATGATTTTCTAGAGATTGAATAAATAGATTTGATCAAGATAGGTAAACCACATCATGACACCAATCACAAGAATAAGATTCGATCAAATTGATCAATACAAGGTAAGACCCAATCAGTGAACATAATCATGACATAGTCAAGATAAGAATTTAACAAAAAATCAACCAAGATTTGATCATAGAGTGATAATCATAGGGTAAGACGTTTGAACAAAGGTAAGACATGACAACAATGGGTCACGACCAAAGCAAGAGGTCACGGCACAACATCAAAACATGGTTAGGCTCAAATACATAATCTATGAACTGATTCGAAAAGAGAACTAACCAAAGAGAACTTACTTAGGTGCCATGGAAGAAGTTCTTGAAGGTTGAGAGTAAACTCCTTTCTGAACCTTGCGCAAGGGAGGATCGCAAGCTAGCAGTTGCTAACACCACCAACAGCAAGGACAAGAGCTCTTGCGTAGAAGGAGATGACCGCACTCGCAGAGAAGATCGCACAGTAAGGAAGGAAGAGATCGCACGCGCAAGTGAGGAGGAAGAGGGTTTCGGCGCTGAGGGGTTTTGGTCGGCTAGGGCTTAGGAGTAGAAAAGAATCGTGATTAAAACGGTTGGTGGATCGGTCCACCAACCGCACTTTAATGCAGTTGAATGGATCACCGTTCGATCTGATAGCGCCCAAACCGATCAAGATCTAGCCTGATCGGACTGGCCTGGTCCTGATCGGTTGGGAGACCGATCAGGTTGGCTCCGATCGATCGGATGATCGATCAGGAAGCGAACAGTAGGGTCAGATGAAATCCTGGAAGCCCCCTGATCGGTCTATGGACCGATCACAATAGTGTGCCAGATCGGTCTGGGGACTGATCCAGACTAGGCCAGAATGTGGAAGAAATCTCGCGAAGTTTCTGTGACCCCTCTGATCGGTCTGTGGACCGATCACTACCGAAAGGAGCCAGAACGGTCCGGGGACCGATCACTACCGAAAGGAGCCAAATCGATCCGGGGACCGATCAGCCCTACGCCTGATCGGTCCGGTGACTGATCAGGGTTCCTGATACGATCTGAAACATTCAGTTTCAGATTTTCATAATTTTTCCAACGAGATCTGATGAAGTTTATCGAACTTGGACATGATCTCATGACTAAAATTGATCCCTAAACAAGGATCAAAAGTCCTTATAGGTTCAACAATCACTTTGCTCCACCCAAGTGGAGTCAAACTCAATCAACAATCATCCAAGCAAATTCAATCAAGTTTTGTACCAAATTCATGTTTCCAATCAAGTTTCCTTGATTGGAATGTCCAAGTATGATCATGGAGCCAAATACACATATGTTATGCATTGGTTTTCCCCATACTTGGTCACCAAAGTGATTTTTATCTCGTCAACTTAATTTCTCAAGGGATGCAATGACATTTTGAGAAATTGAGTTGATCCTAACATCTCACCCCATTTCTAGCAAACAAAAACGTTTTGGTAAACCTTATAGTTTGTGTGAGATGTCCCCAAAGTTACCCATTGTATCCCAACAATTAGAACTTATCATGAAGGGTTTTGGATGCATTTTGAAATTTATGAAGCACGATACATTCCCAACTCCCTTCTTAAGAAGCTAAACTCATTTTCGGGGAGTGGTTTAGTGAAAATGTCAGCGAGGTTTGACTTGGACTCTACATGTAAGAGTACAATATCTCCCCTAGCAACATGATCCCTAATGAAGTGGTGACGCACTTCAATATGTTTGGTCCTAGAATGATGGACTGGATTCTTGGTGAGGTTAATTGTACTAATGTTGTCACACAACACTTGCACACTCTTGTAACTCAACCATAGTCCTCCAAAGTGTGAATCATCCACAACAATTGTGATACACTCTCTCCCATAGTAATATATTCTGCCTTGGTCGTGGAGAGAGCAACACAATGTTGCTTCCGACTTGACCAACTAACTAAAGATGATCTTAGAAATTGGCAACCCCCACTCGTGCTTTTCCGATCCAACTTACATCCAGCGTAGTCGGAATCGGTATAGCCAATTAGATCAAATGATTCGGTACGAGGGTACCAAAGACCGACTCCTATTGTGCCTTTAAGATATCTCAAAATTCGCTTAACAGCGATTAAATGAGATTCCTTGGCACAGACTTGATACCTAGCGCACATACCCACAGCGAAAAGAATATCAGGTCGACTAGCTGTGAGGTATAGTAGACTACCTATCATGCTTCGATATTGAGTCAAATCAACGGGTTTACCACTCTCATCATTGTCTAATCTTGTGTTTGTGGCCATGGGAGTGGTTACCTCTTTTGAATCACTCATATTGAATTTTCGAAGCATTTCTTGTGTGTATTTCGATTGGTGCACATGGATCCCATCTCGGGTTTGTTTGATTTCAAGTCCAAGAAAGAAAGTCAACTCTCCCACTAGACTCATCTCAAATTCACTTTCCATGTGTCCAATGAACTCATTTAAATAGCCCTTATTATTTGAGCCATAAATTATGTCATCGACATATACTTGGGCTACAAAAATATTGTCACCATCTCTCCGTAGAAATAGTGTAGGGTCTACAAAAACATGTCTTCTAGCACCTGATTTACCCGTTCGGTTTGCCCATCAGTCTGAGGGTGAAAGGCGGTGCTAAATCGCAATTTAGTGCCCTAATTAAGTAGCTTCCCCACTCCGGGAATTGGCGGAGTGGTTGGCCAGAAACTCCCTCCGGTGGTCCGCCTGGGTGTTGTTCCTGCTTTTTACTTGCTGGCAAGTCATGCAAGTACCAACATGCTGAGCCACATCCCTCTTCATACCGGACCACTAGAACTTCTTCTTCAGATCTTAATACATTTTGGTGGATCCTGGGTGCATCGAATAAGGGGTTCCGTGAGCTTCTGCCAGTATTTCCCTTCGAAGCTCCGGATCATTAGGAATACATAGACGATCCCTAAGGTAGAGTACCCCCCCCTTTGGCGATATGAAAACCATCGCCCTTCCCTTCTAGGATCTCTTGTTTTATTTTCTGAAGACTCAGATCCCCATTTTGTTTGTCCAATATGTCCTCAAATAGCGTGGGTAATATTGTCATGGTGGAAAGTCGTCCAGAGATGACTTCGACCCCAAAATTCATAATTTCTTCTTCGAGTGGTCGGGGTAATACGGATATGGACATCAAGGTGGCACTTGACTTCTGGCTGAGTGCATCGGCCACTTTGTTTGCCTTCCCTAGATGGTAGAAGATCTCACAATCATAGTCCTTCACCAACTCAAGCCATTGGCGTTGTCTCATATTATTATCATTTGCTTTATGTAATTTAATACCATTATGTTATATGATTGGTAACTCATTGTTAATATCAGGTTCATGAACATAAGGTTGAATCACACTCACGACAAATTGTATTATGACTAACTTAGACCTTATTGGTTCACAAAAACTAACCGAACTCAACGAAATAGATGGGCTGCCATCATGCCCATAATAAAGAACATCATGGCAGTAACTACCACTCCCTCGTTCATCTCCCCTTGGCCTGCCTCAGGATCATCTACCGTCTCCATCGGATCCTCTTCCTCTATCTCGGGAACCTCCTCAGCCACTTCGGGGTCTTCCTCAAACATCCCGGGGTCTTCCTCAAACATCTCAAGCATCTCGGGATCTTCCTCAAGCACCTCGAGATCTTCCTCGCTCATCGGGTCTTCCTCAAACATCTCGAGCATCTCGGGGTCCTCCTCATACATCTCAGGATCCTCCTCATACATCTCGGGATCCTCCTCATACATCTCGAGATCTTCCTCCGAGTCCCCCAGATCCTCCAGAATCACGTGATGAAGAAGTTGCCTACATAATTCCGTATATGAGATACGGCATCCATGCTGCCCCCAGATCTGATGAGCAGCCTCCCTCGCCCGATTGGGCAATGAACGAAGCAGAGCTCTGATCCTATGATCATCTATGACTGGAAACCCTTCCTGCTCAAGTTTCCAGAACAGCCGATCTAATAACCCCATGTTGCCTTGAATTCCACGGGTCGAACTGTACTCAACTTCCTCTATTCGTTCCATCAGCTCGCGGCACCTCTCAGTGTAGTTCTCATGCAACATCTGGAATTGGAAAAAAATGACATAGTTAGTACTAAACCGACCAAGCCAGTACAGAACCATTTTTTTTCAATTCGCAAATATATACAGAGAAAAACACACGCAATTCGGTTTCTTCTACCCTAGTGATTAAAATATATAACCACTTTTCCTACCCTTAAATTCTAAATATTTGATTCATGAAAGAAGATAAAATATCGTTCATAGTTACATATCCTAAAGTACTTTTCATCATAAACATCGTTCATACTTGTATCTCCTAAAATCATCCTAGAAGTGCTTACTGCTATAAGATACGTAAAGAGGTAATTACTTGGAAGCTGCAGGAAGAGGGCTTGATGTGTGTGTAGTGAGATGGTTACTGCTCTGATACCAACCTGTAACGCCCGCTTTTTTTTTTCTTTCCATAAAGCGGCGTTACGTTAACATGAATAGGGCAGGTAGACATCATAATGCAGCAGAAAACTTTAAACTTACACCTAAATGCACCTACTACCATTCCTAACATGATGACATGGGAACTTGGCATATTAACTTCATACTTAGCATCATATCATGTCATACTTAGCATCATGTCATACTTAGCATCATGTCATAGAGTCACATAAATCACCATTCAAGCACATAAGTAGTAAAGGTAAAGTTCTAGCATAAGACGAGTTAACATATTGTTTTCTTGGCCAAGTCACTATTACACACATGCATCCTTGCCCTCCTGCTGCTTCCTTACTGTCCCCTTGCGAGATCTGCGGTATATGGAAATAAGACTATAAGCACACAGGTTTAGTAAGACTCTTTCCTACTCACTAAAACATTCATCACTTAATAACGAGCACATGAAACATTAACATACTTAGTGCTCTACTTCGAACATAAGCATCTAGAATCATTTAGCATATACTTGACATGGCATGAACATAAACATAATAAACATTCTTAGTAAGGCATGATACTTGGCATAAACATAAACATAAGAAACATTCGTAGCATGGCATAATACTTGGCATAAACATAAACATCAGAAACATTCGTAGCATGACATAATACTTGGCATAAACATAACATAAGAAACATTCGTAGCATGGCATAATACTTGGCATAAACATAACATAAGAAACATTCGTAGCATGGCATAATACTTGGCATAAACATAACATAAGAAAGCATTCTTAACATGCATGATACATGGCATAAACATAAACATAAAGCATGAACTAACCTGTATGCATAAACATAGGCATGCTTTCTATCATATCATATGGGCATCTTCTTAACATAACCATAAGCATAAATCGTTTACTATCATGCATATTTCTTGACATGAAACATAAGTATAAGACATTACTATCATGGCATAATGCATAACATGAATGAATGCATGAGTCTAATGCATATACATAAGGATGCTTAACTTTTATAAATCATACTTTTAAATACTTAAACATAATCATAATATCATTGGGGTCCCCGGCTTGTACCACATACATACATCATAAGCGCGCATCCCTAAGTAAATACGAGGTAGCGAGCCCCGACCTACTAGGGTAAGGCAGCATAGTCGGTAGTCCCAGAACTGGGGCGTTCTTAAGGTGCCCATCCCTGTTGCACAGCTTCGGTAGTGCCAGAACCGTGGACAGCATAGTCGGTAGTCCAGAACCGGGGCGTTCTTAAGGTGCCCATCCCTTGGACCCATACTTCGGTCCGGTACAAGCCCATTCATAAAGTAAAATACTTTACATGCTTCATCATTCATAAGACATGCATACATCTTCATTCATAAAACATGGCATGCATCTTCCTTCATAAAACATGGCATGCATCTTCATTCATAAAACATGGCATGCATCTTCATTCATAAAACATGGCATGTGTAACGACCCGGCCCGTCTACCGGCCCATTTACCGGTCCTCACGACCGTCGTACCGTCGTACCGTCGACCATCGACCGTGCCGTCATTCATAAACATGACATGCATCTTTATTCATAAAACATAGCATGCACTTTCATTCATAAACATAACATGCATCTTCATTTATAAACATAACACGCATCTTCATTCATAGAACATGGCCTACTTACATAAACATCATTCTTATTCCTAGTGCTTGCATGAACATGGCATATAAGGTAAGCATTACATTATATTCATTGAACATGACATGTTTGCATAGATAATTATCCTAATCCATAGAGTTTGCATGATCATGATATATACGGTAAACATTGCATTTCATACATAAGCATGGTATTCATCCCAAGCATACATAAGTAGGACTTCCATAAACATACTACCTACCATTCAAGTGCATGACATAGAACGTAAGACATTCATGAATAACCCTATTAAGCATGGCATAAACATACACACATGAAACATGGTACTTAAAGTTAGGGTTATTGATAACATAATTTCTACCACATGCTTGAACCTATATATATATATATATATATATATATATATATATATACTTCATAATAAGCCATAACCCATCATTCATCAAACCCTAACTCCTCCCATACCCTATTTATCTTGCTTGGCCGAAACATACAAGAGGAGTTCCATCATTCAAATAACATGTAAGGTAGCATAAGGAAAAGTAGCAACCATGCATTACCTATAGGGTCATAAGAAGCCATTTAGTCACATGATTAGGGTTCACCCTAACTCCAAGCCCTATTTCCTAGGGTTGGCTGAAACATATAAGGGGTAATGGTTTCATGAATAAATTCATAGAATTTCCAATTAAACATCTAACACCTTCCATACTATACCATAGGAGCCATTTGGACCCTTGCTTGAGGGAAACCCTAACTCTTTACCCTAAACCCCTACTTGGCCAAAAGTTATAGGGTCACCAAGCCTTATGAAAATTCCCATAAGTCACCCTCAATCTCCCTTATAGCATGATAATACACAAAACACATACTTGAAGGTTTAGATCCAACCCTACCCATGGGTTCATGGTGTTGGCCGAAACCCTAGGAGATCCTAGGGTACCCCAAAATTTCTCCAAATCTCATTTTAACTTATATTCATCATGGAAAAACATTAGAAAGCATGAGTAATATTTTTAACATCATTTTGGACCCAAAAACCCTAGTGGCCGAAAGTTATAGGGTCACAAATCATGGTTTCCTCAATATAAATCCCAAAACCAACTTTATATCATGCTAAAAATCATAAAGGAACTATTATACCATAGGTGAGGGAGTCTTACCTTGGTTGATCTTGACTATAAACCTTAGATTTGGGAGAAGGATGGAGATCTTGTTGCCTCTTGACCACCCCTAGCCTTAGTATCCTTGTAAAAGCCTCGGATCTTGGAGATGGAGCCTTAGGTGAACTTTTCCCAAGGGAGAATCCCCTCTAGGGGTTTCGGCTAGAGTGAGGGAGGAGGAGGAAGAAAGGTGGAATTGATGGAAGGAAGAAAGAAACTCTCATTCCCCCTCTTTATAGCACATTAAGGAGGGTAAGTGAAGAGTCATGGTTGATGACTCTTCTTTTTTCCTAAGCCTTAACCATTATCCACTTCATTTCCTCATAGCACTCCCTTGCTAGGTGAATTGGTTAGAGCATGCATGGTTGTACAAGAGGTCTAAGGTTCAAATCCTTGGTGCATGCAATAATTTTTTCCATTTTATTTTTGTTTTATTTTTTCCTAATATTTCGAAAATCCCCTAAAAATTCCCCCATAATTATGTTAATATTTATCATTAAAATCCCTTTATACTTCTATAAATTTTTACCTGAAATTCACCAATAATCATGGTACTAGAAAGCCCATATAAGGCCCATTAGTGCCTATTTCCCCAATTTAAATGGGAAAAACCATGGATTTCTAAATTAAAATTCGTGTTAATATTTCTAGGTCCCTCGAAAAATTATTTAGACATGCTTAATATTTTAAAGAAATATTAAGAAGATTTTCCGGGTCGTTACATGAAACTTGATAAATATTGTCTACTCTTGTTCCTACTAGTACCGTGTCCAAGGTGTCATGTTGTCTAACTAGACATTGACTTGGTTGAAAATCAATCATGTAACCCGTGTCACACAATTAACTAACACTTAGGAGATTAAAAGTCATCCCCTTGACTAGAAGGACATTTGAAATTCTAAGACATTCGGATATTTGAATGTCTCCTATTCCTATAACCTTAAGACTACCATTGTTACCAAATGAAACATTACCTCTACTTTTCTTGTGAAGTGTGGTAAACAATGATCTATCCCCGGTCATGTGTTTGGAGCACCCACTATCAACGAACCAAGTTGATAGATGCTCCCCCTCAATCATAACTTACACAATTCGAAAAATGGAGGATTTAGGTACCCAAACCTTGGGACCTAAAACACCTACTAAACAAGACTTAGGCACCCATGCCTTAACAACTTTCTTTTGAACCTTGGGTGTCCTAGATTGTCTCATATCAGTCCTAGACATAAGAGACACAAATGAAGGTTCTTTGGGTCGGTAACCAATACCGGCCTATTGTAAACCGCCCTTTGGGCATTCAAGATCATGTCTAGGGTCTTATAGCTAGTTGAGAACTTCTCAAGAATATTCTTGAGCTTCTCAACTTCACTCTTCAATGATTTGTTTTTTTCTTCTAGCAAATCATCATGCAAATCATCTACATCCTCAACCTTAGAGGATTTCAAGTGTTCAACCTCAAGTTTCAATGATTTAATTTCATCCTCTAACATTTCAACATGCAAGTCATCTATATTATCATCCCTAGATGCTTTCAATTGTTCAATTTCTAATTGCAATGATTTAACCTTACTCTTTGACTTCTTTAACATATTGGTTAAACATGCAATAGCTCTATAACATTTTTCTAGTTCGGGAGAGGTTACGTCTTCATCATCCGAAGATGATGAAGCCGCGTTTGAGGTGTTGGAAGATTCATCACTGCTCTCTTGATCTCCCAATGCCATGAGTGTCACATGCCTTGTGCTCTTCTCCTCCTTCTCTTCATCGGATGAGCTTGAAAAGGATTCATCCCAAGTGGCCTTCAAGGCCTTCTTCTTCTTCTTTGATTTTTCTTCTTTCTTTTTGGATTTCTCCTCCTTCTTCTTTAGCTTTGGACATTCATTCTTGAAATGCCCTTTCCTACCACACTCATAGCAAGAAGCATTAGTCTTATCAAGTTTAGCTTCACTAGGATTACCTTTACCCTTGAAGCGTCGACCACTTCTCATCATCCTTCTCACAAAATTCGCCATCTCGGAGGATGAGGAGCTGCTGCCATCTTCCTCGGAATCAGACTCGGATTCGGAAGAGGATGAAGATGAAGAGACTTCCTTCTACTTCTTCTTCTTCTTCTCCTTCTTCTTCTTATTGGATCGTTCCCCTGCAACTAAGGCAATCCCCTTCTCCTTGGGGCCTTTGTTAGTCATTTCATGCAATTCTATTTCACAAAACAAATCATCTAACTTAACAATGGATAAATCCTTGGATACATTGTAGGCATCCACCATGGATGACCACAAAGCATTCCTTGGAAATGCTTTTAGCACTTACCTCACAAGGTCGCGATTCTCGACCTTTTCGTCAATCGAATGAAGCCCATTGAGGACTTCCTTGAACCGGCTATGTAGCTCACTTACCGATTCATTTTCCTTCATGGAAAGGTTTTGTAATTGGTTGAGAAACAAATCCCTCTTGGCGATTCTTGAATCTCGGGTGCCCTCGTGGAGTTCGATGAGCTTGTTCCACAAGTCCATTACACTTGTGAAAGGACCAACCTTGATGAGTTGGTCTTTGTTCATGCCGCATTGTAGAGTGACAACCGCCTTTGCGTCGGCTTCACTCTTCCGAGTTTGTTCAGCCATCCACTGCCATGATTCAAGTTCCTTGCCTTCATCATCCTTTGGAGGAGTCAAGCCCTCCTTCACCGCGAACCAAGTGTTGATGTCCATCTTCAAATAATACTCCATCTTTGATCTCCAATATTGAAAATCAGCGCCATCAAAGAAAGGAGGTCGGGTGGTGCTAAAGCCTTCTCTCAACGCCATGGATGATAGCTCTCGATTGTTAATCCGCAAAAACAAAGCCCCAAGCTCTGATACCACTTGTTGGAACCCGGATGGCTAGAGAGGGGGGGTGAATATAGCCAATCACTTGGACTTTAAACACTTATCGAATTTCTTCACTTCACTTTGTTAGTAGCATAGCGGAAGTATGAAAACAGAGTATGCAGAAAAAAAATAGGAAACAAAACAAACTAACACCACTAGCAAGATCGCTAACAAGGAGGGTTTACAAGGTTCGGGGATAACTTGCCCCTACTCCTTGGCGTGCCCTTAAGGTGGGGATCCCTTGATCGTCGGCAGATCAAGCCCCGGTTAGCACCGAATATAAAGCAACCTCCTTCTCGGTGGAGAAACCTCTCCACAGCGCGTTTCAATCAAGGATATAGTCTTAAGCACAATGAAACACAAGGAAGATCTTACTTAGCACTTAGCAAAGACAAGAACACAGCAGGCTTCTCCAAGCTCCACCCAGCGACGATCTCACGCAAGAATCCCTTTCTCCGTGTCTTCTCGTTGTTGGACTTCAAGCCTCTTGTTCCTTCCTCCAAGTTCTCAAGCAAGGGGTGGTTGCTTCTCAGATCTCAACGGCTTGCTCAGGAATGATGGAACAGCAAGAACACAAGCACGCAGCAAGCCCCAAGAACTTCACAGCAATACTGATTAGCAGAGTTGTTGAAGACTTCTCGCAACCGGCGCTTAAGTCTTCTCTACACAGCTCCAGGTCACCATCCCACAGCAGCCTCCAGCTGCTCTCCTGCAACCACTAACCACCACTGAGCCCTTCTGGACCTCCTGAGCTTCCCTCAGACCAGCCCCAGACAGTAGCTCCAGCCAGCGCCAGCGCCCGTTGCAACCTGGGATGGAAAACAGACCAACCTGCTCCAAGGAAAGACCATCATTGATCTCCTTGAGTGTTTGAATCCTTCCCTGTCACCTGCAGCTTAATCAGTGGGTTAGAGCAGTGTATCAAGCAAGAAATCAAGATCAGAGATCAGGCACAGTGTATCAGATATGCTCAACGCGATCAGAGCGTATGACAATGTAATTTGAATTAAAGTGATCGGTCACCGAACCGTTCCAGGGCTCGTGGGTCGGTCACCAGACCGATCCACCGCTTCGCTGGGACACCCAGCTCTCGCGGCAACACAAGCCTGATCGATCACCGGACCAATCAGAGTGAAGCCTGATCAGTCAACAGACCGATCAGAGTGAAGCCTGATCGGTCACTCAGACCGATCAGGTCTGATGAACAGTAATCCCGGAAATCAGATCCTAAGTCTTTGATCGATCACCGGACCATTCAGGAGCTGATCCACGGGGGAACTCAACTCACTGTTCACTCCCTGATCGGTCACCAGACCGATCAGGAGCAAGGCAGTGAGGAAGCTGCCTGCTCCCTGATCGGTCACCAGACCGATCAGGAGCCAAGCAACGAGGCAACGGCCTGCTCCCTGATCGGTCACCAGACCGATCTGTCATCGCTGGATTGGTCACCAGACCGATCCACGAAGGAACAGTGTGCCAATATCCCTGATCGGTCACCAGACAGATCCAGGGACTCAAGCCTAGCCCTCCAAGCTAGGGTTTCATCCACCTTAGCCCTCCAAGCTAAGGATTTTTCACCTAACTCTCCAAGTTGGGAATTTTCACCTAACCCTCCAAGTTAGGACTTTTCACCTAGCCCTCCAAGCTAGGATTTTTCACCCAACCCTTCCGAATTAGGACTTTTCCAGACCTAGCCCTCCAAGCTAGGACCTGACCCTCCAAGCCAAGACTTTTTCACCTAACTCTCCAAGATGGGAATTTTCACCTAACCCTCCAAGTTAGGACTTTTCACCTAGCCCTCCAAGCTAGGACTTTTCACCCACCTCTTCCGAATTAGGACTTTCTAACACCTAGCCCTCCAAGCTAGGATTTTCCAAACCATGCCTAATCCCCGATCAGGACTTAACCATACATAATCATCCACCTAAACTAAAATCGGTGTCAACACCAAACAACAATCAGGGTCAGACTGTATCAACATCTATGCCTACGGATTAAAAAATTTAATCTGAATAGAGAGTCGTTTCCCATCGACCGTCTCGTGCCGTATCGAATGATCCAAATTGCTACTTAGCCAATTACCAAAATTGGCCTTGCAATTTGCTCGACCGTTCGACCATGGAAAAGGCGATGAGTTGATCGTCGGCTTTTGTGTTTATGGTCGGGGTCCAGTTAAGAATTTATTAAATATATTTTGCAAGCAAAACTATAAATTCTAACACATAAAATGACAAGTCATATTAACATGGCACATAAACGACATAAGGATATACAAAGGAGCATTTGGAAAGTTATACCTTTTCGATCACCTCGTGGTCTTCTATCATATGTCCCTCCCTTCATGGACGTCGTGTGGGCGATGATCTATCACAATCCGAGATCACCAAGATCTCCAAACAATCCACTTCTCCAACCGGCCGAAAACCCTAGCCCCTAGGGTTTGCGCCGCCGGCGCCTCTTCCACTCCCTTTGCGCCGCCGTCCACCAGAGTCGGCTCCAAGCCCTCCGGATCAGTAGTACACCTTGAGAGGAAGATGAAGAAGAAGAAGAAGGAAAGAAACAACCTTCTTCTCAGCCCCAACAGCCCACGCAACCTCCTCTTCCTCTTGCTTGCGGCGCCGGTGCAACCCTAGGTTGCGCCGCCTACAGCCGGCTGCCGACGCCTCCTTTGACCTCACTGAGTACCACGCAAGGTAGAGGACTCCTGTACCTTGCTTCTGTAAGCCTCAACTGGAGTTTGGTGGAGGAGGGAAGAAGAACCGAGGAGATCTTCCTCTTCTTCTTGTTGCGCCGCCGAGAGAGAGAGAAGGAGAGGAGAGGGTTTTTGGTCTTGGCTCTAGGATTGATTAATTAGCTTGGTTTCTTGATCTCATAGGATATTTATGTTAGTAGGAGCCCTAGAGAAAATTATGTGATGATTGACAAGGGGCATTTTGTATCATATTCTATCATTAATAAAGGCATGGTTATTATACTTACTTTGTATTTGTGTCAAATAAGTAAGTATAATAATGTCCTTGGATAGTAGGTTCTTATCTACATTATATCGATTGGTTGGATCAATAATGACATGATGTAGAGAACACTACTCTAAACCATTCCTAGTCAAGTATTAATATTCAAGGACAATATTAATGCATGGAGACTAGCATGTAGGTCAATTGATGACTTGAGCTCACAAGTCATGGATATGTGATATCATGTTGACACATGGGTATATATTGGAGAATGTGACTTTTTGACAAGTATGACTAATAGTTGGTCAACTTCGGCCCTACAAGTTATTAGCAGTGACTCCGTTGGGGAGGATACTAATAATTGTATCTAAGTGTTTACCATTGCACGACACTAAGGGAACTATTTAGGATTATGTGCCTTCCGTTGGGGAAGTGCACACACTCTTTAATAATCCCCTATAATCTTTTCTGACCTTGTGATCCGCAAAACAAGCCTATCCGTTATGGAGGAAGGCACTCAGAGCCAACGCACGGGTTTATTCACATCACATATCATATTGCAATGGAGGTCGTGGGACCCTTAGGGTCCCTCTCCCACTTAGTAATTTATCTCGAGGAATTTACTAGCACAACCACACAACCAAGCACACAACTAATATCATGAAAAAAAAACATAAAGAAAATCCTAGATTTTCCAACTTTCATAGCCCTTGGTCTCTAATGTGCCTCCAATCGTGTCGTCACTTTGTCCGTTCCTCCCTTCTGCGCAAGCTACCTCGAGGGATCTCCGAGCCAAAATGAATAGCTAATTATTTACATCGTCGATCCTATACTCCACGAAGGAGTGTACTTGAAATCTAGATCAACTGTAAATAAATAACTCGGCTAAACATGTGTCATATTTAATTACAAAAATTAAATACCAAGCCTCGTCAACCCTGAGGATTAATTAATTACAAAAATTTACAAATCAATCACACAACATATATTTGGCCATGAAGTTGGAATCTCATGCCTACAACACAAAGTTAGCTTACGCACATCCACACATCATCCAGCAAAATAATATGTATGAAAAAGCAAAATTTAACCAATCCTAAACACACAAAGATGGAAACCTCAGCTCTGATACCAATTGTTGGGTATGACTTGGCGGGTTTCCTAAGCAAATACCTGGTCGATCCGAGAAACCTTTCCATGTCTAAGGATTAAAATTAATCCGAATGGAAACCTATCTCCCATCCACCATCTCACGCCGTATCGAACGATCCAAATTACAACTTAGCCAATTACCAAAATCGGCCTTGTAATTTTGCTTGACCGTTCAACCGCGGAAAAGGCGACGAGTTGATCGTCGACTTTTGTGTTTATGGTCAAGGTTCAGTTAATAATTTATTCACAAAATTTGGAATCAAAATAATAAATTATTAAACATGAAATGACGAGACATATGAATAAGACACAAAAAGAACGAAAGGAGCCAAGGAAGAATATACCTTCCATTACCTTACGATCTTCTACCGTATGACCCTCCCTTCTTGGACGTTGTGTGGGCGACGATCTACCAAGACCCGTGGTCACCAAGATGATCCCTTCTCCTTGCGCCAACCAATCACTAACCAAAGGGATGCCGCTGGCCACTCCAAGGAGATAATCCAAACACAAACCCAATTGATTCTTTCCTTCACTCTAGCATCTGAACAACAAGTATCTTGGAGCTCTTGTGATCTGAGCAACTCCAAGTTGCGCAAGCAACTTGTGTTCTGAGCAACTCTACAACTCTAACTTGTGTTCTTCTAAGCAATACGAAATAACTCGCTGCCACTCCAAACAAATTGCTGAGGCAATTTGCTATCTCCACTCCCCAAGGAAGCCTCATGGCACGGCAATTAAATTGCCCGAGGCACGACAATTGAATTGCCTCTCGGCAATTTTGCAATTGTCGAACCCGAGCCAATTGCCTAGCAATTGGCTCTCGGCAATCAATTGCCGAGCCCGAGGTAATTGCCTTGCAATTGCCTCTTGGCAAGGCAATTTCACAATTGTCGAGCCCGAGGCGATTGTAATTGCCTCACGGCAATCGAATTTGCCTGAGGCAATTCGATTTCCTCTCAGCAATTGTTAATTGCCTCACGACAATTAACAATTGCCTCGGCAATTGTGCATAATTGCCTCACGGCAATCCAAGGCTGAGCGCCGGCGGCGCATCGAGTGGGAGAGAGAGAGAGGAGGAGAGAAGGAGAAGAAACCTTAGGGTTTTCTTGTGTCTTCTTGGATTCATCTCTGGATCGATTCACCCTGTTGAGGCAATCTATGGTCCGGAGTGACCAAGTGTTTTGATGTTTGGGCAAAGGGTTTAAGTTAGGTTTACCCTTGTGTTCTTATATGTGTATGTTGAGTGTGCAGGTTGTACAGGTACACATATTGACTTGACTGGAAGACCTCGGTATGGTGAAGGGTGGCATGGAGATAAGCTGGAGGCTTGTGTGCACCTGAGGGACCTTGGAGAGCAGGGACAATGAGCTGAGGGGCGTGGACTTCGAGGCATGCGTGATGGATGGCACGGAGGCAAGCTGGCGGCTTGCGTGCATCCGAGGGACGGGAGCCGAAGATGAAGAGGGTGCGAAGACAATAATTGAGGCTGCAGATGAGGATTCGGTCGAGTCGTGAGAGTACGAGTGTTGTGTGATTGTACTCGGGAAATCCTAGGGTTTGAGTGCGGAGTGGAATGTACTCAGGAAGGGTAACCTTAGGTGGGTGAGTAGACCAGTCGACTGGCCTGGGGGGAGTCGACTGATGAAACTCACAGAAGGGTCTCAGCCTGGGACTAGTCGACTGCCCTGGGAGCAGTCGACTGGTAGGTGGCTGGTGAGTTGGCTGAGAATTCGAACGTTGAGGTGCAACGGTCGAATTTCAGTGGCACCAGTCGACTGCCCTAGGGGCAGTCGACTGGTAGCGAGGGTTTCAGCTCGAGTCCTATTTAAAGGGGACTTCGTGGTGGCTGAGATTCTTGACGAAACTCGCTTGGGTAAAGTGAGTTAGTAGTCTATTGTGATCAGAGAGCATCCGAAGTGTTGTGGCGAGGTTTCTCCACCCACAAGGAGTGACAGATCTAGCTGGAGGTTATCCGGGGGTTGATCCACCGAAGGATTCTTGGATTAGTCACCCGACCGGGGTGGATACCAAGTAAATCAGGTTGTTAGCATTATTTATTTCTTATTTACTTTGCATATTATTGTTTCCGCTGCGCTAACGACTTTGTAGAGATCAAAACAACGAAAAAGTGCTATTCACCCCCCCCTCTAGCACGCCTGAAACGATCCATCAGTTGGTATCACAGCGAGGACCGCTCTTGATCAGACAAACCGCCGAGAGAGCACACGCTAGAGGAAAATGGAAGGAGAGGGTCCGCTAGGATGGGATATCTGGATTCCACCTTCGTACGACCGCGACGATTTCGCATATTGGAAAGGTAAAATGTCATATTTTCTAATGACTAATATCAAAGATTGGATGTGTATTGAAATAGGCTTCGATTCTCCCAAGGACAAAAAGGGAAGGACTCTGAAGAAGAAGAAGTGGACCGAGGAGCAAATTCATCAATCCGAAATCAATAACAATGTTATCAAAATGTTAATCAATTTAATACCTAATGACTTTTTGGATAGGATTGGTGAGTATAGGGATGCTAAGGAATTGTGGAGCAACCTAGTAGTCCATGACAACCCTACACGAGCAGAAGAAGAGCCAAAGAAAATGGATTCAATGGACCAAGAAAAAGAAAAAGAAACGGAAGTGTCAACATCCGAAGAGGAAGAAATGTCTACATCCTCGAGTAAAGGAGAAGAAGAGAGTGACAGGGCATCCACCTCAAGAGAAGGAGAGGAAGCATCAACTTTAAGGGTTGAGGGGGAGGAGAGACCCTCACCTATCCAAGAGTGAGAAGAAACCTCAACCTCCACCAGAGCCAAGAGAAAGGAACACATCACATTCTTTGGGTGCAACAAAAAGGGACACTACAAGGATAAGTGTCCAAATGGTAAGAAAAAGGAGGTACACTCTAAACCCATCTCAATTCAATTAAATGCTAACACGAGGTGTAGGAATGGAGAATCCCAAGAGAAGAAGAGTAGGATTCGATGCTTCACGTGTGGTGAGCTAGGGCACTACCACACCAAGTGTCCAAGGAAGAAAGAGCTAAAGAAAATGGGACACTTGAGGAGATGGGAGAAAGAAGAATGAAGGAAGCAAAGATCACATCAAGGGGGAACTTCAAGGGTAAGGGAGGTAATTCCCTAACCCTAGATTAAAACGTAACTCAATTCCAAATTCCTCATTGCATTTTAAAAATAATGATCATCCCTCCATGCATGCTAGTTTTCATGAAAAATGCTTAATGGTGCATAATTTTGGATTTAAGTATAATGATAGGACTAGGGTTAACAAAGTAGATCATAACCCTAGGAAAGGCATGCATCATGATCAACCCAAGACCTCTAGACCTGAGGATCATAGCACTAATCCCAAAAAGGGGAAGAATGTGCCTAGAAAGGAGGGTAGTTCTAGGAATGTCCAAAGTGGACATATGATCTCCAAAGTTAAAGGTCTAGAGAGGGAAAATCAAGCCTTGAGGGCAAGGCTTGATACATTAGAAAAGGCCCTAAAAAGATTCACGGTTGGACCTAATGGCTTAGACATGGTGCTCGATAGCTTAAAACCCAACTATGATAGATCGGGGTTGGGATACCGGTCTTAGACCTCCAAGGCCAATGGAAAGAAATATGCTGGGAAGGCATATGATCATGGCAAGATGGAGAAGTCAAAGGATGGCAAGGGGGTGCCATCCAAGGGTAAAAAGGACAACTTGACCAAAGACAAAGTGTCTAAGGTTAAGAATGTTCATTTTGTAGGCCAAGAGTCACCGGTGGCACACCGGTGTGGCTTAGTGTGGATCGAGTCACCTAGGGAGGTGGCTAAGGCTAAGAGCTCAAGGGGGAGCTCTAGGAGCCTTTGGGATATATGGTGAATGGATCTTAGGAGGGTTCCTCCTAGAGGTCTAGATAGACCATAAGATGTGCCAAAGGAATTGGAGACAGACTTGAGTCTCAATTCTTGGGTTTTGGCACGGTGTTTTTGAGTTTCATGCATGGAAATATGACATTGGGGTCATATAGCATGAAGGTTGGTTTTTGATGTGCAATTGTCATATAAATCAATGCTAGGGATGCATTGTGGATTGGTATGGGCAGAAACATCAAGAGGAAACCAAAACTAGGACTTTTGGTTAAGGTTTGAGTGAACCTTTCTGCTAGTTTTGAGTTTTATGTCAAACTTGGGAATAGTGATAGATATATTTTGGAATGTATTTTTCCCAAGTAGGTATAGGTACCACAAATGTCTCCACAAAATTTGAGAATTTTTGGAGATTTGTGGAATTTCTGGCGCATTTCTGAAACTCGTCAGAAAAGGCTGAAATTCTGGATTTCAGAGTATCAGTCGACTGCCCATTTGGGCAGTCGACTAGTAAAGACTGAATTTTGTATCAACAGCTGGGTATGTGTCCAAATGATGCAAAACAAGTGTATGGGGGGCTAGTACACATTGTTTATGGTCATTAGGTATTAAAAGAACCAATGATTGAGATATTATTGGGTTCTTTTTGATGTTAGGCAAAGGGGGAGAATTTGGGTTTAAGTTGGGAAACCAAACACACCATTGCTAGATACCCTAGGTTTAGGGGGAGTTGAGCTTTAGGGGGAGCATGATTGCTCCATTCTTGGCATAAGGGGAACATTTCCTAAAAAACCTTTGTAAGTCCAATAAAGGGGGAGCTTTGGAGAAGCTTTAAAAAGCCCGTTTTGTGGAAAATTCCTAACTTTTGGAAGTTAGGTGTGGAAATTCCTAACTTCGAGAGTTAGATGTGGGATGCCTTGGGATAGGATCCCGTTGTGGAAAATTCCTAACTTGGAGGGTCAGGAGTGGGATGCCTTGGGATAGGATCCATGTATGCATTGCATATGCATTTGGTTAGCATTGTTTTTGCTATTCTATACTATTTATTTTCCCTAACGTAAACGTATTGCCAAACATCAAAAATGGGGAGATTGTTGAGGCAATCTGTGGTCCGGAGTGACCAAGTGTTTTGATGTTTGGGCAAAGGGTTTAAGTTAGGTTTACCCTTGTGTTCTTATATGTGTATGTTGAGTGTGCAGGTTGTACAGGTACACATATTGACTTAACTGGACGGCCTCGGTATGGTGAAGGGTGGCATGAAGATAAGCTGAAGGCTTGTGTGCACCTGAGGGACCTTGGAGAGCAGGGACGATGAGCTGAGGGGCGCAGACTTCGAAGTATGCGTGAAGGATGGCATGGAGGCAAGCTGGAGGCTTGCGTGCATCTGAGGGACGGGAGCCGAAGATGAAGAGGGTGTGAAGGCAATAGTCGAGGCTGCGGATGAGGAGTCGGTCGAGTCGTGAGGGTACGAGTGCTCTGTGATTGTACTCGGGAAATCCTAGGGTTTGAGTGCGGAGTTGAATGTACTCAGGAAGGGTAACCTTAGGTGGGTGAGTAGACCAGTCGACTGGCCTGGGGGCAGTCGACTGATGAAACTCACAGAAGGGTCTCAGCCTGGGACCAGTCGACTGCCCTGGGGGCAGTCAACTGGTAGGTGGCTGGTGAGTTGGCTAAGAATTCGAACGTTGGGGTGCAACAGTCGAATTTCAGTGGCACCAGTCGACTGCCCTCGGGGCAGTCGACTAGTAGCGAGGGTTTCAGCCCGAGTCCTATTTAAAGAGGACTTCGTGGTGGCTGAGATTCTTGACGAAACTCGCTTGGGTAAATTGAGTTAGTAGTCTATTGTGATCAGAGAGCGTCCGAAGTGTTGTGGCGAGGTTTCTCCACCCACAAGGAGCGACAGATCTAGCCGGAGGTTATCCGGGGGTTGATCCACCAAAGGATTCTTGGATTAGTCACCCGACCGGGGTGGATACCAAGTAAATCAGGTTGTTAGCATTGTTTATTTCTTATTTACTTTGCATATTATTGTTTCCGCTGCGCTAACGACTTTGTAGAGATCAAAACGATGAAAAAGTGTTATTCACCCCCCCTCTAGCACGCCTGAAACGATCCATCACACCCTTGGTTTCATGCCACCATGGGGTATATATAGGGCTACGATAGGGACCATGAGGAGGAGTTGGATCTTGGCCTACTAATGGACCCGGTCCATTAATGAGGATCCATTCCACTAAAGGACCCCCATTGAATTACCTCACCAACCCCCATATTTACATATGGGCTCCACTTATTACGAGTCGTCCATCCCCCCGTGTTTAAGATCTCGAATGCTCGTTAATTAATTTAAATTACTGAAAATGCAAATTAATTAACCTCTGGATCCTTGACTAGTAACACTCAACCTTGTCATCGTGCCGGATCAAATCCACCTGCAGGGTTTAGCACGATGAACCTCTTGAGCTCATCAAGGGGGCATCATCATCTTGACTCACCAAGACACAGATTCCGTCAATAATCATCGGCACATCATATTATTAATATTATCTCCCAACTTACCGAGCCTATCGATCTAACAGAATAGATCTCGCCCATTGGTAAATCAAAGAAACAATAATTAATAATATATGCCCGATATTATTTCGGGATTAAGGGATCGTACTCCATAATATAAACTGAGGTCCTATCCAATTATCGAGTCAGTACAAATTGGATAACCTCAAGATTCGGTCCTGCTCAATGTACTTAAAGCACACTAATGTAATTCTATAATCAAGACCAACCACACCTAATTACACTACAACCATCCCGATGGGTTGTCCAATTCTATCTTGGTTTTGGGCCTCTTTATTTATACTAAGCAAGAAACTGATAACACGATCTTCCATGTGACACCACACACCATTTCATCTACAATGCAAAGTAATTGGACTTCGTGTATGTACTATTATAAACAAACACCTAGTGTAGTTGCGATTCTCTTTTCATAATAAAGATGTTCATATAAAGAAACTCATGTCTTTCAGTATACACATCTTACAGGTTCCTACAAGATAAATAATCACAAGACAAATAAATATCCTAAGCCTTAATTCTGTAATTCTACCTGACCTACTAAGCTACCTAAGGTCAATTCCTTAGGGTTTCCCAATGCCTAGCTTCACTTACTAGGACTTTACCTTGCCTAGCTTTACTCACTAGGACTTTTACCCAGCTTCACTCATCACCATGATTTAATGTCGACCCATGATCAGGTCTTCATGCCCTGCTTCACTTATCAAGATTTTGTCCACATACCTTTAGTCAATAGGACCCAACTTCACTCACCAGGATTTCATGCTCGATCCTCAATCAGGACTTTGGTGGCCAACCGTTGGCCAGGTCTTCGTGCCTAATTATCCAAACCAAGACTTCGGTGCCCAACTCTCGGCCAGGTCTTCGTGCCCAATTATCCAAACCAAGACTTCTTGCCCAGCTTCACTCACCAGGTCTTCGGTGCCTTGATAAAGACTTCTTTGCTAGTCATCTGATTCTTACTAGACTTTTCTCTACCAAACATCAAATCATGTTTGTCTTAGTCGTTGGTCTAACTGGCCAGATCTGAGTTTAGTCACTCTGCCAAATATCACGTCCTATTTGGTTTAACCTTTGGTCAAACTAACAACCCTGGGTGCTAATCACTCTGCTAAATATCTAGTTCTGTTTGCCTAACCATTTGGTCAAACTGATCATACCTGGGTTTACCCTACCAAACATCAAGTCCTATTTAACTTAACTCTTGTCCGACAGACCAGACTTTGGTATATTGTCAAACATCGAAATCCTAGAGGTTGACTGTTCTTGTCTGATGCTTTTTGCACCAACAATCTCCCCCTTTTTGATGTTTGACGATAATCTTAAGTAAGGTTTAGGTCTAAGGATTTAAGGTCAATACTTGGGAGACACAAAAGATATCTAACTTAAGGTACTCTCTCCCCCTTTGACATACATCAAAATGAATAAGCTAAAAAAGAATACTAAGTATATGATTTACACTAATAATGTGATTTTTTAAAATACTTACAGACTTTAATAAAAAGCATGATTTTCATAAACATTTTTATGCTAAAAAAAACTAAGTTCTTTCTTATTTTGAAAATATTTTTTGGAAGCTAAGTACTGAAAAAAAAATTTGAGAAAAAAGTGCATTGTTGATTTGGACTTCCTTAAATATGACACAATCCTAGGAATCTTGTTGACCACAAGAAAATTTCCTATGTGTCTTAGAGATTTTTCAATCAATATAAAATATTTTTAATATGTATTTAATTTTCAAAAAAAAATTCTAGTTTGGATTCCTACCCAATTTGACACAACCCTAGGAAACCTTCTTAACTACAATGAATACTTTCCTATGTGTCTTAAAGATTTTTCGATAACTAAAGTAATTTTTCAAAAATTCTCAAAAATTAGTTAGATGACTAAAATATTTTCAAAACTATTTTGGAAAATGAAACTATAGTATTTTCAAAAATATAGTGTTTTTGAAAAGATAGTGTTTTTGAAAATGTAGAATTTTTAAAAATTATAATAGTTTTTTTTTAATTTGAACCCCTTCTAAGCTTAACACGGTCCTAGGAAGCTTGTTGACCACAAGATAATCTTCCTATGTGTCTTAGGGTTTGATTTAAATTAAAAGAATAATATAACCCTTTTTTTCTGAATATATGATTTTCAAAGTAATCTAGAGTTAATTTACCTAGATGAACTATTCTTTTGATCAGTACTCCCCTTAAGCCTTACATAATCATAGGAATCCTTGTAGATTATAAGGAAAACTTCTTATTTATCTTTAGGATTTATCCAAATCATAAGAGTAATTAAATCATATTTTTCAAAAATAAGTTTAAGAAAATAATTTTTGAATGACATAATAATTATTGAAAGACATAATAATTTTTGAAAGAATATATTTTCAAAATTAATTTTTTAATCATATATTTTTGAAAGACAATGATTTTTTGAAAGAATATTTTTTTAAAAATAATTTGAAAGACATAACTGAAGGCAATCGTGCGGTCGGCAAGAGGGGGTGAATTGCCCTTGAAAAATATAAGGCTATCTTTTAAAGTTAGTTCACAAAAATAATAACATTAAAATGAGACAATACTGAAAAAAAAAGAGGCCAGACAATTACTTGATTTACAAACAAGATGGTTGCTAATCTAAGGCAATATGAAAGGCAATTCTCTTGAACAACTCCTTCGGGCGGAGAAGCCTCTTATATGGTGAAATGATTAGAAAAATAGAGAAAAATTAGAAAGAAATTCATTTGCAGTGATTGATGCTTTTGAACTGAGCTTTAGAGGCCTATTTATAGCCCCAATCAACTCTATCAGAATGGCATGGCATAATAGGGGCGCTCAAGTGCTTGAGAGCGCCTGACATGTGGCTTGAATTTTATCCTCTATGCAACGTTCGCAGACAGCTAAGTCTGAATGAGTTTTCATGTCTCGAGCACCTGTATGCATAGGGGCACCTACATTCACGGACGCCCGAGTGCTCTTGGGCACCTAAGTGGGTTTGGGTCAGCCTAATGCTGACCAACTTCCCGTGACACTTCTTGGGTGATTTCGGGTCTTCCAGAGTTGGGCTCACCCGAACCTTCCTCCAGCCTTCTCCTCGAGCGATCTTCCTCCCGGCTTCTTGTCCCTTGGATGTCATGTGCATTCTTCTCGCTTCACGACGTACTCTTCCGCGGACCTAAGATCTCTATCTCTTTGTCCATCTTCTCTTTGCCTTCTCTCTTTCTCTATTTTAAGCAAGCTCCGTCACAACCCAGTAAAGTCTAGATAGCTTACTTTGCCAAATCGATTAGTGCTTAATCAACCCGTATGGTTCGATATTTTATTACTTGATGATATTTTCGTATACTTGCAGATTCCACACATCAAGTTATTGGAGTTGGGGTTAGAGATTATTCACATTAACATTAGTTGACAAGAAAATTAGCTATTCTAGATATTTTTTCATTGTTTTTGTCTATAGCATGCTTTCCATTTCTTTTCCTCTTTTTTTCTAAATTCCTTTTATTTTTTTTATTTTTAGTTTGCATTGGCTAACACAAACTGTATTGGGTGCCATAGATATTTTTATCATATATTTCCATAGATCCATATGCTAATCTTTTTGAGGCTTCGATAAGGACTGTGAATTATAAGAAAATCAATATGAGTTTCTTTGTGGAATTTATGGTAGCACGACTCTCTAGCTATTATATGTTATATGTTCCACCAAGCTGCTAGCATTCCCATAGAACTTTAGAGTCTATTTCAACCTAGATGTCAGATCATGAATGATCCAACTCCTATTACTAATAGCTGTTGGAACCCGGATGGCTAGAGAGGGGGGGGGGATGAATATAGCCAATCACTTGGACTTTAAGCACTTATTGAATTTCTGCACTTCACTTTGTTAGTAGCACAGCGGAAGTATCGAAAACAGAGTATACAGAAAAACAGAAAACAAAAACACACTAACACAACTAGCAAGATCGCTAACAAGGAGGGTTTACAAGGTTCGGAGATAACTTGCCCCTACTCCTTGGTGTGCCCGTAAGGTGGGTGATCCCTTGATCGTCGGCAGATCAAGCCCCGGTGAACACCGGATAGAAAGCAACCTCCTTCTCGATGGAGTAACCTCTCCATAACATTTCAATCAAGGATATAGTTTTAAGCACAATAAAACACAAGAAAGATCTTACTTAGCACTTAGCAAAGACAAGAACACAGCAAGCTTTTCCCGAGCTCCACCCAGCGACGATCTCACGCAAGAACCCTTTCCCCGTGTCTTCTCGCTATCGGACTCAAAGCCTCTTGTTCCTTCCTCCAAGTGCTCAAGCAAGGGATGGTCGCTTCACTGATTACAATTGCTTGCTCAAGATGATGGGATCACAGAACACACAAGCAAGGATGTGGAGAACACAATCGCGCAACAAGAACAAGCCAGAAGTTGATTCAGCGAACTCTATCCTGCTCTTCTCCTCTATGCCCTTTTGTTTCTCCACTAAGCACGGGTGACACCATCTCACAGCAGCCTCCAGCTGCTTACCTGCCAACGCCAGCTATCATTGAGCTCTCCCTGGACTCCCTCCAGTCAGCAACTCCAATCTGCAGCTCCAGCCGTTGCAACCTGAGATGGAAAACGGACAAACCTGCTCCAAGGAAAGGCCACCTTTGATTCTCCATGAGTGTTTGAATCCTTCCATGTCACCTGCAGCTTAATCAGATCATTAGAGTAGTATATCAAACAGAAAATCGACCATCAGAGATGAAACGCAGAGAATCGGATACGTTCAGACGCGATCAGAGCGTCTGACAGTGCATTTTGAATTAAAGTGATCGGTCACCGGACCGATCAGAGAGCCTCCTGATCGGTCACCAGACCGATCAGGCTGGGTTTAGACCGATCAGGCTCCGTCCTGATCGGTCCCCAATGCTCAATCAGAAATCGTGATTTCTCTGGAACTCTCCTGGACCGATCACCAGACCGATCCCAGGTTGTGGATCGATCACAAGACCGATCCACCCCTTTGCTGGGCGATTTCTGAGCTTCGAAGTCCAAACCTCCTGATCGGTCACCGGACCTATCAGGGAGCCTCCTGATCGATCACTAGACCGATCAGGTCATGACCAGACCGATCAGGCTCCGTCCTGATCGATCATAGTGAGGAACTCGCGACGCTGGATCGTTCTCCAGAACGATCTGCACAGTGATCCAGATCGGTCACCAGACCGATCAGGAGCAGATCAGCAGGGGAACTCAACCTCACTATGTGCTCCCTGATCGGTCACCAGACTGATCAAGAGCCAAGCAGTGGGTGAAACACATACTCCCTGATCGGTCACCAGACCGATCAGTCATCGATGGATCGGTCACCTGACCGATCCACGAAGGAGCACCGTGCCAACTCCCTGATCGGTCACCAGACCGATCCAGGGCTCCAACCTAGCCCTCCAAGCTAGGATTTCATCCAACCTAGCCCTCCAAGTTTGGACCTGACCCTCAAGCCAGGATTTTTCACCTAACCCTCCAGTTGGGACTTTTCACCTAACCCTCCAAGTTAGGACTTTTCACCTAGCCCTCCAAGCTAGGACTTTTCACCCAACCTTCCAAGTTAGAATTTTTCCACACCTAGCCCTCCAAGCTATGACCTGACCCTCCAAGCCAGGATTTTTCACCTAACCCTCCAAGTTGGGACTTTTCACCTAACCCTCCAAGTTAGGACTTTTCACCTAGCCCTCCAAGCTAGGAATTTTCACCCAACCCTTCCGAATTAGGACTTTTCAACACCTAGCCCTCCAAGCTAGGATTTTCCATACCTAACCCTCCATGTTAGGATTTTCCAACACCTAGTCTTCTAAGCTAGGATTTTCCATAACATGCCTAATCCCCAATCAGGACTTAACCATAATCATAATCATCAACCTAAACTAAAATCGATGTCAACACCAAAACAACAATCAGGGTTAGACTGCATCAACAATAGCTACTCTTGGGGAAGTCTACAAACTCTGAATTTTCAATCTCAATGGATTCCCGAGTAGCTTGCACATTTTCAACCTTAGCAGCATAACCCTGACCCACCCCAAGTTTGGATGGATTATGAAGATCTAGCTTACAGAAGCATCCATGGTATTAAGCAAACTCCTCAGACATGACAGAGTCTGTCAGAATTTTAAGATTAGTCAACATTTATCCGACCACATAAAACTCACTACACTGAGATGACTTCCTAGGACGATTACCAAGATGAAGAAACTTCTACTCCCAGCCAGATAGGTAGCATGGAACTAGAATTGAAGACCTTATGCTGCAATGAGGGATCCTATTTATGCGAGGCCTATAACTAATCGATGTATCATGTCCGAGTTTGGAGATACAATCAAATCTAGAGTTACAGAGGCTAGATTGTGAGGATAATAATAATCTAGTTTATGCCTTAGAGCCTCTACAGGCCCCTTCTATTGTTTTTCATGACGAGCTCATATTAGATGATACTCCAGACATTGTTAGGACTTCTAATGCATCACCATCCATTCTTGTAGAAGTTCTTGATGTATTCCCCCGTATTGATTTTGTTAAAGTGCCAGATGAGATTGTAGAGGGGCCAGATATTAATGATGGAAGCTTATAGTTGAGTATACATTAAGAACTCTTAAAGAGGTGGCTATCATTATGGGTATAGATGAGACTATCATTGCACAACCAATTGAGTGGGAAGCGGTGGTCAATTGGAAACCTCGAGACTTGACACTCCCACCTCTATCGAAGTCCAGATTTTTATAAAGGAAGGGCCTAACATCATTTGTGCTAGTCATACTCCTAGCCTAGGTGGTAGGACTACCATCTCTAACCTTCAGAGGGATCATTCAAGGAGACAATAAAGAAGAGAGCTTTACTCCTTCCTTTGCTAAAAGTTCTCTCCCAACCTTGGGGAATTGGAAAGAAAGTTCGGAGTATCTCACTCTAGTAAGATTGAGATTTAGATGAGTTCTCGAAGGTTGTCGAGCTAATGACCTAAAACAAGCACTTCTTGGGAGGCAACCCAAGTTCTTTACTTACTTTCACTTTAGTTTTTAGCAGTGTTCGAAATCACGGGTTAGGCAGGTGCCTAGGCGTCGCTGAGTCGCTCGACGCCCATCGGAATCCCCGAACACCATGTCCGTGGCCAAGCTAGGCGGAAGGGCCACCTAGGTGGTTTATGCGGCGCTAGGCGGCGCATAGAGAACACGTGCACCGTGACGCGATGATAGGCGGAGCGTCGTATCTTTTGGCGGATTTCTTTTCTTTTTTTGTTTTAAAATCCCTAAAGACTGTTGTCGATTCATCTGCCTCCTGCCGACGAATTCGGAATCATCGTTGCCTTCTCCGAAATCGTCATTACCTCCTCCGGTATCGCGTGCAACAGCAGGTAGGTGTTTAGTTTATTTTTACTTTTCCAGCATGCTTTCAGCATCGTGAGACATTTCCGACGGCGCCTACAACGCCGCAGGATTGTTCCATTGGTGCCTGATGGCTCCAGCGATGCGTCCAGCGCCACCCGAAGCGTCTCGCGACGCTTTCGATGGCATCGGACGTGTGCAGGACATTTCTGACATCGCCAGACTTGTCATCGGAGACATCCGGCACCACTGAAAGACTCTGACGACGCTGCCAGCACCACCGGACACCTCCCGCGATGCGTCCGGCGCTGCCGACAGTGGTCGATCCTGCGCATGCGGGTAAGGGTGTCAAAAATCAACACGACCCGATGACCAAACCTGCATCGACCAGAAAAAAATCGAGTTTGGGGTGAAAATTTTCAGGTTCAGGTTGGGTTCGGGTTGGAGGATTTCGGGTTGAAAATTTCTAGGTCAAGTTTGGGTTGACCCAAATTTAATGTTTAGTGATTTTTTATGGTTAAATCAAATTTTATTTCGAAAATTAAGGTATTTTTATGTATATTAATATCAATATTAGTATGATCATGATGGAGTATTGAGATAAAAGTGAACAATTATAGGGAAAATAGTGAAAAAAGACGTTTTGAATCAGTTTTTTCGAGCTATTCGGGTTGGGTTCGGGTTGATCGGGTTGGTCGGGTTCAGGTTTGGGTTCGGGTTTGGGCGTTTTGGGTTGAATTCGGGTTCGGGTCGGGTTCGAGTTGGGAGTTAAAAAAAATTTCAACCCGACCTGACCCACCCAAATTGACATCCCTACCTACGGGCGCTATTTTTTTAATTTTATTATTTATATTTATTAATTTATTTTATTTAAATTTTTAAACATTTTCTCAAATAAATAGAAAATTTGAATTAACTTCTTCAAATCCTAATTAAATTATCTCAAAAGATTATATCAAATATATATTTAAAAATAAATTTTTTATAAGTTTTATTAATTATAAATCTTATTAAATATGTTATATTTAAAATCATATTTATTAATTATAAATCATATTTTTATTCAAAAATTTATATTTAAAATTTAAGAAAATTTTAATCGTAACCTTCAAAAATTTATATTTTTAATATATTTTTTTATTTATTAATTTCAATAATCGTAACTTTTAAAATCCAAATATTTTAAATAAAAGTATAATTATATTTGAATTATTTTATATATTATTTATTTTTTATAATTTATTAATGATTCTAAAGTTCTTAAATTTGTTTTTAAATCATTTTTCAGGTTATTACAATTACAATGGCAAGCAATCCATTATCAACAGCATCTGTTACTCAACATGAATATGAAATTCTTAGAAGAAAGTCAAATGACATTGGATGGAAGTTTGGGATGTTGATTGATCCTAAGAACCTTGACAAAATTAAATGCAAGTTGTGTGGAAAAATAATGTCAGGAGGAGTATATTGGATTAAGGAGAACATAAGAAATATACCTGAAAATATATCTGGTTATCGAAAAGCTTCTCAAGAAGATAAAAACAAGTGCAAACAGGCTATTTTAGAAGGGAGGAACAGAAAGAAGAACAAAATAATGGAAGAACAAAGTTGTAGAGCAGAGATGACTATTTCTCCTGATGAAGAAGACGGTTCTGAAATTGAAGGGATAGATACATCTAAAAAACCTTTCCTCTTGGCCCCATAGATAGATTTGCATCAGCAATTGCTCCAGAAAATATAAGTTCAAGTGGGAGTAATGTGCTTCGCCAAAAAAATATAAATGAGACTCTTTCAAGGAGAGAACACAATAAGTTCAACAATATGTTGGGAGATGGGTTTATGAAAATGGAATCTCATTCAATGCCATTGATAATGATAGCTTCAAGCAACTAATGGAAGAAATGGGTTAATTTAGACCAGGATTCAAGCCTCCAACTCAATATCAACTAAGGGAACCACTGTTAAAAGTTGAAGTTAAAAGAACAAAACAATTACTGAAGAAACATGAAGAAGAATGGGCAAAGAATGGATGCTCAATCATGACAGATGCATGGAGTGATAGAAAAAAAAGAAGCATCTTAAATTTGTGTGTTAATTGCAAGGAAGGTACTACATTTTTAGAGTCCAAGGATTCATTAGATGAGGCACATACATCTGAACTTATTTTTGAGTATGTTGACAAGTGTGTTGAACATGTAGGAGCTCAGAATATTATTCAAATTGTAACAGACAATGCCACCAACAATATGACTGCAGCTAAATTGATGAAAGAAAAGCAACTTGGTATCTTTTGGAGTTCATGTGCAACTCACACTGTTAATCTCATGCTTGAAAGTATTGGCAAACTTCCACAATATAAAAAGGTTATTGACCAATCCAAATCTTTTACTATTTTCATTTATACTCACCATAAGACTTTGTCATTGATGAGAAGTTTCACGAAGAAAAGATACATAGTCCGGCCAGGAGTTACTAGGTTTGCATCAAATTTTCTCACATTGCAAAGTTTGATTGAAAAAAAAATAAGTTTAAGGGTCATGTTTACAAGTGATATGTGGGAGACATGTAAATGGTCAAAGACAAATAAAGGGAAATTGGATTACTCTACTATGATGAGAATGAGTTTTTGGAATGGTGTGACACTTTGTTTGAAAATATTTGCTCCTTTGGTTAGAGTTCTTCGATTGGTAGATGAAAATAGAAAGCCATCGATGGGGTTTCTATATGGGGAGCTTCTTCAAGCTAAGAAGATATCAAGGTTTCCTTGAACAACGTGGAATCAAATTATCAACCTATCATAGCAGTTATTTAGTCAAAAATGAAGGATAGACTTAATACATCATTGCATACCACTGCTTTTTTGTTGAATTCCTATTTTTAATATAAAGATAGTTCTATTGCACTTTATGAGGAGGTTGCGATGGGGATTTTTGAATGTATAGAAATTTTGAGTTGGATTTATAAGATATAATTATTAACAAGGAATTTGCAAAATATAGAGACAAGACTGAGTTATTTGGAAAAACACTGGCAGCAAAAGCATGTGAAAAAAATGATGATACATTTGATTCATGTGCATGGTGGAGTACATACGACGCTCACACACCTAACTTGCTAAGAGTGGCATTGAGGATACTTTCATTAACTACAAGTGCATCTGGGTGTGAAAGAAATTGGAGTACATTAGTTTTAAACTTTAAGTCTTTATTCTTTAATTAAAGTCAAGTATATATTTATGTTACTAACTTTAATATTTACTCTCTTTTTTTAGATTCACACAAAGAAAAGAAACAGGTTGGATGTCAATAGATTGAACAATCTAGTATTTGTCCAATTTAATGTTAGATTGTTGAACAAATAAAAAAGAGAAAAAGAAAGGAATGTCGATGTTCTTCTTGCAAAAGATGCTTCAAATGCACAAAGTTGGATTGTGGATGGTGGGGAAGATGATGAAGTTGAACTAGGTTCTGGGCTCACATGGCAAATGGTTGATGAAGCAAGTGGAACAGAGGAAAATCTACAACCTCGAAAAAGCTCTAGAGTAAGAGAACTTCATGAGGATGATTTTGAATCCAAAGAAGAAGAGGAGGAACACAATGATGATATTGAGTTTGTCCGATGAAGACCATGTTGTTGAAAATTATGGAGAAGAAAAAGTAGAATAAATTTTAAGAAGCAGTTTGTGTCCAATGATATTGAATTTGTGTCTATGATATTTTATTAGTGTAATGTTGAAGTTTAAACTCATTTTAAATTTGAGTTTGTGTTCTATGACTATGATATTTTATTAGTTATGTAATTTTGAAGTTTAAACTCATTTTAAATTTGATGTTATTGTGTTGGACTTGGAGTTATAATATGTGATTTATTATGTTAATTATGTAATTTATATTGATAGTGATTAATCTGCCTAGCGCCGACTAATCTCTACCTAGGCGACCTAGGCATTAGACGCTAGTCTAGCGCCCGACTAGTGCCTATCGAATTTTAGAACCTTGGTTTTTAGTTTCAATCTAGTTTCATAGCATAATCGCGCTACTTAATTTCGCTTGTCAATTTATCTCATGCAGAATTCAAAGTCAAGAAGGAGTGGGGATACAACCTAGAGAAGGATGACTTGTGATTATTCAAAGATTTGACAAATACCACGAGGTAACACCCTTCACTTTTAAACCTCCTATACATTAGTATTTTATTTTCATTGAGACAATGAAAAGTTTAAGTCTGGGGGATTCATTATGCATTGTGTTGTGAACTAGTTTTATCTGTGTTTTCCCTTCATAAATAATTTTTTCATAGTTGTATCATCATCACATTGTATTTGCTTATTTTTAATTAAAAATGCTAGCACGTTACTCTTCATTCATATTGTTTGATTTAGTACTAGTATGTTTAGTGAATGATTTTTCTCTATCTCTAGTAGCATGAAGTAAGCATAGTCTTATTGAAATGTTTGAGTATTAGCCTAGTTTTAGGATTTCCCTTCACTTTGCCTAGTTTGGATAGTAGATAACTCAATAAATAGTCATGATTCATAGACATGGTTAGTACTTGTATTTCTTTGATGATCTTTTAGATTACATCTTGGTTACTAAATGAGGCTCAGGTCATTAAAGCTCGCTTGAAAATATAATAATATCCCCGCATTTTTATTTGTATATATATTCATATGTATTAGTGATATACTTTTAAAGTACTATAAAAAGGAAGAAAAAAAGGGAAGAAATTATATGAATGTGTAAAAAATAGTTTTGTGAGTGAAACTAGTAGTTTACCCCTTTGAGATCGAGTTAGGTTACTAGGGAAATAAATGCTAAGTTTCTCTTGACCTTGAGCCTGCCTTTGAGACCTTGGGTAGATTAAGAGGGATGACATGAGCATAAGGCAGATAAGTGCTTATCGCCAGACACATAAGAAGCATGGTTAAATAATGACTTGACTAGGTATAGAGATTGAAACTTGAAAGAGTATGACCACTTATCGCACTAAGCATAGAAAACTAACACTTAGGTCATACTCATACTATTTTGATATCATGCTTATTAATAAAACTAGTTGATAGAGTTAGATTAATTCATTGAGGATGATAATGTACTATACAGACACATGAGTTTAGATTGTAGGTTTTTTCTTGAGCATTAGAAAAGGATTAAGTCTGGGGTGTGATGAGTGTAGATTTGATACATTTTTATCCTTATTTTCATGCTCATTCACTTTCTTTTCTCGGTTCTCTTCTATGTTATTGCACTCTATTTTGTATGACTTTTCTAGTTTTCCTTCTTTTGTTCAGAGATCACCTCCTTGTTTCTTTTGATTAGCAAGACGCGATTTGGAGCAGAAATGGAGCAAAATCAAAGTTAAACAGGAGCCGGAGCTGAAGATGAAGTCAAGGTAGCATCCACAGGCTCCCACACGGCCAGGTTGTGTGGGGCAGCATGGCCCGTGCACCCCTCACCTAGAGTTGCATGGTCGAGCCATGCCAATTGGCATGGCTAGAGCTCTGGTCATGCCTGGTCGTCGGAGACCCATGGTTGGGCATGTCACCTCCGTCGAAACTAGCCTGGTAGGGTCATACCATTCGGCATGACCCCTGCCTTGGCTATGTCGATCTCGCTAAAAGGGGCACGGATAGGCCGTGCCATTCGACATGGCCCTACCTATTGGTCGTGCCCTATTCCCAAGGCAAGGCATGACCTGGTCATGCCGCCTCCCTTGCGCCCCCTATAAAAGGGGGCTCTTCTCCTTTAAGAGGATCTTTTGGCCTTTTGGCCCCTAGGGTTTTACCCTAGGTCCTTGCAGAGGGGTTCTCCCCTCTAGCGGAGACCCTAGAGTTGCGTTGTAACCTCCTCGACACCGTCCACCTCCAGAGCAAGAAGGTCCTTCAAGAAGACCTACACTTCGACTAATAAGTCTTTCTTCCCCTTTCTCTCTAGGTTTTGGATCGTACAGCATATTTTTATTGTCTTTTTGTTGTTTCACTTTTGAAATGGAGTAGTTATCCCTATCTAGGATGTAGGAGGTAGTTACAATGTGATGATGTTGTATGAACTATGTATTGATGCATTTTATTATTCAATGAAATGTCCATGCTTTGCTTTATATGTATTGTGCCTACCATGTGTTTGTGGAAATGTTTGAATGGTGAATGCATGTATTTGTGAGGGTTTAGCCGCCACGTAGAGGGAGTGCCCGAGATCGTATGCCCAGGGAGCCCTCCATGACAAGGGTAATCCTTTTAACCGAACGTCTTGGGCATTGCCTTGAAATGGAGATCAATCCCTTACAAGAGATTAGCTAAGACCACCTAATGAGATTCTCTCTATCCCGTGTTAGGAAGTGATGAGCGTAATCTACAGACATATGACTGGGGAGCCTATGACATAGGCCAACCTTTAATTGGACATAGGTTAAAGGGAAAGCACTCCGGTTCATGG
Source organism: Boesenbergia rotunda (assembly GCA_024364735.1). Taxonomy (NCBI): domain Eukaryota; kingdom Viridiplantae; phylum Streptophyta; class Magnoliopsida; order Zingiberales; family Zingiberaceae; genus Boesenbergia; species Boesenbergia rotunda. The sequence goes on from JAGFNQ010000925.1 coordinate 278,772, forward strand.
CATTGGATGCTAAAGGGAGAAATAGTCAGGTGTGCTTATATAGGGATAACACTGGTACATAGTTAGAATCTCTACAAGGATATAGACATAGAGATTAGGATATGAACAATATATAGGGCATCAACTTGCATTGTAGCGTAATCGAAATCCTAGATTCCACCCATCTATCCCTTCCCCAATGACCTAATATCTCTCTCTTCTCTTCCTCTTCTCTCTTTCTCTATTTTAAGCAAGCTCTATCACAACCCAGCGAAGTCTAAATAGCTTGCCTTGCCAAATCAACTAGTACTTAATCAATAGTTCTTGTGATTCGATATACACACATCACGCCCTAGAGAGCCAGCCCTTCTAGAGACTACCCACCACCCTCGTCATCTAGACACCCACAGTTGGCTCAGACCCATGAGTTGACAGAGTATCATAACCTCTCACAGATTGGGCATCCTGACTAGGGGAGACATTCTTTTGCCTACGACAGTGCAGGGATGTCTAGATTTGATATCACTGATTTTTTAGCTTCCATTGAAACTCTACATGAGAGTTAGAATGCCACCCAAAACTTGTTAGAAAATAATTGGATACTTTCTCAAGAGTAGTTCTAAGAAGTTTTGGAACACATTCTCGGTGACAAGGAACTTTTAGGGGTAGATGTCTGAGTTTGTGAGAGATTATTACAATGAGAGGGAGATCATGAGGAACTTTAGGGATGATATGTTTATCACTCAACAGTAGGTGCCCAGCATCTTCTAATATCATAAGGATATAGGTAGGTTGCTGTAGACACCTAGGTTCCCTCTAAGACGACGATCCCCTCCCCCTCATGAGAGACCCCCTAACCCTTATCCCCTTCTCCCGTTTAGACTCCCTAGGTATGACCCTCCCCCTCTTCCATATTAATCTCAGTGGGACATTGAGTTGTCCAAGTTTTGGGGGGGGGGGGGGGGGGGGGGGGGGGTTTCTACGTACATATACATAGTCTGGTTTGTATGCAAGCCACTTTGATTTCAGTTTGTTTATTGTAGTTTTAACTTATATTTAGTTTGATTTCAGCGTGTGGTAGTTACCAAATGCACATTATTTCTATTGTCTTATTTTTATTAGATACTCTGCATCTTGGTTTTCATTTATGTTATTGGTTATTAGTGCTAGTATGTCGAGTGAATGATTTTTTTTCTATCTTCATTAGCATGAAATGAGCATCACTTTATTGAGATATTTGATCTTGGTCTAGATTTAGGATCTCTATCACTTTGTCTATTTTGAATGGCTGATAATCTAATAAGTAGTCATGATTCATACAATTTACTAGTACTTGTGTCCCATGGTGAATTTTCAAATTGTATTTTAGTTACTGGATGTGGCTCAGATCATTAAAGCTCATTTGGAAAAATCTTATCCTATCATGCTTCTATAGATTGAGTTAGTGCTACACTCTTGAAGCACTAAAAAAAAGGGGGTCTTGGAGCACTCAAAATAAATAAAGAGTTGAAATTGAATAAGGGATTAAAAAATAGTATTGTGAGTGAAAACTAGTCATTTACCCCTTTGAGACTAAGTTAGGTTACTGGGAAAATAAATATTAGGCTTCCCTTAATCTAAGCACAGCTTTGAGACCATGGACAGTTTGAAAAGGATGAACCAAATGTGTAGCAAGTAAGTTCTTATCGCTGAGATTATGAGGAAGCAAATTATATGACAACTTAACTAGGCATTAGACATGATACCTGAAGGAATAAGACCACTCATTACACTGAGCATGGAGAACTTCTTCTTAGGCTATTCTCAAATTAATTTTTATATATCATGCTCATAAGTGAAAGTGCCTGATAAAGTCAAATTCACTAGGGTTTATGATGCACCATAACCGAAACATAAGTACGTACGAAGTGTTTTCTTGAGGATAAGCAAAAATTCAAGTCTGGGGATGTGATGAGTGTAGATTAAATATATATTTTTCCTTGTTTTAACGCTCATTCATTTGCCTTTATTGATTCATATCAATGTAGATTGCACCCTTCTTTTCATGTGTACAACATAATTACTTTCACTTATTCGGAGATTTGCTTTTGCCTTTGTTCTTTGATAGGACACAATTTAGAGCAAAACAGATGGAAACAGAGATCAACGAGAGTCGATGAACAGACAAGACCCGACCATGCGACTCAACATGGCCGTGCGACATACCCATGCCCTGGCCATGCAGATTCTTCACGACTATTTGGAGTTTCTAGCGCAGGCCATGCGCCACCGCATGGCTGGGCCCTCGCTGAAGATTGCACGACTAGGTCGTGCACTTCTACATGACTCATGTAGATTCCACAGGAAACCGTGCACTCCAATGCACAAGCCGTGCGACCCACCTATAAAAAGGGGTCTCCTCCCTTTGCATGGGGAGGAAGATTTCCCTTTTGGGGAGACCCACTCTTGAGCCACCATTGACCTCTGGCGACCTCTTCGGTGATCTGAGGACATATCTAGCATCCTCTATATCACTTGAGGCTAAGGACTGGTTCTGAAGTTTCATCATGATGACGGATAAGCATTCTCCTCCCCTTTTATCTTGCTTGGGTTGTAGTTTGCTTTCTTGCATAGCTTTGGCTCTCTTCCTAATGTCTAGTTAGTAGATTCTCCATGTTCTAGGACTAGGGAAGTAATTGTGATGCCTATTTAGTGAAAACCCTATTGATTGGCTTGTATCCCATGTTGATGATGTAAGTATCCCAGGTTGGTTTAGATGTGGTCAACCGATTTAAGTTAGGTCCTGGTATGTTTAATCCCTATGTCTAAGTGTACAGGAACTTAAGAGCGCAGGAAGTCGAGCGGAAGATGCAGCGGTCGAGAAGGATGGCATGGAAAGGGAGCCGAAAGGCACGGGGCATCCGAGGCACGCGAAGCTCTACGGAAGAGTATGTCGGTGGAGCAAAAAGGACGCGCACGGCGTCTCAGGGACGAGAAGCCGGGAGGAAGGACGCTCAAGGGGCGAAAGGATGGAGTTGGGTTCAGGTGAGCCTAACTCCGATTAGCTAGAAATCACCCAAGAAGACAAAGGAAGTCACGCTGGAGAGTGGTTAGCGGTTGCTGACCAAACCCTCTCTCGGGCACTCGTAAGCATACAAGCTCCTGGGCTCTTAGGCGCCCGAGCACTCGGGCGCTCGTGAGCCAACAGGCGTCCGAGAGACTATTCTTAGCCATTTGCGAATGTTGCTCATTGGATAACCTTCAGGTCACATGTCAGGCTCTCAAGAGCACTCGAGCGCCCTATAAGTGCCACGTCAACAAATGGATAACTCTAACCGGGGATATAAATAGACCGCTGGAGCTCAGTTTCAATTCATTCATTCAATCCAAGAATTAGCAAACTAGTTTTTGTTGGTGCAAGAAGCATCAAACATGAATGATCAACCTCTGTTGTTTCGATGTTTGACAATATACTAAGGTCTGGTCAAAGTGATCAAGAGTTAAGCCAAACAGGATTTGATGTTTGGTAGGGTAAACTCAGGTTTGATCAGTTTGACTTGATGTTTGGTAGAGTTATGAGAACTCAGGGTTGGTTAGTTTGACCAAAGGGTTAGCCAAACAGGACCTGATGTTTGGCAGAGTTATGAGAACCCAGGGTTGGCCAGTTAACCAAGGGATTAAGCCAAACTAGACTTGAGGTTTGGCAGAGAGAGTATACTTACTTGATGTTTGGAAGAAAGAAGTCTAGTCAGGAGTCGATATTCACCCCCTCTATCGATGCCACCGATCCTACAATTGGTATCAGAGCAGGTGGCTCTGATCAGACTCACCGCTGAAGGAGTAAGAAGGCCAGGAATTGAGGGGGGAGCCAAGGGTGAATAAGGTATATTTTAATTATGTCTAATTTTAAATTTCATATAATTTATTTTAAGTACAGGGAGAGAGGATACTACAAAAATAAGTGTCCTACTCATAAGATTCGTACGTCACCACTGGCGACAACGAAGGAATCGACGCCAGAAGTCCAGAGGGACAAAAGCCATATCCGATGCTTCAAGTACCAAAAGCAGGGATACTACAAGAACCAATGTCCAGACTAGAAGATCAGTAGGTCAACAATGCCAAGAAATGCGACCACGGTAAAGGAGGTACAAAAATTTAATTTTCGCAATAATATTTTTCAAATTTCTGCACAGTTACACAATCCTTCTGATAATTTAGATAAATTTTTCTGATAAATTAGATTTTTTGTATAACGAACATAATGTATTGCATGATAAATTAGCTAGTAATAAATCTAAATCAAATATTGACAATTTTAAAATATTAAATACTAATTCCTTAATCTTTAATATTAATGCTATAATTTTTTAAATTAATTCTAATAACTCTGAGGATAAAGATGTAACTTTAATTAATAATTTTTCTGTTAACTCTGAGGATAATGATGAAACAATAATTAATAATTTTTCTAATAATTCTAATAATTCTGAAGATAATGTTGATAATACTGATGATAACATTCAACCCATTATTAATATTTTTGAAGATAATGTCGTTAATTCTGATGATACTGCTCAACCCTTAATTAATAAGTTTGAAGATAATTATGAAACCTTAATTAATAATTTTACTGATTTTGAATATAATGCTACTATCTTAATTAGTAATCCTGAAAATTATTCTACTTATAGTGAAAATAATAATATAATTTTAATTAATAATTCTAAATATAACTCTAAATATGAAGATGAAGATGAATTTATTAAAATTGAAGTTATAATTAAAAAGGCTTATAAGAATTCAAATAAATCAGAAGCACTAAATAAACTTGAAAACTTAAAAATAAAAGAAATAATAAATAAATTAGAAAATTTTGAATTAATAGAAATGATGAAATTAGATCCAAAATTAATTACAAATTTCACAACTTAAATCTGAATTTAATTCTTAACAACTTAAATTTTAATTAATTCCTAAAAATTTTAATTATTCTTAACAATTTAAATTAAATTTTTAATTCTTAAAAAAATAAATTTTAATTAATTCTTAAAAACTTAAATTTTAATTAATTCTTAAAATTAATTAAACCTGAGTTTATCCTATCAAACATCAGTTTCTGTTTGGCTTAACCCATGATCACTTTGACTAACCTTAGTATATTGTCAAAATCGAAATCCTAGAGGATGATTGTTCATCACTTATACTTTTTGCACCAACAATCTCCCCCTTTTTGATGTTTGACAATAATTTAAGTTAGGTTAGGTCTAAGGTTCTAGGTTTAACACTTGGGAGAAATCGAACAAAAAATCTAACTTAAGTCTCTCTCCCCCTTTGTCATACATCAAAATGAAATAGTGGAAAAAAAGTTTGCATCAACAATAAGATTTTAAAAAAATCTAACTTAAGTCTCTTTCTCCCTTTTGAAAATACTTAAAATATTTTTAATAAATGATTTTCAAAACTCTTCCTTTTTTTAAAAAAAAACTAAGTACTTGTTTAGAAAATATTCTAAACAACACTAAGTACTTTAAAAATCATTGCACCAATAATATATGAATTTTATAAAGAAATTGAACATCCCTAAGTTTGACACAATCCTAGGAATGTTGTTGACCACAAGAAAATTCATATATGACTTAGGGATTTTCCATAAATCAATATCTTCAATGTATTTAGGTTTTGAAAAATAATAATTTCTTAATTTAGTTACTTTTCCAGCCTGACACAATCCTAGGAAACCTTGTTAACTACAAGAAAAATTTTCCTAAATATCTTGGAAATTTTTTTAAACTCAAGATAAAGATTCAAAGATTTTGAAAGATTTTTAGGATTGTAATTTCAAAAGTATTTTTAAAAAAAAACCACAAATTGATCTTCCTCTGAGTCTTAGGGTTTGATTCAAACGAAAAAAATTACAACAGAAATTTTAAAAAATATTTTAAAATAATCAGAAATAGAAATACATTAATTTCTTTTGATTAGGACTCCCTCTAAACCTGACACAATCTTAGGAATTCTTGTAGATCTTCCTATGTGTCTTTAGAGTTTATCCAAATCATAAGAACAATTAACGCATATTTTAGAAAAATATTTTTGAAGGAATATGATAGTATTTGAAGAAGTATTTTTCAAAAAATATTTTGCAATGCATAATAACTTTTTGAAATACATTTTTCGAAAAGCATTCTAAAAGACATAATAATTTTTTAGCAAAAAATATTTTTTGAAAGATATAAATTTTTTAAAAGAATAATTATTAAAAAATACTTTTCAAAAGAAAAAAAAACTCCCCCTGAACCTGACACCTTCTGGCTACCCTTGTTAACTACAAGGAACTCTATCTAAGTGTCTTAAGGAACTTTAGTGTTGACTTAGAAGGTTTGTGTCTATGTGTAGGTCAAATAATTTTCGAAAAGATATATAATTTTTGAAATATGTATTTATATGTAAGCACCCAATCAAGCATGAAATTCATTAAAATATTATTATGTTTAAACATTATTTTGAAAATAGTTTTTTTTGAAAATATCCTAAGGATTTTGAAAACATTTTCAAAGGCATTTATCAATTAATTAGTCCTTAACATCTCACCCATTCTAAGTGTCGCTATACAAACAAACATGCCTTATGGGTGTTGTGAGATGCTTGAATAATTTTTCTTAATTTTAATTTTATAGATTGCTTGACCTTGAGTTAGATTCAAGTTTAACAATTAGTAATTTAAAAGTAAATTTCAATAATTGGCTTCCAGGTCTTGGCGAGGCACAGAGACCTTCTTTGGTTGTTGTCTTATTGGATCATCAACTCTTTCCTAGACAAAGCCTTTTAAAGAAATGACACTTTTAATTTGCTCATTGAAAACTCTGGTCTAACTAGTCTAGGATGCAGTGAAGTAGTTTCGGCTAGTTCCACTTAGCTAAGTTGACCAGGTTGGGTACTCCTTACCATCTCGCCCCACCCTGGTACTAGGTTAGTCAAGTATCAAGCAATCTTTTTCCTATCTATCCATTCTAAATTATGCAGAAAATAAACTAGTATGAATGACATGACAGATATGTATATTAAAAAAAAATAGGCAGATGCATGAGCATGGCAGATAAGCATGTATCAATCAAGTTAAATCATTTTAATTTGGTTTCTAATAAAGTATCAAATTCTCGATTTGATATAGAACGTGTGAACCCCCGAATATGTCAACCCACTTAAATATATTTATTATTATTAAGTTAAATGTTTCAGTTAGATAAGATTTTATTTAGTTTCACAATTAAAGATAATTAATTAGAATTTAATTCATGGATTTTGTTGAATTAAGGATTAATGTTAAATCGTTAATTAATTAAGATTAAGAGTTAATAAAAATTTAAGTTGTAGAATTAATTAAAGATTAATTAGTTAAGAATTAATTAAGGATTAATTAGTTAAGAATTAATTAATGATTATTTTGTTAAGAATTAATTAATATTTAAATTATTAAGAATTAATTAAAGTTTAAATTATTAAGAATTAATTAAAGTTCAAATTATTTAGAATTAATTTAGAGTTTAAATTATTAAGAATCAATTAGAGTTTAAAGAATTAATTAGGGTTTAAATTATTAAATAGAGTTTAAATTATTAAGAAATAATTAGAGTTTAAATTATTCAGAATTAATTAGAGTTTAAAGAATTAATTAGAGTTTAAAGAATTAATAAGAGTTTAAATTCTTAAATAAGGTTTAAATTATTAAGAGTTAATTAAGGTTTAAATTATTAAGAATTAATTAAAGTTTAAATTATTACAAATTAATTAAATTAGTAAGAATTAATTACAGATTAAATTGTTAACAATTTTGTGTCTAGTTGTATTATTTCCATTAATTCAAAAATCTTTGATTCATCTATTATTTCTTTTACATTTAAATTTTCAAATTTGTTTAATACTTCTGCTTTATTTGAATTTTTGTAAGTCTTATTAATATAGCTTTAATTATAATAAATTCATTTTCATCTTCATCTTCAGAGTTATATTCAGAAATTGTATCGTTATCTTCAAAATAGGTAGAATAATTTTTATGGTTGCTAATTAAGGTTGTATCATTATATTCAAAAACAATAGAATTATTAATTAAGAGTTGACTATTTTCATCACTATTATTTTCAAAAATATTAGAATTATTAATATTTTATTAATTAAGATTTACTTATTATCCTTAGAATTATCAGAATTAACAGTAATATTATTAATTAAGATTTCCTCATTATCCTTAGAATTATCAGAAATAACAGTAATATTATTAATTAAGATTTCCTCATTATCCTTAGAATTATCAGGAAAAGTATTAGAATTAATTTCAAAAATTATAACATTAATATTAAAAATTAAGGAATTAATATTTGGTATTTTACTATTATCAATATTTAACGTGGATTTGTTATTAGTTAATTTATCATGCAATAAATGTAATTTATTATGTAAGTAATCTAATTTAACAGAAAAATTATTATGAGAATTATCTAACTTGGAAAAAGTGTCATGCCCCGAGACCTAGGAGCCGCTGATCCAATAGAAAATTGGACAGCATCTCCCCTATCCGGAGGACAATTTATACATACATACAACGTATATAACACCACCACGCAGTTTAAATGGGCCTCAGGCCCCAAATCTAAACAGAATAACAATATATATGACAATATAATCATAAATCTAAAGCACAAACTTACTTGAGCTGCCGGGGGCAAGAACGCATCAAAACCACACACAGTCCAATATACGACTCAAAAGTACAATCTCATAAAGCAAATCACATACTACAAGTCCATGATAATCCAATGCAACGAAATGAAACGTAATATGATCCAAAAACAGAAAGTAACACATAAAACCAAATGGATGTCGTCACAAGCATGGGACTGGTGACTCGGACCCTCCTAGCAGATATCAACCTGAAATTAGAAAATATGGCAACGGTGTGAGTCCAAATAAACTCAGCGGATACCCAATAGATATGCATAGTTAGTTATACTAACAATAAGAGTCTACGCTGATACAGTCTCATATGAACAATAGAAAAGGGTATACACTGAAAGTACATACCAGAATTCATCTATCCTGCAGAGGGGTGAAATAAATTCCTATGGAGCAAGTATAACACATAATCCAAGGTAAACAGGTCTCCAATATATGCATGTCAATCAAGTGTAGAAATCAAATGCAGCAAGCAATGCACGATGCAAAATATGTACATGGTGTAATGATATGTGTCACCCCCTAATCGCAGTCAGGACACCGTCCACCTATCATAAATGAATGTCCACGTGAGTAGAGCTGTGACAACCTGTACACACTCTGCCATCACTACTCCTGAGTGACCGAGTGGACAAGATGCTGGCGGAGGTCACTCTCCTACCACAAGTAATGGGGGAGCCTCACTCTCATCTTCTCGTGTCTCAGGACGAGAGGGGATCCCTGGCTACTACCACGCACCGAAATCACCCTCCAAATAGTGACAGTGCGGAGCAATACAGGGCAAATGCACACACTCTATGGCAATCACTACCCCTGAGTGGATGTGTGTGTATATCCTCATGTACTGGCGATGGGCTCAGACTACATAGGAGCCGATGATCGTCAGCATACAATAATGCAAGGATGGTGCATGACCCAAACACATACGACACCCACCAAGTCCTCATCTATCACCTCAGTGTGATGTGTATAGGTCTAGATCCTATATCATGGTATACAAGTAACCTACTAGGTATACTGGCAAGGTACTAGTGATCCATCAATGTCAAATGCAAAAGGACATATCACTACATCTATGCACATATATACACATGTCAACCATCGAGACTGTATGAAACTAGAGGCAGATCATCTCAAGAATAAGCAACAGATGTCAAATAAAGGTATACTAAGGCAGATATAGCATATAAACTTACTATTATCTATAACAAACTATGCATAGCAATATGACAATATCTAAAAAGATAAGTCAAAGGTACCCGCCTCAAGAGAGATGCTCGTATCAAAAGAACCTCTCGTCCGTTAATCAATGCCCTCTATCAAAGGCATAATGTTTAGCTACAATAATATGTAATTTATAGCTAACGAGCTATCTCGAGTAATTATGATCTTTCTAATTATCACCGTTTCATCTAATTAACCATACTTAGATGATTAACCATTAATTATCCCCAAATTATCCCGATTAGATTCCAAAGTAGGTTTTGGAACCTGAATTTATCAAGTTAACCTATTAGGTTTGTTGGGTATGGCTTGGCGGGTTTCCTTAACGAATGCCTGGTCGATCGAGAGACCTCTCCACGTCTACGGATTAAAATTAATCTGAGTGAAGACCCGTCTCCCATCGACCGTCTCGTGTTGTATCGAACGATCCAAATTACAACTTCCAATTACCAAAATTGACCTTATAATTTGCTTGACCGTTTAACCGCGAAAAAGGCGACGAGTTGATCGCCGACTTTTATGTTTATGGTCGGGGTCCAGTTAAGAATTTATTCATCATATTTCGGAATCAAAATAGTAAATTCTCAAACATAAAATAATGAGGCATATGACCATGGCACAATATCGACATAAGGAAATACAAAGGAGCATAAGGAAAGATATACCTTTCCAATCACCTCGCGGTCTTCTACCTTATGTCTCTCCCTTCGCGGATGTCATGTGGGTGACAATCTACCGTGATCCGAGATCACCAAAACCTCCAAAAAAGCTCATCTTCTCACCTTGGCCGAAAAAGGAAACCCTAGCTTAGGGTTGTCCTTGCGCCGCCGGCCCCTACTTCCTCTCCCTTTGTGTCGACGCCCGCCGGAGCTGCCGTGAGGCCTCCGGACCAGCAGAGGTCCTTGAGAGGAAGGAGAAGAAGATGAAGAAGGATATAATTCTCCTTCTTCCTCACCCAAATAGCCCCCTTAATGCCTTCTCCCTAAAGGTTGCGGCGCCGCCGCAACCCTTGGTTGCGCCGCCTCCCACCGGCAGCCGACGCCTCCTCCGCACTCCCTGAGCCCCACACAAGGTATAGGAGGTCTCTACCTTGCTTCCTTGAGCCTTAGCTGAAGCTTGGTGGAGGAGAGCAAGAGAACCGCCCTTTCTTCCCTTCTTGTGCCGCCGAAACCCTATGAGGGTGAGAGAGAGAGAGAAGAGAGTAGAGAGGCTAGGTTATCAACTCTTGGATGATTAGCTCTTGGTTTCTTGATCTCATAGGGTATTTATAGGGTTAAGGCAGGGACCAAGAGGAGGAGTTGGTTCTTGGCCCACTAATGGATCTAAACCCGATCATTAATTAAGATCCATTCCACTAAAGGATCTTAATTGAACTTCCTCTCCAACCCCAATATTTTCATATGGGCTCCACATATTACGTGTCGTCCATCCCCCCATGTTTAAGATCTCATATGTCCGTTAATTAATTAAATTACGACAATTTAAATAAATTAACTTCTGGATCCTTGATTAGTACCACTCAACCTTATCATCGTGTCGGATCAAATCCACTTGCAGGGTTTAGCACGATAAACCTTTTGAACTCATCAAGGGGGCATCATCATCCTGACTCACCACGACACGGATTCCGTCAATAATCATTGGCACATCATATTATTAATATTATTTCACAACTTACCGGGTCTATCGATCTAACAGAATAGATCTCGCCCATTGGTAAATCAAAGAAACAATAATTAATAATATATGCCCGATATTATTTCGGGATTAAGGGATCGTACTCCATAATATAAACTGAGGTCCTATCCTCGGGTTTTGGTCCTGCTCAATGTACTCCTAGCATACTAGTGTAGTTCTATGGTCAAGACCAACCACACCTAACTACACTACAACCATCCCGATGGGTTGTCCAATTCCATCTAGGTTGTGAGCCTCTATTTATGCTAAGTAAGAAACTAATAACATGATCTTCCGTGTGACACCAAACACCATGTTATCTACAATGCAAAGCAATTGGACTTCGTGTATGCACTATTATAAACAAACACCTAGTGTAGTCGTGATTCTCTTTTCATAATAAAATGTTCATATAATAAAAGTCATGTCTTTCAGTATACACATCTTACAATCTCTCACTTATACTTAAAGACACTGCTGTTCTCCCACTGCCATACATCTGACTCCCATATCCTCCACAAGCCTGTCAAAAGCTCTAGATGGAACAGCCTTAATGAAAGGATCTGCCAGGTTGTCCTCTGATGCAATCTTGGCGACAGCCACTTCTCCTTACTTTACGATTTCTCGTATCGGGTGATACTTGCGCTCTATGTGTTTACTCGCCTTATGGGCTCGTGGTTCCTTCGAGTTTGCAACTGCACCACTGTTATCACAAAAGATTCTGATAGATCTGGGCAAACCAGGAATCACATCCAAGTCCATGATGAAGTTTCTGAGCCATACAGTTTCCTTGGCCGCCTCCGAGGCTGCCACATATTCAGCTTCCATGGTGGAGTCCGCCACGCACTTCTTCTTGACACTCCTCCAGACAATGGATCCACCTCCTAAAGTAAATGCAAACCCTGAGCTAGACTTACTCTTGTCCCTATTTGACTGGAAATCTGAGTCCGTATAACTCACAGGAACTAATTGGTCTGCCCGGTAAATCAGCATATAATCCCTAGTCCATCTCAGGTATTTCAATATATGTTTTACTGTTGTCCAATGTCCCTATCCAAGGTTACTCTGATATCTGCTAACCATGCCCACGGCAAAATAGATATCAGGTCTCGTGCATAATATAGCATACATGAGGCTTCCTACTGCCAAGCATAAGGTTCCGCCTTCATTTCCTCTATCTCCTTTGATGTTTTCGGACACATCTCTGTAAGATGTGTATACTGAACGACATGACTTTTATTATATGAACATCTTTATTATGAAAAGAGAATCACGACTACACTAGGTGTTTGTTTATAATAGTACATACACGAAGTCCCATTGCTTTGCATTATAGATAACATAGTGTATAGTGTCACACGGAAGATCATGTTATCAGTTCCTTACTTAGCATAAATAGAGGCTCACAACCTAGATGGAATTGAACAACCCATCGGGATGGTTATAGTGTAGTTAGGTGTGGTTGGTCTTGACCATAGAACTACACTAGTGTGCTATGAGTACATTGAGTAGGACCAAAACTCGAGGTTATCCGATTTGTATTGACTAGATAATTGGATAGGACCTTAGTTGATATTATGGAGGATGATCCCTTAATCCCGAAATAATACGGGCATATATTATTAATTATCGTTTCTTTGATTTACCAATGGGTGAGATCTATTCTGTTAGATCGACAAACCCGGTAAGTTGGGAAATAATATTAATAATATGATGTGCTGATGATTATTGATGGAATCCGTGTTTTGGTGACTCAGGATGATGATGCCCCCTTGATGAGCTCAAAAGGTTCATCGTGCTAAACCCTGCAGGTGGATTTGATCCGGCATGTTGATAAGGTTGAGTGATATTAATCAAGGATCCAGAAGTTAATTAATTTAAATTGTCAGTAATACGAGATCTTAAACACGGGGGGATGGACGACTTGTAATATGTGGAGCCCATATAAAAATATGGGGGTTGGTGAGGATGTTCAATTAAGATCCTTTAGTAGAATGGATCTTAATTAATGGATCGGGTTTGGATCCATTAGTGGGCCAAGAACCAACTCATCCTCTTGGTCCCTGCCTTAGCCCTATAAATAACCTATGAGATCAAGAAACCTAGAGCTAATTAATCAATCCACAATCCAAGCCCTCTCCTCTCATCTCTCTCTCTCTCTCACCCTCTTAGGGTTTTGGCGCCGAAACAAGAAGAAGGGGCTCTCCCCTTCGGTTCTCTCAAGGTCTCCTCCACCAAGCTCCGACTGAGGCTCAAGAAAGCAAGGTAGAGACCTTCTCTACCATGCGTGGGGCTCAGGGAAGGCGGAGGAGGCATCGACGGCCGGCTGCAGGTGGCGCAACCAAGGGTTGCAGCGGCGTCGCAAGGTTGAGGGAGAAGAGGTTGCGGGCTGTGTTGGGGTTCGGAAGAAGGTTGTTTCTTTCCTTCTTCTTCTTCTTCGCCTTCCTCTCTAGGGTCCAGAGGGCTTAGAGCAAGCTCCGGCGGACGGCAGCGCAAAGGGAGGGGAAGGAGTGGCCGGCGGCGCAAACCCTAGGAGCTAGGGTTTTGGCCGGTTGGAGAAGAGGGTTGATTGGATCTCTTGGTGATCTCGGATCGCAGTAGATCATCGCCCACATGACGTCCGCGAAGGGAGGGACATAAGGTAGAAGACCACGAGGTGATCGGAAAGGAATAACTTTCCCTGTGCTCCCTTGTATTTCCTTATGTTGTTTTTGTATCATGATCATATGCATCGTCATTTTATGTTTAAGAATTGATTATTTTGATTTCAAAATATGTCGAATAAATTCTTAATTGGACCCCGACCATAAACACAAAAGTCGGCGATCAACTCGTTTCCTTTTCCGCGGTCGAACGGTCGAGCAAATTACAAGGTCAATTTTGGTAATTGGCTAAGTTGTAATTTGGATCGTTCGATACGGCACGAGACAGTCAATGGGAGACGAGTCTCCATTCGGATTAAATTTTTAATTCGTAGGCATGGAGAGGTTTCTCGGATTGACCAGGTATTCGCTTAAGAAACCCGCCAAGCCACACCCTACAATCTCCTTGGATAGAGGAACTCCATGCCTAAAGGGTAGGAAACCCTTCTTGGAGTTTTCCATGCTAAAACGAGACAAGACTGTGTCAACATATGAAGCTTGGGATAAGCTCAACATGCTTTTCTGGCGATCCCTTATGACCTTGATCCCAAGGATGTGTCCCGCTTCTCGTAAGTCCTTCATATCAAACTGCTTTGATAGCTAGACCCTTACGTCTGATAACACTTTGACATTGTTATCAATTAACAAAATGTCATCTACGTAAAGTACAAGAAACACCACGACGTTTCCGTCACATCTTTTATACACACATGACTCATCCAGACTTTGAGTAAATCCATATGACTGGATTACTTCATCAAAGCGGATGTTCCAAGACCTTGAAGCTTGCTTCAATCCATAAATGGATCGATTAAGCTTGCACACTAGATGCTCTTTGCCCTTGGCAATGAAACCTTCTGGTTGCTGCATGTAGATGGTCTCATCAAGACTCCTGTTAAGGAAGGTTGTCTTGACATCCATCTGCCATATCTCATAATCCATATGAGCTGCAATAGATAAGAGAATCCAGATCGACTTGAGCATAGCTACTGGTGAAAAGGTCTGCTCATAATCGATACCCTCTTTCTGAGTGTACCCTTTCGCACAAGCCTTGCTTTGAAGGTCTCAACCTTCCCGTCTGATCCTCTCTTTCTTTTGTAGACCCACTTGCATCCAATGACTTTTACACCTTTGGGTGGTTCTACTAGCTCCCAGACATGGTTAGAATCCATCGATTCTATCTCGGAGTTCATTGCATTTTGCCAAGAATCTGCATCCTTGTCTTGGAGGGCCTCGTCATAGGTCCATGGATCCGGTTCATGTTTACCATAGACCAAGTCTGAAGACTCTCCCAAAAACATGAACCTATCAAGCTGTCTCACAACCCTCCCACTGCGACGAGGTACTACCTGTGTTTCCTCAGTGACATGCGATGTAGTGACTTGTGGTGTGTCCTCTTGTACAATTGGTCCTAAGGTCAGAACCTCCCCTCTTAACTCTTCAAGCACCAGTCTACTCTTTGGCGTATGGCTCATCACATAGTCCTCTTCCAAGAATCTGGCATTTGTGCTAACAATTACCTTCTGATCCTTAGGACTCTAGAACAGACCACCCTTCGTTCCTCTAGGATAGCCTACGAACAGACGCACCTCCGTACGAGATTCCAACTTATCAGTATCTCCCTTCAGCATATGTGTTGGACTACCCCAAATCGAACATGTCCTAGACTGGGCTTACGCCCAGTTCACAGTTCTATGGGAGTATGAGGGACTGACTTAGATGGAACCAAGTTTAGTATCTACACTGCCGTTTCCAGGGTGTATCCCCAAAACGAATCAGGTAGGTCTGAATAGCTCATCATTGACCTAACCATTCCTTTAAGAGTCATATTCCTTCTTTATGCAACTCCGTTCTATTAGGGTGTACCGGGTGCAGTTAGCTGGGACTGAATCCCAGCTTCTGATAAATAGGTCCTAAACTCTCCAAAGAGGTACTCGCCACGACGATCTGATCGCAGTGTCTTGATACTTTTACCTCGATGTTTCTCCACATCAGCCTTGAATTCTTTGAACTTATCAAAGCATTCAGACTTGCGGCGCATCGGGTAAATATACCCATACCTTGAATAATCGTCAATGAAAGTGACGAAATATTCAAAACCACCTCTAGCCTGGATTGACATAGGGCCACACAAATCAGAATGAATCAGTTCTAGCACATCTTTGGCCCTATACCCCTTAGCCTTAAAAGGTCTCTTGGTCATCTTACCTTCCAAGCAAGACTCATAGGTTGGGAGATCCTCCACCACCAATGAACCCAAGGACCCATCGGCTATCAACCTCTGAATCCTACTAAGGTTAATATGACCAAGCCTAAGGTGCCAAAGATATATCTGATTCATCTTAGAAGGCTCTTTTCTCTTATTGAGTTAGATGATGAGCTATTTACTTCAGTATGCATCGTGGGAGGTTTTGGTTCTAGACTATACAGATTGCCGACTATTGTACCCGAACAGATAATCTCTCTATTTCTTTTAATAACAACTTTATTATCAAAAGTAACAGAATATCCATCCTTGAACAACTAAAAAAACTGAAATTAGATTCTTTCTAAATGAAGGTACATAAAGGCAATCTCTCAGAACTAACAGTTTATTTCTCTCAAAAGACAAATAAAAGACTCCCACTGCAACTGCTGCTACTCTTGTAGCATCGCCCATGTAGACCATGATTTCTTCATTCGCTAGCCGTCGGGTTTCCTGGAACCCCTGCAAAGTATTGCAGACATGGTCAGTGGCTCCTATATCTACACACCAGGTACTGGTCGATAGCACTGCTAAACAAGTTTCAACGACTAAGGCTGAAGAAATACCTTTGCTTTGACGACGAGGACAGTCCGCCTTCCAGTGCCCAGTTTGCTTGCACGTGAAGCACTTGCCTTTCGGCATCTTCACGCCAGTCCGGGGTCCTTGCGATGCTCCTTCCTTCTTGAACCCTCCTCGTTTCTTCTTCTTCCTGCCTTTCGGCTCAGAAGAAGAAACCCTTTGAGTTACTAAGGCCTGTGAGTACTGACGAAAGAGAGCCTCTGCCGCCTGGAGTTCTCCTAGCAGTTCACCCAATGTATAGTCCCTTTTGTTCATATTATAGTTGAGCCTGAAGTGCTTAAAACTCCTAGGCAGAGATTGGAGTATAATATCGACCTAGGATTCCCCGTCGATTTGTGCTCCCAGTACCTCAATCTTATTGAGGTGATCCATCATCTTTAGGACATGATCCCTCACGAGTGTCCCTTCAACCATGGTGGTTGACATCAGACTCTTCATCGTGGTTTGCCTAGCAACTCGACCTTGGTGCCCGAAGAGATCTTTGAGGTTCAACATCATGTCACTAGTAGTCGCCATGGCCTGATGCTGATGTTGCAGCACATTCGACATAGATGCCAGAATGTAACACCGCGCCATCTCATTTGCCTTTTTCCACTTCTTGTAACGCCCCCTCAACTCTTCACCAGAGTCCTCTCTAGGTCTTTCCGGACATTCCTCGAATTGTACAAATTTGTACTCCTCAGCAGTGAGGACAATGTCAAGGTTCCTCTTCCAGTCTATGTAGTTTGGGCCAATAAGTTTATTATCCTTAAGAATTGTTGCTAGTGGAGTAAAGGCCATAATGAAAAACCTGAGAATCACAACATACACTACTTTAGAAATCAAAAACAAATTGATTCCTCAAAACAATTAATTTTTGAAATCAACCAACACCCCTATACAACGAGAAATTCGCATGCCACGATGGTGTGGACGTATACGAATCCCTACATTCGTAAGAGGAGGTTTTACCCATCGATCATACTATCTTGTCAACCTAACTTTTTGACAAGTAAGATCAACAGTTGGTTTCCTTCGGCTCTGTAAAATAATAGCAGTGATTCCGATGGGGAGGATACTATTATTTGCATCTAAGTGTGCACCATTACACGACACTAAAAAAATTATTTCGATTTTGCGCCTTCTGATGGGGAAGTACACACGCTCTTCAATAATTTTCTATAGTCTTTTTCAACCCAGTGATCTGCAGAACAAGTCCATCCGATGGGGAGGAAGGCGCTCAGAGCGACACGCAGACTTGTTCGCATCACTTATCGAATTGTAATGGAAGCCATGGGACCCTTAGGGTCCCTCTCCCATTTAGTAATTTATCTCGAGGAATTTTTAGCACTACCACACAACCAATAACATGAAATAAAATAATGAAAATCCTAGATTTTCCAACTTTCATGGCCCCTTGGTCTCTCATGTGCCTCCAGTCGTGTCGTCACTTCGTCCGCTCCTCCCTTCCTTCTGTGCATGTTACCTTGAGGGATCTCCGAGCCGAAATGAAAAGCTAATTATTTACATCATTAATCCTATACTCCACGAAGGAGTGTACATGAAATCTAGATCAACTGTAAATAAAAAACTCGGCTAAACATGTGTCATATTTAATTATAAAAATTAAATACATAGCCTCGTCAACCCTGAGGATTAATTAATTACAAAAATTACAAATCAATCACACAATACATATTTTGGCCATGAAGTTGGAATCTCGTGCCTACAAAACAAAGTTAGCCTACGCACATCCACGCATCATCCAGCAAAATAAAATGTATGAAAATTGCAAAAAATTAACCAATCCTAAACACACAAAGTCGGAAACCTCAGCTCTGATACAAATTGTTGGGTATGACTTGGCGGGTTTCCTTAACGAATGCCTGGTCGATCCGAGAGACCTCTCCACTTCTACGGATTAGAATTAATCCGAGTGGAGACCCGTCTCTCATCGACCGTCTCGTGTCGTATCGAACGATCCAAATTACAACATAGCCAATTACCAAAATCGGCCTTGTAATTTGCTCGACCGTTCATCGCGAAAAAGGCAACGAGTTGATCGCCGGCTTTTGTGTTTATGGTCGGGGTCTAGTTAAGAATTTATTCATCATATTTCGGGATCAAAATAGTAAATTCTCAAACATTAAATAATGAGGCATATGACCATGGCACAATATCGACATAAGAAATACAAAGGAGCATAGGGAAAGATATACCTTTCCGATCACCTCGCGGTGTTCTACCTTATGTCCCTCCCTTTGCGGATGTCGTGTGGGCGATGATATACCATGACCCGAGATCAACAAAACCTCCAAAAAAGCTCTTCTTCTCACCTTGGCCGAAAAAGGAAACCCTAGCTTAGGGTTGTCCTTGCGCCGCCGGCCCCTTCTTCCTCTCCCTTTGCGCTGCGCCCGCCGGAGCTGCCGTGAGGCCTCCGGACCAGTAGAGCTCCTTAAGAGGATGGAGAAGAAGATGAAGAAGGAGATAACAGCCCCCTTAATGCCTTCTCCCTCAAGGTTGCGGCGCCGCCGCAACCCTTGGTTGCGCCGCCTCCCACCGGCAGCTGACGCCTCCTCCGCACTCCCTGAGCCCCATGCAAGGTATAGGAGTCTCTACCTTGCTTCCTTGAGCCTCAGCCAGAGCATGGTGGAGGAGAGCAAGAGAACCGAAGGGGAGAACCCCTTCTTCCCTTCTTGTGCCGCCGAAACCCTAAGAGGGTGAGAGAGAGAGAAGAGAGGAGAGAGGCTTGGTTATCAACTATTGGATTGATTAGCTCTTGGTTTCTTGATCTCATAGGGTATTTATAGGGCTAAGGCAGGGACCAAGAGGAGGGGTTGGTTCTTAGCCCACTAATGGATATAAACCCGATCTATTAATTAAGATCCATTCCACTAAAGGATCTTAATTGAACTTCCTCACCAACCCCAATATTTTCATATGGGCTCCACATATTACAAGTCGTCTAGCCCCCGTGTTTAAGATCTTGTATGCTCGTTAATTAATTAAATTACTGACAATTTAAATTAATTAACTTCTGGATCCTTGATTAGTACCACTCAACCTTATATCGTGCCGGATAAATCCACCTGCAGGGTTTAGCACGATGAACCTTTTGAGCTCATCAAGGGGGCATCATCATCCTGACTCACCAGGACACGAATTCCGTCAATAAGCATCGGCACATCATATTATTAATATTATTTCCCAACTTACCGGGTCTATCGATCTAACAAAATAGATCTCACCCATTGGTAGATCAAAAAAACAATAATTAATAATATATGCCCGAAATTATTTCGAGATTAAGGGATCGTACTCCATAATATAAACAGAGGTCCTATCTAATTATTAAGTCAGTATAAATTGGATAACCTCGGGTTTTGGTCCTACTCAATGTACTCCTAGCACACTAGTGTAGTTCTATAGACAAGACTAACCACACCTAACTACACTATAACCATCCCGATGGGTTGTCCAATTCCATCTAGGTTGTGAGCCTCTATTTATGCTAAGTAAGGAACTGATAACATGATCTTCCATGTGACACCACACACCATGTTATCTACAATGCAAAGCAATTGGACTTCGTGTATGCACTATTATAAACAAACACCTAATGTAGTCGTGATTCTCTTTTCATAATAAAGATGTTCATATAATAAAAGTCATGTCTTTCAGTATACACATCTTACAAGGTTTACATTTCAAATTACCTAACCCGTAGTTTAAACCAATAGCTCTCCCAAATGCTCAAGGCAAGCACAAATCAAGATGCTGCCAAATGTTTCAACTCCCACTCAAGATATCACACAACAAATCATCATAAGATCTAAAGAAGAGAGCTAAACCTGTTCACTCTTCAAGTTATCCAAAACAAAAGGTTTCTTCTCCAAATGGAGCTCACGGCAAGATCTCGAGCTCCACAACCCTACGGTAACAGGGTTAAAAATTCAACTCACACAACAAAACCCAAAAACTGAAATTATACTATGAAGTATAGGTATCCTATGGCATAGATACATAATAACCAACTGCACAAACTAATCTAGCTCTTAAATCGCAGCTTCATCAGAAATGTAAGTCTCTGATAGAACCCTAGCTCAACCAACAGAACACACTTGTGACTAATTAGATAAGCATCCAAGGCAAGATTGAAAATCTACTGGTCTAATCCACAGAACTATCACCATTACTTCCATAATCAATCAACTACATACAGAAATCCTTTAAAGCTTAAACCAAAACCCATCAACCCTTCTAAACAGGAATTTAAATTGCAATCATCAACAGAATTTGAGAACACAAGAGTGGATAGGAAATCAAAGATCAACTACCCATTATGAATCATGACCAACTTCCCTCCCAAAGCTCACAGCCACAGAATTGCCCTCTCCAGTTGGCCTTGATCGAGCTAGGTCCAGATCCACCATGCGGAGGAAGATGCCACTGGATCAAACCACAGCGATGCTGAATCAGGGACCAAATCAGTGGAATCCAAGAAAATTGGAGGAAATCCATTTGCCACACTCAACCAAAGTGCTCAAGGAATCAAACTTACCGAAAAACAAATCACCGGCGTCGACACCCCCACTAGTCGTCTAACCGCCGACCCAAATCCATAAAGAAAGCAAGGAGTACAAGAATAGAGTCACCGGCGATTGACACTGGCATCGGGTGATCGACACAATGGAAGAGGCGCTGGCTTCTTCTTGGTTGCGGGCAATAGAAGAGGAGTCGACGCTTAGCTGTGGCTAGGGCATGCGAGGGGAGGAAGAAGGAAAGATTGGGTTGTGGTTGCGGCTAGGGCACACGAGGGGAGGAAGAAGAAAGGTGTCGGGTCATGGTTGCGGCTAGGGCACGCAAGAAGGGAAGAGCTTTAATAAAGGGGGGTCTTTTGCAGAAAAGCCCCTCACTTTTCTCAAATTCACCCTCGACCCTTATGTTAAAGGTTTTAACCATTTAACCCTCCCATTTATTATAATTTAACCTCAAATAATTTTTAGGGTTAAACTACTTACACTCTTGATAACCCTAAATCTTCTTTTATATATATATATATATATATATATATATATATATATATATATATATATATATATATTTCGTATTTAACAAAAAGAATTATCTAATTAAACAGGAATTTGAACAATACTTTTGCAGGAATTAACTTTTCGTACCTTCTTTACCGTGGTCGGACACTGGATCTTGTAGTGTCCCTACTTTTGACACTTGAAACACCGGATATGACTTTTGTCCCTCCGGACTCCTGTTGCTAGTACCTTTGTTGCCGCCGGTGGTGAAGTACGAATCTTACAAGTAGGACACTGGTTTTTATAGTGTCCTCTCTCCCTGCACTTAAAACATATTATGTGAAATTTAAAAAATGACATAATTAAAAATTATACCTATATTCACCCTTGCTCCCTCTCAATTCCTGGCGTTGTTGCTCCTTCGGTTGTTAGTCTGGTGAAGAGATACCTGCTCTGATACCACTTGTAGGATCGGTGTTGGTCGATAGAGGGGGTGGGTGAATATCGACTTGAAATTGTCTCGAAAAACTTCGTCGTTTGTTCGTCTTTCTATCAGAGTTAGTACACAGCGGAAATATAAAATAAAATAAAGAAAGACACAGCAAAGACTCCCGGGATTTACATGGTTCCCAACCCCCCAGGGTTAGTATATCCAAGGCCTAAATACTCAGCGTGAGTCCATTAGTGATCTACTTTCCGGACTTTTCGGAGGCGGAGAAACCCGTCTTACAGTTTAAGTACAAACACAGAAATGATAAATAAATACAACTAAAATGCAAACTAAAAGCAAACCAAAATGTAAATCTCGACCAACTCTGGAAGTCCGATGCGCCGCGCACTTCTTCCTGGAGCCTCCTTGGTCGCAGAGCTTCGTCATAGCACTTTTACTTTGGATAAAATGCTTAGACAGATTGGAAACTTGTTGTTCTCAAGTGGGGTCAAACCCCTTTATATACTGAGTTCTCAGGCGCCTTTGGGCTCTTGGGTGCCTGCCACGTGTGGTCAAAGTTCATCCGTAGCAACAAAACTCGCGTATGGATAGAATTTGCCCTTCCCAGGAACCTGGGAAAGGCTCTCTTGGGTGCCCGATAACAATCAGGCGCCCAGGAAGGCCTCTTCCCAGGTCAGTTTTTTCTACATTTGTTCTCCTATCTTGCCTCCAACTCCAGGTACCTGCAAGACAACAAACACAAGACAAACATACAAATAATCTTAGCCTTAATTGATTGGCTCTGACTTTGGATTTCATCCGAAACCCTAGGTCAAACTGACACCTAATGTTCCCTTTCCCGGGGAACGCGTCCTCACCTACTCCACCCTGGAGAAGTTACCTTTGCCAACCTGGACCTCCGATTGGACTTTTGTTTAACCTCCGAGAACCCGGATCTCGAGACGTCCAATCTTGACCCATCTCTATTTCTGTCCGCGATCCCCGCTCGACTAAGTCTTTTGCCCGATCCTCGACTAGGACTTCGTGCTCGGCCACCGAGACTCCCTGATCTCAAGTCGTCCGACATCGACCCGTCTCTACTTCTATCCGTAGTGCTTGCTCGGATAAGACTCCATTGCCTGATCTCCGACCAGGACTTAGTGCTCAGTCCCCTGGACCAAGACTTCGTGCCTAGCATCACTCACTAGGACCCAGCTTCACTCACCAGGATTTTCCTCACCTAGCTTCACTCACTAGGATTTCTTCCACCTAACTTCACTCACTAGAACCTAGCTTCACTCAATAGAATTTCTTCCACCTAGCTTCACTTACTAGGATTTCTTCCACCATAATCACTTTTTGCTAGTTATCTTAATCCTGACTAGACTTCTTCCTTCCACCTTTCAAGTAAGTATAATCCCAAACCTCAAGTCTAGTTTGGTTGATCCCTTGGTTAAACTGACCATCCCTGGTTTCTATTCACTCTGTCAAACATCAGATCCTGTTTGGCTAATCCTTTTTCAAATTGATCAAACTTGGGTTTGTCCTACCAAACATAAGGTCATGTTTGGTTTAACCCTTGATCACTTTGACTAAACCTAAGTATATTGTCACTTATAGTTCTACCAAACATCAGGTCCTGTTTGGCTAACCCTTTGTCAAACTTGATCAAACCTGGGTTTATCCTACCAAATTTAGGTCCTATTTGGCTTAACTCATGATCACTTTGACTAACCTTAGGGTGTGTTTGGTTGGAGGTTGTCCTTGATAACCTTGGTTATCCATCCAATGTTATCAACAAAAATCTTGTTTGGTTTAGATAATCAGCTATTCCCAAGTAATGATCGATGCCCGACACGTCAGCAAAAGGGGCATGCAACCCAGAATCAGAAAACCTTAGGAAGTAAGGTTTTTCTTGATTCCGGGGTTATGAAACTTATCTTTCCAAAATTATCCTCTAATATTTACCTTAGCAAAAGAGGCATTATTTGCAAGCGACCACCGTCGGCGGTCGGCGCCGGCGACCGGCAATGACGGTCGCCGACCGACAATGACAGTCAGCGACCATTATTCGCGGCCGACGACCAGCAACGACAGCCGGCGACCACCGCCGACGGCCGGCAACCGAGGGTACGAATATGTATATAATATCATCTTACTTTTTATTTTAAATTTATAAGCATATAATATTATTATATTTAAATTTAACTAAAGGGTAGTATGGTAAAATATTATATTATGTCATAGACTATTACCTCCAAACAAACAAGATTTTATTTGATTACCTAAATTGAACCAAACAACTTCAGGTTATGTTTCATTCCCCATTACCTTAGTTATGTTATTACTTGGTAATCACATAACTAAGGTTATATCTGATAACTTGAACCAAACACACCCTTAGTATATTGTCAAACATCAAAACCCTAGAGGATGACTGTTCATCACTGATGTTCTTTGCACCAACAAGGGGGACCGACTAAAAGACTTTGCCGAGCGGGGATCGCGGATAGTAATCGAGACGAGTCGCGACCGAACATTGTCGAGTTCTAGGTTCTTGGAGGCCGAGCAAAAGTCCAACCGGAGGTTCCGTGTGGCAAAAGGTAAACTCTCCTGAGAGGAGTAGGTGATGATATGTTCGCCGGTGAGGGAATAGTAGGCGTCGGTCCGACCTAGGGTTTCGAGTGAAACTTGAAAGTCAGGACCAAGATAGCACTGGATGTAATTCATACATGTCTTAATTCTATATTTTATTATTGTATGTTTGGAACTTACCATTGTTACAACTAAAAAGAGAAAGTAGTTGATTGGGGCCCCTGAATGGGACTCAGGCGCTTGAGAGTTGCCAGCGGGCGGTTGAGCTGGCACAATAGTCTGGCATACGTGGCGAGTGCTGAGTGAAGGATCCACATCGACACTCAAGCGCCTGAAAGGGACTCAGGCGCTTGGCTAGAATAAAGTTTCACCGAATAGCGGATAGAGTTTCTGCCCGGTACAGTGCAATTAGGGTGCCTGAAAGGTCATTCAGGTGACTAAGTAAGTACTATAAAAAGGGGGTCGAGTGTAGTAGTTTAATACAACAATTCTAAGACTACAATCAGTTTCTTCTTCTGTGTGTTGTGCGACCGAAGTTCTAATAAACATTGAAATGTCGTCCGACTCTCCGAACGAAGATCTTCCTTTCATTTTAGGAGTCGGTATAATTGTTTTTCTTTTATTGCACACTTTAGTTCTATAATTTATAATATTCTTGCAATTATTAGTATTGCCTAAAGTAAACGATCATGGATTGTGGGTCTTGCAGTAGGACCCGGTCAAGACTCTGAAGCAAATAAAATCAACCTGAGATAGCGATCGTGTTGTGTTTTATTTTCTGTTGCTTCCTATCTCTCTTTAACTCCAACGTGTACTCTAATTTTATGTTTCCGCTGTGTACTCTATCATCGTTAAGTTTAAAAATCCGAAGTTTTGTTAAGCGATATTCACCCCCCCCCTCTATCGCTCAATCTCGATCCTACAATTGGTATCAGAGCGGGGGCTGCTCAATTTTGGTGAAACCACCATTTGAGCACTTCTCGGATTTTTCGTAGGTTTTTTTTAAAAAGGGGTAATTTGTAACGCCCGCCCTTATATCTACTCTCGGGGCGGGGTTACGTATTACTCATTCATATAATTTTTTTTTCAACTTTTAAAAGAAGAACATAAGTGCTAAGCATATTAATCAGTGCATGCAAATTATCTATCATGCTTTAATCATCCTTTAAAAGCATAGTCATATGTTTCCATGCATAATATTAATTCATGAAATTGAATCTAAGGAAATCTAGAACCTCATGTGAAATATCTTAAATAAAAGTTATCCTATAACATGTTAGGTTCACAAGTAGTTCATCTCATAACTTAATCAAGTATAAGAGTAATCACTGACATTCTTTATCAAGAACATTAACATAAGCATATTAAAGTAGATATAGAATTATTCTTTCCCGAGCCACCACCCCACACATCCTCAGCCTTCCTGCCTCTTCCTTTAGTTCAAGTGTTCCTTACCTTTATCTGCAGCATAAGACAACACATAACTAGTAAGCATAAAAGCTTAGTAAGGATCCAGTCCTACTCGCAAAATCCATACGAAAGTATACAACATGTACACATAACAAGACATAAGCATGAGTTCATCATAGCATATTAAACATCAAGTTTCTAAGCATGCAGTATATAGTATTTTAAGCATACCCATCACATGAAATAAATGTTTTTCGAAACAGTTCCATAATGGTATTACTTAAAAATACATCCATATCATATAGGGCCCAGCTGTGTACCACATGATGCGCGTTCCCTAATGAGTTGGGGTAGCGAGCCACCAATCCCATTAGAGCAGGACCTCTTACGTCCTACCGGAGCCATGACCTTAAGTTAACATGCACCCCGGATTTGTTTAACGACCCCTCTTACGAGTCGGGTACACAACTTATAAAGTAAAATACTTATCATGTCTTTACATATATATGCTAAGGATGTACTCCAATTTCACTGCTCAAGGGACACCCACTTTTTCAGGGTGTTTCTGATCCCATAGGGACACACCTCACAACATAAGGGTGTTCTGGATCCCATACTTAGTGGAGTATCCTTTCAAGCATTTCATCATACATATCACATGAAATCTCATAAGGGTGCCCCATGGGCCATAAGACATGCTCATACATACATCATAATTTGACCACTTAAACATACTTTAGATATGACAAGATTTGGTCGCATAGATCATACTCATATCATGGGAAGTAGTAGCATGCTAACAGTTAAGGAAATCAGACATTTCATTTAAACACCACATGCACATACATGTCATAGGAAGTGGTAGCATGCTAACAATTAAGGTTTCAATCAACCATTTCACTTAACACCACATGCATATACATATAATCATCCCCAAACAGAAGCATATCTCCTAGGGTATTTTAGCCTTCACAAACCCTAATCCTAGGGGGTTGGCCGAAAATCATGCTAGGGGGAAAAACTTAGTTTTCAAATCAAACTTTCCATTCAAACATTTACACAAACATCTCACATACATATCATACCACTTATTAACCATAGATTTCATCATAGGATAAGTATGCAACCCTAAACCCTAATCCCTCTAGGGTTGGCCGAAACTAGTAGGGTAGGGAAAAAGTTAGATTTTTGTAACTAAACATTCATACAACCACATTGTCTACATCATCATACATTACACTAACATAAAATCCATCCTAGAGAAATTCCACTCTTAAACCCCATAAATCCCTTACCTTGGCCGAAACCTACAAAGGGTGAAAACCCTAGATTTTGTTCATAACATCATGATGAAACAACATGTACATATACCCTAAATCCCAAGGGTCTTACTCATGTAACAAGGAGGGACCAAGGCCTCCCCTTAAGGGGTGGCCGAAATCTACAAAGGGGAAAACCCCCATTTTTCGAAAACCATAAAAGCCAAGATTCATACACAACTATTACACTGCAGGCGAGGGGATACTTACATCCTTTCGCTTGAATTTCCCTTAGGGTACCCTTGGTTGAATACGAAAATGAGTGTTTCCCTTGTTAGCCTTCTCTAGCCAATCTTGGCCCTAGTAGAGGGCAAGAACTTTAAAGGGTTCTTCCTTCCTTCCAATTCCCTAGGGTTAAAACCCTAGGGTTTTTTTTCGAAAATGGAAAGGAAGAAGAAGTGAATTTCGGTGATGAGAGGGAGGAAGAAGAAGAAGAAGAGGAAGTTACTCTAACTTCTCTTTCCCTTATTTATACTTTTCTCATGAAGAGACATGTCTCTTCACTTCCCTAGCTTTTAACAAGCATGTTCCTTATTTCCTCTACAAGAAATATGGCTTGGTTCATTGGTTATGACATGGTTAGTGCAACTAGGAGGTTCAAGGTTCAATCCTTGCTTCCTCCTTTCTATATTTCCTTTTTGCACTATTCCACATCCAAACCCATTAAGCCAAGCCCATCATGAAATTTCATAGTAATAATTATGTTTTATGATTTCATAATATTTCATAGTAATATTTCATGAATTTCATAATATTTCATATTCATGAATTCATAATATTTCATGATATTTCATAATAATATTTCATGAATTTCATAATATTTCATATTCATGAATTCATAATATCTCATAATATTTCATAATAATATTTCATGAATTTCATAATATTTTCTATTCATGAATTCATAATATTTCATGATATTTCATAATAATATTTCATGAATTTCATAATATTTCATATGGGAAAATTTTGGGCGTTACATAATTTTACCATCTTTTTAAAGTTTTCTTCATCGTGTTTTTTTTACTCGAGAACGGTGCAATCACCACTCGAGCACATTTCTTTTTATCCCACACTGCAAATCCAAGACAAAAGTCTTGGTACATTCTTTTGTTTTTTTTTGTTTTTGAAAGCTCGGATTTCTCTCTTCTATCCTTATGGCCTTGTAAGAGGGATACAGTACTGCTCGCCCCTCCTCTCTTCTCTGGGAAGACTTCGAGTATTGGAAGAGCGGGATGGAAGTCCACCTGAAAACGTTGGTGGACATGTGAATAATAATCCAAACCGGATTCGATCTTCCAAGAGACGAGCAAGGCGTGGTACTGAGCTACGACAAATAGGATGTCGCTGCCAAAAAGTGAATCAAAATTGATGCAAAGGTGACACAGACAATCCAATGCGGACATACAAAGGAGGAGCTTAACCACGTCGACCCCTTTAGTAGCGCCAAAGAACTCTGGAACAAGCTGATAGAACTTCACGAAGGAATCTCCGACACTAAGATGAGTCATCGTGATCTGTTGTTAAATAAGCTTTATAATCTAAAAATGCAGGACGGAGAAACTGTTTTCCAACTGTACGACCGAATTCAAGAAATCATGAACGGACTCCACATCATTAGGCACAAGATCGAGAATAGGGACTTAATCAGGTATACAATAAATTCATTACCTAGAAACTCACTTTGGGCAACTATGGTTGATGCCTACAAAGTTTTTAAGGATCTTTCAAATAATAAATTACATGAATTATTTACTGAATTCGAATTACATGAGCAGATTAACGGTTCACTTGTAGAGAAAGTGTGACTTTGATTGCAGGTAAAACCAAGAAAAAGGCACCAGAACCAGAACTGGATTCTGACTCGGAATCCTAAGAGGAAGAGTTGATGGAGCTAATGAACGTCATCCGAAAGTTGTTTTGAACTTAGATGACTTAGAAGAAGAACAAGATGGGACAACTAAAGGACGATCCAACTGAACCAATGAACAAGGCAGATCTCACCTGTTATGGCTGTGCAAAGAAGGGGCACTTCAAGTCCGAATGCCCGAATGCAAAAGAGACAAAGAAGCAACGGAGTAAGAAGGCGTTGCAAGCATCTTGGGACAAGTCATCTTCGAAATCGAACGAGGATGAACCAATGCACTCCAACCTCCTTGCCTTAACGGCTAAAGACGATATCGACATCGACTTCGAATCGGACGAAGAAACGGAGCATAGAACCGTCTCACTGTCAAATACATGTCGACTTAAGGTAATGGGTTTCTGCGAATCGGAGCTCTACGAATTGATTTCATACTTATCTTGCAAACTGGCTAAGGCCAATGACCGAGTCAGGTCTCTCCAAGAGGAGGTAAAACTCCTTAAGGAAGAGACCAGCTCGAGTCCTTTGGCTGAGCAAGATCAAGAAAAAACCTCAACTCAAGTCCAAAGACTCGAGGAAGAGAATTCCTCCCTGAAAGCTCAAGTCAAAGAACTCAGAGCAGATTCGGAACTATTTACCCTGGGTTCCATGAATCTTAATATGATTATTGGAAAATAGAAAACTATTCTAAATCGAGCTGTAATTGGGTTTAAATCCACTTCACGTGTTAGGTCCTACTTTTTAGAAATTAACTGCCCTAGCACCCGAGTCCAAGCATGGGCCCCCAAACTAAGCTTGACTAATCAAACTGGATCAAATCAATATTGGATTTCCAAGAATCATATTCATTACTTAGATAAACCATATCGAGGATATGATCTAAGAGGAGTCAATAAAAAGATTATTTATGTGGTTAGATAGTTTTTTGGTTGAATATGTTACTTGATGCTTGTTTATTTTAATTTTAATTTTTTATTTTTTATTTTTGCAAATTATCATGTTTAGGATTAGAAAAGGTTAGTTAACGACTAGCTTTGATTAAAACTTGCACAACATAATATTAGGGTGGGGCAAGCTGATAGTACGTTAGAAAAATCGTCTAGGGAGACCAGTAGGGGAAGGCGTCTCCTATTTGGTCCTCTTAGTCCAGTGGAACTAGCCGAAGCTACCTCATCACATCCTCGACTAGTTAGACCAAGGTTTCTGAATGAGGAATTTAAAAATACTATTTCTTTATGTGGCATTGTCTAGGAACAGGTAGTTGATCCAATAAGGCTAAGGCCAAAGAAGACCCCTATGCCTCGCCAAAATCTGGAAGCCAAATATTGAAATTTATTATTAAATTACTAATTCTTAAATCTGAATCTAACTCAAGGTTCAATCACATGTTAGACTTAACCTAATTTCAAAATAAAATTGAAAGCATCTCACAAAACAAATAAGGATTCCTGTTTTGACACTTAGAAATGGGTGAGATGGTTAGGATGAATAAAGGAGATCAACTTTAATCCTGTTAATTTTTCCTCCTCACAAAATTTCTTTTTCAAATGTATCTTTACGTCTTTCAAAAATTCATTTTCAAATTTTTCTTAATCTTTTTCAAAAATTCATTTTCAAACTTTTCTCAATCTTTGTCAAAAGTTTGTCGTAAAAACCCTTATTTAAATTTTTTTTTCGTTCAATCTAGCTAATCAAATCAAACTGGTTAGATTGAACTCTGTCTCACAAAATCAACATAGGTTTAACATGCTTGATCACTTAAATTGGGTTAGACAGACTAGGCAAGTGAACTTGAATAACCTATCCTGTACTTCTACTAAATTGGATCCAAATTAAGCCACTTTATGTGTAGGGACATAAAGATTTAGACCAGTAGATGTTGGATAGTGGGTGCTCCAGACATATGACTGGAGACGAGTCAATGTTCACCAAACTAAAATACAAGGACCTAGAAACAATGGTGTTTGGTAACAATGCTACACTTAAGGTAATCGGTTTTAGTAACATTGAACTAAGCTCCGACTTTACTATAAAAAAGGTCCTTTTAGTTGACAGTTTTAATTTAATTTACTCAGTATTAGTCAACTGTGTGATACTAGATACCCTTGGTATATTTTTAGGGTACTCAACCTCAAGTAGGGCCTACAGAGTTTATAACAAACAAACCCTTAAGATTGAATATAATATTTGATGAAGAAAACCAATCTAACTCAGCCAATCAATCTAACTCAAATCAACCCAACTTAACTAATCCAAAAGATGATGAGTCTAGACAAGACCAAATTAC
Organism: Boesenbergia rotunda; assembly: GCA_024364735.1. Lineage (NCBI taxonomy): Eukaryota > Viridiplantae > Streptophyta > Magnoliopsida > Zingiberales > Zingiberaceae > Boesenbergia > Boesenbergia rotunda. Next base: position 310,747 of record JAGFNQ010000925.1, read on the forward strand.
TAACTCACCAATTGAATCAATTTCTGAACCAGTCTTAGACTTAACTACTGAACTGGTCACTGAACCAAATTTAATATTACTACTGAACCAGTCCCTAAACTAACCCAAAACCTACCAACTGGACCTGAAGTTGAACCAAGTTCTAGGAGACCTAAGAAACCCAGACTAAATCACCCAACTGACCAAATTATGGGTGATCCAACCTTAGGGGTCAGAACAAGGCCCTTCTATAGAAACCTAAGTTATATTGCACTGATTTTAAAGATTGAGCCTAAGACCATAGAAGAGGTCTTACCTGACTCAGACTGGATCATTGCTATGCAGGAAGAACAAGCCCAATTTGATAGAAACCAAGTCTGGGACCTAGTACCTTAACCTGAAGGTAAGTCGATTATAGACACTAAGTTTGTGTTTAGAAATAAGTTGAACGACCAAGGTGAAATAGTGAGAAACAAAGCCCGCTTAGTGGCTAAAGATTTTAGTCAAGTTGAGGGGTTAGACTATGATGAAACTTATGCCCCGTAGATATACTTGAGACAATTAGAATGATGCTAGCCTTTGCAGCCCATAGAGGATTCAAATTATACCAAATGAATGTTAAGTCTACGTTCCGAATAAATTTATAAAAGAGGAAGTCTATGTAGGACAACCCTTAGGTTTTGAAGACTTAGACTACCCTAACCATGTATCACACTTAGGAAAGCTCTTTATGGTTTAAAACAACTACCTAGGGCTTGGTATGAAAGATTATCCACTTACCTAATTTCTAAGGGGTTTAACCAAGGCCAAATTGACTCAACCCTATTTGTTAAGACCTTAAAAAAAGACATCTTTATAGCCCAAATTTATGTAGATGATATAATCTTTGGATCAACTAATACTAATTTCTTAAAAGAATTTATTAAAATTATAGAATGTGAATTTGAAATGAGTTTAGTAGGTGAACTGACCTTCTTTTTAGGACTCCAAATTAAACAAACCAGGGATGGAAATGATATTCACCAGTCAAAATATGCTAAAAAATTGATTAAGAAATTTAAAATAAAAAATTCAAAATACTTAAGTACCCCTGTGGCCATAAATGCTAAAATAGATAATGATCCTGAAGGTAAGCCAGTTGACTTAAAGTATTATAGAAGTGCTATAGGGAGCTTACTTTACCTAACTATTAGTAGACCTGATATCCTTTTTGCAGTAGGTAATTGTGCCAGATACCAAACCTGTGCTAAGGAGTCCCAATTAACTACAGTTAAAAGAATCCTTGTATATATTAAGGGCACTCTATATATAAGTATTTTGTACCCTAGGACAACCAGCTTTGAATTATTAGGATTTTCTGACTCAGACTATGCAGGTTGTAAACTAGATAGAAAAATTACAAGTGGGAGCTGTTAATTACTTGGTCAGAGTCTAGTTAGTTAGTGCAGTAGAAAGCAGCATTGTGTTGCCTTATCTACAACTGAAGCATAGTATGTTGCCTTAAGGCAATGTGTAACTCAACACTTATGGATAATGCATACCCTTAAGGATTTTAACCTCGACTATACCCAAATTAAGGTTTTTATTGATGATATCAGTTCTATAAACCTTACCAAAAACTTAATCCACCATTCTAGGACTAAACATATAGAAGTGAAACATCACATTGTTAGGGACCACGTAGTTAGGGGTGAAATTGTCCTTCAACATATAGAGTCCAAATCTAACCTAGTAGACATTTTTACTAAACCCCTACCTGAGTCTGAGTTTAGTTCATTAAGAAGGCAGCTTGGAATGTGCTTAGTAGAGTAGGACATCAAATGTTTGATCTTGATATGCTATTGAACGTCAAAATTCAATAAGATTCTTAGTTTGATTCTGATTTTAAAAATGGTTTCAAAAATATTATTTCAGATTTCAAAACTTTATTTTCAAAATTTATTGCATTTTTTTCGATACTTAGTTTTACTTTGACTTTAAAACTACCCCCTTTCAAAACTAAGATATTTCTTCAACATAGACTTAGCTTAGGCTTAGCCCTAGTATGTATGCTCCATAGATTTAGAAGCCAGCATATCACAAGCATATTAGGGTTAACTTGATTGACAACCTAGACTGGGTTGAGATGCTTAAGACTGTTGTCTTAGAATTAGATGCTTCAAAATTAGTGCATCGACACAAGTTTGGGGCATTATAAATGCAATTCAAATTAATTAAGTCAAGTATTCTGTCTAACTGAGCTGATTTATGAAATACACATGACTTGACTAATCCAAGTGAAAATTACTGTTAATTACAGTCAGCAAGTAGCTAAAAGGTTATAAAGGTGCCTAAAAGGAATTGACTTTATTTTTTGAGTATTTAAAATTATTTTCAAATTTTCTTTCATGCTTGGACTCAAAATGAAGGTGGCTAGACTTGACTTAGACGTAGCCTAGACTTAGACATTTTACTTAGACTTATTGTGTTGCTTAAAATTACTCGCTCTGATACACTTAGCTATTGTTTTTCATTCTTACCCTCATATTACATGCATGATTTTGATATATGGCAATGAGGGAGAGAAAGAAAAGGAGTTCAAAGAAAATAGTTCTTTTATACCGATCTTTTCACTTTTCGAAAATCGCTCTTCGAAAATTGAGTTTTTAGTATTTTCAAAAACTGTGTTTTTTTTATTGTTTTTGAAAACTAAGCATTTCTCAGCATTTTGAAAAACTACTTAGTCTCTCTTTTTAGTTTTTGAAAAAACACTTTACTTTTTAACTTTTTCGAAAAGAATGTTTTAACTTAAGCTTTTCAAAAAGTAAGCAAAAGTTTTTAAAAGTATTCTTTCAAAAAGCTTAAGTCCACTATGTATTTTTGCGTTTTTTTTTCAAAAAAAAACTTAACCTAGTCTCTGAACTATTTTTTTCATATTTGAAAAAGACTGTCTATTTTGAAAAATATCATCTCCTTGATAGTCACAAATGTTAAATGATCTAGGGGGAGATAACTGATTAAGAGGGAGAGCTTAAAATTAATTTTATTTCCCTGTTAAAACTTGTTTAGGCATAACATTGAACTAGGATGCCATAATCAAAAATGGGGAGATTATTGGTGCCAAAAGTACCAGATTGAACCTTGTCTTGATATGTGGCAAAGCTTCGAGTTAAGTTGATATGGTGTGCTGATGATGTTGTTGAGATTGCAGGAAAGTCCTAAGTAAGCTAGGTAAGAAATCATAACCTGCAAGGTTGAGCACGAAGTCCTGGTCAAGGATCGAGCAATGAAGACTTTGCGAGTGAAGTCAAGCATGAAGGCGTGGTCCAGGGGGACCGAGCAGAAGACTTTGCCGAGCGGGGATCATGGACAGGAGTTGAGATAAGTCGAGGTCAAACATCGTCAAGTTTCGGGTTCTTGAAGGCAAAGCAAAAGTCCAACTGGAGGTTCCGGGTGGCAACAGGTAAACTCTCCTGAGAGAAATAGGTGAGGATATGTTCCCTGATGAGGGAACAGTAGGCGTCGGTCCGACCTAGGATTTCGAGTGAAACTTGAAAGTCAGCAACAAGACAACACTGGTGTAATTCATATATGTCTTAATTCTATATTTTATTATTGTATGTTTAGAAATGACCCTTGTTGCAGCTAAAAAGAGAAAGCAATTAACTCGGGCGCCTGAATGGGACTCAGGCGCCTGAGAGCTGGCAGTGGGCAACTGAGCTGGCGCAACAGTGTGGCTTACATGGCAAGTGTTGAGTGGTGGATCAACGTCGGCACTCAGGCGCCTCGCTAGGAGAAAGTTTGACTGAATAGCAAATAAAGTTTCTGCCTGGTATGCTGCAATGAGGGCTCCTGAAAGGCAATTCAGGCGCCTGAGTAAGTACTATAAAAGGGGGTCGAGTGCAGCAGTTCAATACAACAATTCTAAGAATATAATCAGTTTCTTCTTGTGTGTGCTGTGCGACTGAAGTTTCGATAAATGCTGAAATGCAGTCCGACTCTCCGAAGGATGATTTTCCTTTCATTTTAGGAGTCAGTATAATTGTTTTTCTTTTATGTCACACTTCAGTTCTGTAATTTGTAATATTTTTGCGATTATTAGTATTGCCCAAAGTAAATGATCAAGGATTATGGGCCTTGCAGTAGGAGTCAGTCAAGACTCTGAAGCAAGTAAAATCACTCTGAGTTAGCGATCGTGCTGTGTTTTATTTTTCACTATTTCCTATCTCTCTCTAACTCCGACGCTTACACTAACCTTATGTTTTCGCTGTGTACTCTATCATCGTTAAGTTTTAAAATCTGAAGTTTTGTTAAGCGATATTCACCCCCCTCTACCGCTCAATCTCGATCCTACAAGTACGTCCAAGGCCTAATTATGGGTAGCACCCACCCACTAGTGGTTTCCTTTCCGGAAGTTTTCCGAAGGCGGAGAAACCCATGTTCAGTTTTGATTACAAGAAAAATAATAATGACGAAATAAATATAACTTGTAATATGCAAACCAAATGTGAAGCTCTCGGCCAATTCTGGAAGTTTGAGTCACCGCACACTTCTTCCTGGAGTCTCATTGGTCACAGAGCATCATCTTAGCACTTTTTCTTCGCAAGGAATGAGTAATCGGATGGAAAAAATTGATCTGAACTAAGGGGGTAAAACCCCTTATATAGTAAGCATCTGGGAGCCCGAGTGCCCATAGGGGCGACCTCCATGTCTTCAATTCTAATCCAGCCAATGAATTGTTGGGTTTCAGTTTCTCATTCAGTTAGATTGCTCTCCATGTCCCCGAATTAAAATTTTCTATTAATTAGAAATAACCCGGATGGAGAGAACCTTTCCGAACGACTGTTGTCATCATCGTACTAATCGATTCGAGTGATTACTTGAACAAACTTATTGGTCAAGCAATCTAACTCATCTAATCGATTAGTCGCAGAATAAACGATGATTTGATCGCCGATTGTTGTGTTTATCTTCAGGGTCCATGATAAATAACAATATACAAGATCAACAAGAACAAGAAGGAACCAAACAAGAAGTATACCTCTTGTTTATTTCGCAATCTTCTATCGTATGTCCTATCCCCTTCTTGGACGTCGTGTGGGCGACGTTCTTCCAAGAAACGAAGTCACCAAAGCCTCTCTTTCTTCCTTCCTTGCTTGCGTAAAAACCCTAGCCCTCTCTCAAGAGAGCTTGGCTATAATAGGGACCATGAGGAGGAGTTGGATCTTGGTCTCCTAATAGATCCAAAGCCTGACTCATTAATGATAACCCAGTCCACTAAAGAGTTATCATTAAACTACCACACCAACCCCCATAATAAATATGGGCTCCACCATATTATATGTACATAATCTCCCCGTATTTAAGATCTCGCATGTCTATTAATTAATTAAATTACTGATAATTTAATTAATTAATATCTAACTCCATGAGTAATATCACTCAACCTTATCATCATGTCGGACCAAGCCCACCTGCAGAATTTACATGATGAACTTTATGAGCTTCTCAAGGGGACATCATCATCCTAACGCATTATGACACAGTTTCCTTCTATAATCAATGGCACACTATATAAATAATATTATTTCCCAATTTATCGAGCCTATTGATTTAACAAATAAATCTCGCCCACTGGAAAATCAAAGATAGATATTAAGTACATATGTTCGTTATTATATCGGGATTAAGAGCATGTACACGATAATATCTGAGGTCTGATTCGATTATATAGTCAGTATAAATTGAATCACCTCTAAGTCGGTCCTGCTCAATACACACAAAGTGTACTAGTGTAATTCAATGGTCAAGATAGACCAATACCAAATTTCAGCTACAACCATGTCAATGGTTTGTCCAAAACGATCTCGGTTGTGAGCCACTACTTATACTCTACAAGGAACTGATAATATGATCTTCTATTTGGCATCACACACCATGTTATCTATAATGTAAAGTATCAGACAATATGTACATATATAATAAATATAAAATACAAACAATGATCATGTGATTCTCATTCCAAAATGTAGATGTTCATACAAAAGTTAGGCTTTTAGTATACATCCTAACATGAACAACACGCTGGGGATATGCCTGCCTTCTTGGGCGCCCCCATGCATAGGGGCTCCTGGGATGGGGGGTGCGCCCATGCCCATTAAGGCGCCTCACCATGAGGTCGCCTGGGATGCTGGGCGCGCCCAGAAGTTCCTTTTTTGGGTCTTGTTCGTTTGCATTTGCTCTCCTATCTTGCCTCCAGCTCCAGGTTCCTGTAAGACAAACAAACACAAGTCAAACAAATAATCCTAAGCCTAAATCCTGTAAGTCTGATTGACAGCTAGAGCTGTCTGGTTGTGACTTTGGATTTCAAATGAAATCATAGGTCAAACTAACGGCTACTATTCCCTTTTCCGGGGAACGCATCCTCACCTACTCCACTATAGTGATGTTACCTTTTGCCAACAGGGACCTCTGGTTGGACTATTGCTCGACCTCTAAGACTCCCGGATCTTGAGACGTCCGATCCTCGACCTGTCTCTACTTTTGTTCGTAGTCCTTCACTCAGCTAAATCTTTTGCCTGATCCTCGACCATGACTTCGTGCCCAATTCCTCGAACTAGGACTTCGGTGCCCAACCCTCAGCTAGGTCTTCGTGCCCAATCCTTGACTAGGACTTCATTCCCAATCCTCGACCAGGACTTCGTGCCCAATTCCCCAATCTTAGACTTCATCCCCAACCCTCGGCCAGGTCATCGTGCCCAATTCCCCGAACTAGGACTTCGTGCACAACTTTACTTACCAGGACTTCGGTGCCTTGAGATGGACTTCTTTGCTAGTCATCTTAATCCTAACCTCGACTTCTCTCTGCCAAACATCAAGTCCTGTTTGACTCAGTCCAGATATATTTAATCACTCTGCCAAACATCAAGTCATGTTTGACTTATCCTTTTGGTTAAACTAACCAACCCTGAGTTCTCTGCCAAGCATTATATCCTGTTTGGCTAACCCTTGTTCTAACTGACTAAACCTCGGTATATTGTCACACATGTCAGATCTAGGTTTGATCACTCCATCAAACATCAGGTCATGTTTGGTTAACCCTTTGGTCAAACTGATCAAACCTGGGTTTACCCTACCAAGCATCAGGTACTATTTAGCATAACCCTTGATCACTTCGACTAGACCTTGGTATATTATCAAACATCAAAACACTAGAGGTTGACTATTCATGTCTGGTGCTTTATGACCAACAAATGAGGCGCCCTGCATAGCCTTTATAAGGAGATCTCGAGTAGAAGAACTTAAACAACTTGATTTCTGATAGATCTACTACTTCGTCTTTGTGTTCCGGCCCTGCTATGACTCGACTACATCCAACCTCTACGAAAGACCAACACCAACACATGATCTCGATCCATTATATTCTTCCAAGTGTTGGTAACAATTACATTTACTGTACTTCTTTTAATACTACAAGAGGGAAGTGTAGGGTTGTTACATTTCCCAGTTCTTTGCTTGTATTTGATTACTCTATCGGGGGGTTTCTGATAGAGAGATTAGTGGATTGGCCAATGGAAAGATCCAAGGGACCTAGGCCATGGAGTAGGTAGGAGTCACCGAAGACTTCGAACCAAGTAAACCAATTGTGTGTTTTTCAATCGCTCTCTTTCTTTCCGCTATGCTCTGATTTTCAAAAAAGTGAGTTGTTTTAAAAGACACGTGATGTACACCCCCTCTCACGTCCAACGATCCTACAAGTGGTATCAAAACTAGGTTTGATTTGAATCGATGCAACCAATATTAGAGCAAGGGACTTTTATTTTTCACTCGTTGTTTCAATATATATATATATCCATTGTTCCTTTTTCGATTTTTTAATTGCGTCTTTTTACTATTAGTCAGAATGGTGCAAATAACTTTTCGGACAAAATTATCATTACAAATTTTTATTTATTTTATTTATTTATTATTTTCCCTCTTGAAATTAGTGTAACACTACTCGAGTCATTTTTTCTCTCACACTACTGATATCAAGACAAAGTCTTGGAAAATGCTTGTTGTCTACACTATTATTTCAGGTTATCTTATCTACATGGAGCACAAAGATATGCAAGGCCGAAACATCAATGAACCGTCTTCACAGGAGATGTATAGATAGATGAATTTAACCTATGGAGGATACTGATGGAAGCCTTCATCCTTATTAATGACTTCGATGGTGGCAAAGCGCAGAGGCAATCATTTGGAAGTTTGGAAGCAAATAAAATGGTAGTCAAGTTAATTTCAAGTTTATTGCCTGACAAAATTATTTTCAATATATGAGAACAGCAAGATGCTCACAAGTTTTAGACTCAACTAACCAAACATCATGAGAACTTGACGAAGCTAGAAAAGCAAGTCGAACTTGAGTTTGACTCCGAGCTAAGTCCACAGAATCAACCGTATAGTTGGACTCAAAAGAACCAGTCTAGATCAAACTCATGGCACAAATAGCTACAAAGGAGGATTAAGTGATAGTCGAATCTAGATACGAGTCAGAGCCAACAAAAGGGCCTATAGAATTAGGGGTTGCACGTAAGGTTAGTATGAATTACCAAAATACCCCAATGAGTAGCAATTTAAATGACATGCATGATAATTTAGATTTTTTTTTTGAAAATACCCCTACAATAGTGGATGAAAATTTAGATTTTGATAAGATCTTGATTAGATAGACATTAAACTTGACTTGGTCAAACACAATATTAACTAAATCAATTCAAATAAAATAATTAATAAAAAATTAAATTTTGATAATTCAAACTTAAATTTAACTAATTTTAATTTTAAAAATTCAAATCAAATCGATCAAGAAAATGACGACGTAAATCTATATTTAGATAAAATCAATTTTTACCTTAGTCAAGTTTTTAATTTATTAACTCAAGATAAAACCAAATTAACTAATTCAAATTTAATTAATTTAATGAATCCAAAGCTAATTATAACCCTTCTAATTTAATTAATTCAAAATTAAAAATTAGTAAAAACTTAAACACCGATTATAAAACTTTAACTACAACTAATTTAATTAAATCAAATTAAAAACTAACAAAAACTTAACACTAAAGATAAAACTAAGGCAATCATGTGGTCGGCAAGAGAGGGCTGAATTGCCCCTGAAAATTAAAATATTATCTTTTGTTTTTGCTAAATAAAGATAGAAGTTAGTTTAAACAAAAAACATTAATAGATTGAAATACAACAAAAAAGAAAGAAGCAACTAGAATTGCTTGGTTTGCAACCTAGGAGGTTGCTAATCTAAGGCAAAATAAAGCGCAGATCTCCTGAATAACTCCTTTGGGCAGAGAAGCCTCTTACACGATGAAAAGCTGAGAAAAATAGAGAAAAACTAAACTAAATTTCATTTACAGTGATTGATGATCTGGAACTAAGCTCTAGAGGCCTATTTATAGTCCCGGTCAATTTTATCTGAATGCTAACATGGCATAATAGGGGTGCCTGATTGCTTAAGGGTGCCCGACATGTGGCATCGAAGTTCATCCACTACGCAACATTGGTAAATGGCTCTCTGTGGATACAAATTGCTTCTCGGGCGCCTATATGCATAGGGGCACCCGGGAATAGGGGCGCCCTTATTCACGGGCACCCGAGAGCTTTCGGGCGCCTGAGTGGGTTTGGGTCGGCCCAATGCTGACCAACTTCCCGCAGCACTTCTTGGGTGATTTCGGGCATTCCAGAGTCGGGCTCACCCGAACCCTCCTTCGACCTTCTCCTCGAGCGTGCTTCCCCTCAACTTCTCATCCCTCGAATGTTGTGTGTGTCCTTCTCATCCACCGGTGTACTCTTCCACAGACCTCCACGTCCCTCGGATACATCGAGTCCATTGACTCCCTTCCCATGTCATCCTTCTCGATCGTTACGTCTTCCGATCGACTTCTTGTGCTCCTAAGCTCTGCACACTTAGATACATGGATTAAAGCACAACAGGACCTCACATAACTCGGTTGACCACATCAAACCAACTTGAGATAATTACAACCTCTCCATTTTGATGTGTATCAACCTAAGTTAAGTTAGGGTAAACGAACATAAAACAAGAATAAATATATGACAATGTAAGCACAAAAAAAGTGAAATTAAGCCTACCTCCATAACCAAATCCTATTTCTCCCCCTTTGATCACATTAAAAACATAAAACATCTTAAGGGAAATACTAAAACTTACAAGAATATATAAAAAATTAATTCAATATTCAAAATTTTTGAAACATTTTGTAAAGATTTTTAACAGAATAATTAGTTCCAAAAAATTTAATTTTTTAAATTTTGATCGAAAATTAATTTTTAAAATGTAAAGTCTAATTTTGTAAAAATAATTTTCAAAAATTTATTTTTATTTAAAAATTAATTAAATTTTTATTCAAGTTAGAATTTGATAGGCTTATCTCTAGAAAAATTATAAAAGTGAAAATAATTTTCTATCTTTTTAAAAATCAATTATGAATTCAATGTTGATAATTCAGAAAAATAATTTTAAAATTTGATTTTGATATCCAATAAATTTAAATTTTTTTCTAGGCTTAGAAGATAATTTATAGATCCCAAAAAAATTAGATTTGATGAAATTAATTTTTTAAAGTATTTTTAAAATTTAAAAACATATTTTTGAATGAAAAATTGTAATAAATCCATTTATCTTTTAAAATATTTGAAAAAAAAATCTATAGATAGAACAATGCAGACTCTATTATCAAAAAATATTAAACTATTTTTCTACAATAGTTTTCTTAAAAAGAATTTAACAAAATTAGAACTAATGTATTTTTAAAAAAAGACAAATAAATATAAATAATATCTGATATTTCAATAAAGATTTTGGGATCTAATATAAATTCTTTCCTATAGGATTAATCAAAAATTTAGATGGAATGTATGTTCTAGAAACTCTTACAATTTGACCCCTTGTGAAATTTAAGATACCAATTAAGTTTTCTAAAATATTTAATTTTTAAATTTTGAAAATAATTTGAGCATGCATGGTTATTTTTCAAATTTTCAATTTGAACCTTCAAATTTTCATTTTCAAATTTTAACTTATCAAACATTTCTAGTGGACATGCAGATGCTAGTTATTTTTTCAAGTATATATTTTTATTTTTTAATTTAAAAATAGACTTCAACATATCCTTTATATTTGAGTAGAGTTGATCAAGAGGTAGAAAATATATCTCACTTACAATATCTCTTTTGAAGTCTGAAGCTCCCCCTTTGTTGCTGCTTGTTGGGTATGACTTCGCGGGTTTACCTAGTGAATACTTGTTCATCCTTGAGAGACCTCTCCATATTTACGGATTAAAAATTAATCTGAATGGAGACCCATCTCCCAACGACCATCTCATCATCGTATCGTTCGGTACGAATTACAACTTGGTCAATCACAAAGATCAAGCCTTGTAATTCTTCTAACTAAACGACCGTGGAAAAGATGACGAGTGGATCGTCGATTTTTATGTTTATTATCGGGGTCCAATTAATTAATTATCATATTAATTTATGAATAATTAAACACATGATAATTAATTATTAGCCACATAAAATGACAAGAAAATCAAAGGAGCTAAGGAAGAGTTTATACCTTCCGTTACTTCTACCGTATGACCCTCCCCTCTTGGACATCGTGTGGACGACGATCTACCAAGAACCGTAGTTACCAAATCGATCCCTTCTCCTTACGCCAACCAAGCCCTATCCAAAGGGTTGTCATTGGCCACTCCAAGAAGAATATCGAAACATAAACCCTATTACTCCTTTCCTCCATCGCCGAAGCCCGAGCTGTGAGTTGCGTTCCTGCATGGGAAAAATCTGCAAGTTGCGTGAGCAACTTTTTTGCAGTAACATCTCCAAGTTGCATCTCCGCAGAAAATTTCTTTTCTGCAAGTTACTCCATGTTACAACTTCTTTACAACTTGAAGTCAACACCAGACCTGTGGTCTTTCTCCACCGCCGAAGGCAGCGCCGGGTGATGTTTCTCTACCGCCGAAGGCAGCGCCCGCCGAGTGCTCCATTGGCTCAAGTTGCGTGAGCAACCTGAGCACTTCTTCCTCTGCAAAACCGAAATCAGCCAAGAGAATTGCGCCCACCATCTTTGACTTTTTCTCCCTTGAGAAAACTTCATAGCGCCCACCATCTTTAACTTTTTCTGCCTTGAGAAAACTTCATAGCTTCTCAAGCGTGGATAAGGTCCTACTGTTCGGCGCCGCAGAAAGAGAGAGGAGGAGAGGAGAAGTGAAACCTAGGGTTTCTTGTGTTCTCTTGGATCAATTGGTTTCATGCCACATGGGGTATATATAGGGCTACGATAGGGACCATGATGAGGAGTTGGATCTTGGCCTGCTAATGGATGCAAACCCGATCCATTAATGAAGATCCATTCCACTAAAGGATATCCATTGAATTACTTCACCAACCCCTATATTTTCATATGAGCTCCACCTATTATGAGCTCATCCATCCTCCGTGTTTAAGATATCGAATGTCCGTCGATTAATTTAAATTACTAACAATTTTAATTAATCAACTTCTGGCTCCTTGACTAGTAGCACTCAACCTTATCATCATGTTGGATCAAATCCACCTGTAGGGTTTAACATGATGAACCTGATGAGCTCATCAAGGGGGCATTATCATTCCGACTCACCAGGACACGGATTCCGTCAATAATTAATGGCACACCATATAATTAATATTATTTCCCAACTTACCGGGCCTATCGATTTAGCAGAATAAATCTCACCCATTGGTAAATCAAAGAAATAATTATTAACTATACGTGCCCGTTATTATATCGGGATTTAGGGATTGTACTCCATAATAAATCTGAGGTCCAATCTAATTATCAAGTCAGTACAAATTGGATGACCTCTGATTTTGGTCCTGCTTAATGCACACAAAGCACACTAGTGTAATTCTATGGTCAAGATAAACCATACCTAATTACACTACAACCATCCCGATGGTTTGTCCAAATCCATCTCGGTTGTGAGCATCTTACTTATACTATGCAAGGGACTGATAACACGATTTTCCATGTGTCACCACACACCATGTTATCTACAGTGCACAGTATTGGACTTTTATACATATACTAATGTAAACACGCATCTAGTGTTGTTGTGATTCTCTTTTCAAAATATAGATGATCATACAGAAAAGGCAAGGCTTTTAGTATACATCCTAACACTGCTATCTTCTAATGTGACTCCCTCTTCATCGATGCCCTCTTTTTCTTGATGTGAAGCCATCAACGTAAGTCCAGCGTGTTCCATGATATTCGACTCATTTGATGACGATTCATCTCATGTGGCATTCAGATTCTTCTATTTTGTCTTATTGGGTCTATTTGCTTTTAACTTTGGCAATTTTCTTTGATGTGTCCTTCTTCTTCATAGTTGTACCCAACGGATTTTTCTTTGCTTCTTACCTTGCACTTTATTAAATTTTGTAGCTTTGAAATATTTGGACAATTTCCTTTGTATGCCATATTTTCTTCACCATCTGAAGATTCCTCTTCATGTTGAATCTTCATCAAGCTTAAGGTGATGTTGTCCGCTTTACTCTTTTCTGCGCATCGAGTTTGGTGAAGTTCTAAAGTCGAAAAGAGTTGCTCTAAGGTTCTTACCTCAAGATCTTTAGAGATGTAGTAGGTGCCTATTATGGAAGTCTAGTTTGGGGTCCTCGGGAAGACATTTAATGCGTACCTTTGAGTGCCCCGATTGGGTACCGACTCTCCGAGGTTGTTAAGTTCTGTGATAAGCTCCTTAAGTTTTGCATGTAGTTGAGCTACTGACTCACCTTCTTCCAATCTGAGGTTTATGAGTTGATTCTGAAGTAGGTCTCTTTTTGCTAGTTTGGCTTTGGAAGAACCTTCGTGAAGTTCCAGAAACTTTTCCTAAAGTTCCTTTGCAGATCGGTAATGCCCGATTCAGTTGGCTTCTTATGCAGGTAGTATCGTCAGCAAATGGAACTCTGCTTTCCCATTTGCCACAATGTTCACCTGCTCCTTTTTTGTCCACAGGCTTTCATCTTTAGGTTTATCGTCAGCGGCCTTAGGAGCTACAAACCCATTTGCATGATTAAAAGTAATTCAAAATCTTTCTAAAAATACCTGTATTTTTCGCTTCTAATTCGCGAACTCCCCTTCAAACTTTAGTGGGTAGATGATCGGTTTGACCATTTTGTAAGTTGCTTCAGATGGCGGTTAGTCTTTCTGTAGTGTCCTTGCTCTGATACTAATTGAAGATGATCGTGCAGTCTGCAAGAGGGGGGTGAATTGCCCCTGAAAATTAAAACACTATCTTTTATTTTTGCTAACCAAAGATGGAAGTTAGTACAAACAAAAAACATTAATAGATTGAAACAAAACAAAAAAGAAAAAGGCAACTAGAATTACTTGGTTTGCAACCTAGGATGTTGCTAATCCAAGGCAAAATAAAACGCAGATCTCCTAAATAACTCCTTGGGGCGGAGAAGCCTCTTACACGATGAAAAACTTAGAAAATAGAGAAATACTAATCTGAATTTTGTTTACAGTGATTGATGATCTGGAACTGAGCTCTAGGGGGCCTATTTATAGTCTCGGTCAATTCTATCTGAATGCTGACATAGAACAATAGGAGCGCCAGAGTGCTTAAGGGCGCCTAACAAGGGGCCTCGATATTTATCCGTTGTGTAACGTTCGCAAATGGCTCTCTGTGGATAAAAATAGCTTCTCGGGCGCTTGTATGCATAGGGGTGCCCAGGAATAGGAGCGCCTAAGAGCATAGGGGTGCTTGATAATTACCATTTTGTTGATTAAATTAGGCTCTCAAATCCATGTTTTGATCCATTTTTATAGGCTTAAGTTTGCATTTATATTAGGTTTCATGGATTGTCTCTATTTTAGCTTTTGATTCAAATCATTGTATATTTGAGATATTTTGGGCATTAAATTTGAATTTATTTTTGTAGGCTTTGAAGGATCATGGACCTAGATCAGATTGGGTCAAACTTGAGCCAGAATTGGATCCGGATCAAAGTGATCAAGCATCGGATTAATATGGGTCGTCCGATCAAAGAACGGCTAGATCTGAGCCATCGGTCAACTTCTGATCAATCCGAGTTCAAGATAGAGTCAATCATGATCACAGATCAAGATTTGAAAATTTCATCCAAATCAAAAGCAATCTGACCGTTGGATCAAACTCAAGATGATCTAGACCATTCATTCAAGAGAAGGGAAGATTTGAGCCATCCGCCGCAGATCTGATTGATCCGAGCTAAGTAGAAGTAGATCAGAGCCATTGATCAAGATCTGTAAGGTTTAGTTTAGATCGGACTTGATCTGACCGTTGGATGGAGCAAAGAAGATCGTAACCGTCCAAATTCAATGGGAATTGATTAAAATCAGATTTCCCTCTTCCGCTCGGGGTCGTCGTCGTGTAGCTGCAGATCGCAAGTGTTCATCCCATTTCTTCGTTTCTTAATCAATTTGTTCCTCGTTTTCTTCCTTAGATTGTGCGCGGCCTGATAAGTACTATTTTATTGGTTATTTCAGAGGCAAAAATCCATGTTTGACCCATGTTTTTCTTGCTTAATTATGAATTTATTCTAGGTTCTAGAAATTATTGCTATTTTGGACTTAATTGTAAATCTTTACATATTTGAATTATTTGGCCACTAAATTTTTGATCTATTTTTGTAGGCATGAAAGGATCATGGACCTAGGTTATGCTTGGTCAAATTTGAGTCGGAATTGGACTCGGATCGAGTGATCAAGCTTTCGACAAATCTGAGCCGTCCGATTCAAAAACGGCTAGATCTGAGCCATCTGGGCCCATCTGAGGCAATCCGAGCTAGGGTTAGGACTGATTAAGCACTGAGATCAAGATCTGAGATTTTCATCCCAATCAGAGGTCATTCAACCGTTGGATCAAGCTCAGAGGGCTCTAGACTGTCCATCCAAAGATCAGGTTGATCTGGGCCATCCATTGCAAATCTTGAAGATCCGAGCTACCCCGAGGCAGATCCTGACCCTTGATCAACATCATCAAAGTTTGGTTCAAATCGGATGAAGATCAGCCGTTGGATTTTCTCAAAACGATCTCAGCCGTTCATCCCTAAGTATTTAATCAGATTTTTTCCCTCAGCTACAGCGTCGCGTCTTCGCCGCAACATCTTCATCTTCTTCAGTAGCTTAGCGTAGTTCTTCGAGTTTTCTTCAATTTTCTTCAATCCAAGGGCGCGCCCACTCAATCTTCTTCATTAGATCATGTTCTAGGTCACTAGGGAGATCAATTCGTGGAGATTCCAGCTTGAAATTGGCCAAGAACAGAGCTGGGTGAGGGTTTCCTCAGTTCTGTCATTGATTGCTTCGATTTCAATTTTGTTCCGTCCTACATCAATCTGAGCTATCTGGAGGGGTTCTTTGGAGTGCTTGGTTCATCCCCGCACCATCAGCGCAATCGGACAATGCTGGATTGAGGAAATCGATTGGGTTTTCCATCTTGAACAGAGTTTAAGCTTGACTAGATCGCAGATTTAGTTTCCCCAGTGATTTGTTGAGCTTAGGGGTTCGAGGCTCACCCTTGTGTGACGAGCAAGGAGTACTTGAGCTAAGGGAGTGATTGAGGATTAGTTTTCTTATTGAATTTTCGATTTGTTAGCTGTAATTTCAATTTTTGCAATGTGTTTCATTTCTGAACTCTTTATCAGCTGTAGTTTACCTTTCCGAATTGTTTCCTGCTCTAATTAGTGTTTAATTTCTGCAAGTAGTTAGCTAGGAAGCTTGTCTAGTGAACAAGTGCATCAATTTTAGTTTATTTTCCGTTTAGTTGCTTGCGTTTCAGTTTTGTTCAGCTTTTCCCTGTTGCGTATCAAGTTTTCATCCTGCGTATCAATTGATTTTTGATTTCTTCCTTGCGTGGCAATTTATTTTCTGCATATCAACTTTTATTTCTGAATGTTGCAGCTTATTTCAGATTCAGCTTTGCACTAGCTTTAATTCCTGAAACTTGAGATAACAATTAGTGTGCCAATGTGTTAGATCTAAGCTTGCTCTGCATTTTATTTCTGAGCATCACTTTATTTCTGCAAATCTAGTTTATTTCTGCAAGTTTGGTCATTAGCCTCTGAAGTTTGTATCAAGAGAACTTTGGATCTTCTAAACCTTTTCTGAACATTATATTTGTGCAGTTAAATTCAGCTTTCGAACTGAATTTAGCATTCAGTTCATTTCTGAATTTTTGCTTTCATTGCTGCTGAATTTCTGTTTCGGTTCTGATTTCCTTCACTCATTTCTGCTTAGCACTTCTCGAATGGTTTTGTCTTCCAAGTTGAATCAACCAGTTTCAATTCTGAATTATCAAGTCACAGTTTCTGTAATTGTTCTCAGATTTTGAATCAGTCTTGGATTAGCTTCTCTCATGCGTATCAAATCGAATTGCATTTCTACACTTGGTGTCAAGTGAAATTTTGGAACTGATTTTGTATCAGATCGTTTATGGATTTTTTTGTATTAGGTTGGTCTTGAGTGGTGATTCCTAAGCAATTCTTTACATTAGTACCAATCGAAATTGGTTTGATTTCATATTTGAATTTTTTTTTCCAAATTAGGCTTAGTTGCATTTAAGATACCAATTGCTTGAGTTCGTTGGTTGAATTACTTGGGTTAAGTTTCATAGTTGAGTTTCTTTACTTTTCATTTCGATTTCATTTTTTTATTGAAACCAAACCCAATGTCTATTTAAAACCCAAAAATAACCAACGACACATAAACTCGAGCACGAATCAAACAACCTCAACTAGCCCTAGGAAAAATACGACCTGCGGCCTCTTTACTACGTTTTCATTCTTTGATAGCAAAAAGGGTTTCCAGCTTTACAAATATCTAATTTTGAGACCCATATTCGTGACACCTAGTTAGTGGTTCATCACGGCCACATCAGATCTGTTGTCTTCAAGTTTTCAGATCATCGTAGGAGTTTCCTTGTTCAGTCTCATTCCAAAATCTCACAGCGGAAGGATCTCAGGTGAGGGTTTCGCCTGAGGCTCTGTCCACTGTCGATTCCATTGATCGCTGGTTGTTTTCTTCGTGCGGATGCAATCAGAGCAGTAGGAGGGGTTCTCTGACGGTTACTGAGAGTATTGGAGCGAGATCGACACTCGGCGAAGCAAAGAGGAGGAGATCGCAGATGATTTTAGCTACTGATCGGACCAATTGATCGGACAGGGACACTACTGATCGGTCTGTAGACCGATCAGCTGAGTTCCTGATCAGTTCCCAATCCGATCAGAAGGAGACATGATCGGTCGGTTGACCGATCAGGAAGGGCAGAACAGAGCAAACTGAGCAAGAGAGTCTTCCTTCGTTGGTTTTTGAGCTAGGGGGTTCATAGTTCAACCTTTGTGTGACGGCAAAGGGAAGTCTTGTTGATAAACTCATTTGATGTTCAATTTAGGATAATTGTGGTTTTAAACATGTATTGTTTCAAATTGCTCTAGCTTGTTTCTTCTACATTTTAAGCCAAGTCTTTAAGCATTGTTTTGCTCTAGCTTTCAATTTCCGCAATTAGTTCTTTGCAATTAATTCTCTGCAATTTATTCCCTGCAATTAGTTCTTTAATTTCAATTTAATTGTTGAAGTCGAATTGCTTAGTTCCTTTCAATAGGTTAAAAGTAGTTCTTGCAATTTCCTAATCCGTTCCATGCTTTAGCTAAGTTCATTCTATTTCCTATTGTCATTTCCTTATCGCAAAAACCCCCATTTTATTCGAAAATCCAAATCATCAAACGATAAATAACCTTCAAGCTCGAGTTAAACATTCATTCAACTAGTCCTTGGAAAAATACGACCTGAGGCCCCTCTACTACATTTTAACTTTGTTAGCCAAGGGTTTTCAGTTTATAAATATCTAAATTTGAGGCTCATCCGTGACACTAGTATTAGGTACTATCAAATTTTTGGCGCCGTTGCCGCGGAATCACTAGTTGAGTTTGTTTAATTTGAGCTTGTGTTTAATATTTATATTCTTTGATTCTATTCTCATTTGCTTTATCTTTTTCTATACGGTTGCTGCCATTTTGTTTGTTTTATGATATGACTGCAGGTGGAGACCTTGTGGACGTTCAAAATGTTTTCAAATGAATAGTTAGAGATCAAAAGTTCATTGTTGGAGTTAAAATTTTTGGTGAAGCAAATGGAATTCCAACAAAGACCCAACATTTATTCATCTACTTGCAATTCGAGTTGGGGGAATCATTTTAATTCACAACAGCTCCCACAACAAGGACAACAGCCATTTCAAAGTTTTCAGCAGTCATATTCAAATTTCCAGCAACCGAATTATCAATTTCAGCCTCAACCACAGCAATTTCAGCCACAATTCCAAAATTTTCAGCCAAGTCAGCCTTACCAACAATTTCAGCAGCCTATTCAGAGCTTCCAGCAGCATTCTCAAGCATTTCAGCAACCCTATTCAAATTTTCAGCAAAACCAACCCTTGAATCAGCCACCACAGCAATTTCAGCCACAATTTCAAAATTTTTAGCAAGGGTACATTCATAATCAGCAAGGTTTTCAACCATTCAATCAGAGTTTTCAACCTCCACAATTTCATCCCTCACCACAATAATTTCAACCTCAAACTCAGAATTTTCAGAGCTATAATTCTCAGCAATTCCAACCAAACTTCCAGCCCAATTTTCAGCAATTTTCACAGCCGAATCAACAATTCAATCAGCCCCAACTGCCTTATTTTCAGAATTCATAGCCTAGCCATGATTTTGAGCAACCTAATGATACATTTCAAGTTAACAAGAATCCTATATCAATTAAGAAGACTTTGAGGATTCTAATGAGCTTGAGGCTCAACAACAAAGACTTGGGAAGATTATGGAACACATCATTCAACAATAAAGTTCACAACAACAAGAGTATGATTCTACTCTTAAAGACATTGAGAGACACGTTAAACAATTGGTTTATGAAATGAATCAAATGCAAGCCCAAAGATCAAGCCAATTACCTGCTCAAGCTACTTTTAATCTTAAGGGGCATGATTGTGAATTAACTTTGAGGAATGAGGAAGTTGTTTCAAGTTTAAACATTCCAAGGGTTGATTTTTATGAAAATTTCCAGCAACCTATTTTCCATCTCAAAACAACCCCGAAAATGATTCTACATCAGTTGTTAGTGACCCTAGTACAAGCCTAAGACCTTCTTTAATTGATCTTGCAATTTTGGTGAAAGAAGAAGAAGAAATCCATAAAATTAGGGCACCTACAACAGTTATTCCTCCTGATGTTCCTACTCAAAACTCATTTCCAAAATTTTCAGCTCAAGAGGAGGACCCCAAAGGACTCTTTACCCTTCCTACAGCACCCCAGAGAGGATCCTCCTAGCATTAGCATGGATATTTCAGATGGAGTTGTTGAGGTAGATTTAATTGCTGATGAAGTTTCACTTGAGATAGTGGGAGGAGATTTTAGTTCAGAGGAAGCTGAGGATGCATTAGTTGAGGAGGAGTTGGAGGAGATGGATAGAAAAGCCTGTGACAGTCTTGAACTCGATTCTGAAGCTCTACAGGACCCTTCTCATCTTTTATTTTGTGATGATATAGTTGTTGTGGGTCCTAACTTTTCCAATATGATTGTTGTAGATATTGTTGATGAAGCCTGCATTGGAGATGAATCTACAGGTGTAGGGGATTGCATTGAGCCCCAGGGACCACCATCATTGATTGATACATTTGGAGATTCAGAGGATAAGCTAGAAAGTGTAGGGACTTGCATGGTGGAAGCAAGAACCCAAGAATCACCTCTCTTAGTCGGATGTCCACCAGAACCTGAAATTGAAGTGGAGCCTTTCCATGACCAGGAGGAGACCATAGTTACATCTGCTCTTGTAGAACCTCCAGGTATTCTTCAGCATGATAAGGTAAGTATTCCTTCTATTTCTTTAGAAAAATCCATAGAGGTACCTAGTGTTGATTTTGTTGGCTGTGATACATCTCTTGATACATCTTATGTAGAGGTTAATTGTGAAAATTCCATTGAGGTACCTAAAACTGATTTTATTGGTTGTGATGCATGCCTTGATACATCTTATTCAGAAATTGATTGTGAAAAATTCATGGAGGTACCTAGTATTGATTTTATTGTTTGTGATAAATTTCTTGATACCTCCTATGTAGAAACTAATTGTGAAAATCTCATAGATGTACATAAGGATGATTTTATTGAATGTGGAGCATGTCTTGATACATTCCATATAGAGCCTAATTGTGAAAAATTCATTGAGGTACCTAGTGTTGATTTTATTGGTTGTGAGGAAATTCTTGATACATCTTATGTAGAGATTGAGTGTGAAGAATCCATAGATTTTTTTAGTTTTGAAACATTTCTTGATACATCCTATGCACAAATTGATGGTGAAAAATTAATAGAGGTACCCAAAATTGATTTCATTGGTTGTGATGAGTTTCTTGATTTACGCTTTGTGGATAATTATTATGAAAAATTCATGGAGGTACCTAAGATAGATTTCATTGGATGTGATGCATATCTCGATTCATTTTATGTAGAGGTTGTTTATATTTCATTCCTTTCTTACCCTACATGCGTGCGGGAGGTATTTTCTTTACATGGTTTTGCAGGATCCCCGTAGGCTTCTAGAATGGATACTCAAACTTAACAGCCTACAACCTCCCGGAAGGACTTCTAAAAAGCATGTAGTGGGAGGGGTCAAGTTCACTTTGACTTGTAACCAAGGTTGTAAAAATCGCTAGGCGGTAGTCGGGCGGAGGACTATCGCCTAGCGCCTAGTCGGCGCCTAATCGGCGCCTAGGCAGTGCTAGGCGGCGCTAGGCGGCATTAGGCGGCACCACGGTGGGGTGCCGCCTAGTGCCTAAGCGGCGCCTAGGCGGGCCTAGGCGCCGACTTTTACAACAATGCTTGTAACTATTTACCCCAAGAATGGATTCTGAACTTTAATCGTCTTCGACCCCCGGAACATACTTATGCTAAGTTGATGAGGGAGGAATCTGCACACTACAAGACTGATCACATGAGGATAGTTCTCCCAAGATGGATGCTCCTGCTCTCTACCCAACTTGAAGGGGAGTTTTTATTTTTCTTGCACTTCTATTTTATTATGAATACCATTTTATGTTTCTAGCCGTAATTTTTCTTTTACAACGAGTTCTTGCTAATAAATGCTTAGGTAGTGTAGAGAAAATAAAGATTCATTGTAGATACTATTTTATCCCTTTTGGCATTTCATTTCTTGCGTGACTAGGAATAAATGTTTCCATCTAGATTTTCTTATATCATTTTAGAGTCTCTTAAAAGCAAATTAAATTTGGTTGTTAACACTTAGGATTTGAGCCAATGGATGAATTTCTTGGATGCTTGAGTACTACTTAGTTATGGACTCTAGATTGATAATTTGAGATGAATTCTTTTTACCTAGTGAGGAATTGGCCAAATTTTTATGATACACACATGTAATTGTACTCTAGAACTTGCTTAGGTTCTTTCAAAACTATATTTTTATGATTGGACCACATTTATAGAGGTGAATTACTTTGTTTCCTTTCTCATATCATTTTTGCAATTTTGTTGTTTATCTACTTTGTATTCCATTTTCCTTCCCTAATCATTCATGTTCATCATAATCTTTTCCATGGACTTGGGTGCCTTAATGTTTCTTAATGTTACTTTGCCTGAGATGGACAAAAGCTTAAGTGTGGGGGAGGATGCAAGCATTTTATAAAATTTTGAAGAAACATGAAGTATTTGGAAATCCACAAGCAAAATGTTTTGTATCAAGTATGAGTTGAAAGAAGTGGATGAAAAAGTTTTGTATCATTTCATATGTTAAAAGTTGTACCAAGTGGAGCACTTAGTTCTCTATTATCATGAAAAGCTCCAAGTTGTGGAGTTATGAAATCGGAATTGCAGATGAAGAAGATAAACAAAAGCATTGAAATGCAGAAAAAAAACTGTAAGTGCAGAGGAAAAAAAACTGAGGAGCTGAAATCAGTTAAGTTGGGTTGTTTTTATAATAGCTGAATGATAAAGAATTCCTGATACACTTCTATCATTTTGAGGGAAAGAAATGGGAGCTTACAAGTGTTAGAATCATTGAAAGAAAAAAAAGAAGCACAACAGAAACAAAAAGACTTAGCTGCAAACAAAAACAGAAAAGAAAGAGCAGCTGAAAAAGAAAGGAAAAGAAAAGAAAAAGGAAAAATATGAAGTGGCTGGAGATGAGGTAGATTTCTGAGTTGAAAGATGAGAATAAGGAGTTAGAGGAATCTGAGATGTGGAACTGATTGAAAAGAGGAGAAGTTTCAGCAGAAGTAAGCTTCAAAATTCTGCAAACCAGCTTCTGTTGGAGTCCTGATCGGTCCCCGGACCGATTAGGAGTTGTCCAGTCCGATCAGGCAATGTCTGATCGGTCCAGTGACTGATCAGCAGAGTTGGCACAGAATGGCACTGAATTCAACACTGATATTTGAGGGTTCTCATCCGAATTAGTTGATCCCTGCTCCACCACAACTTTGAATTCATTGAGAGGACCATAAAAGAGGACAAAGTGCATTAGAAACATCTTTGAGTGTCCAAGTCTTCTACTTTCTTTACTCTTCCTTATTTCCTTACCATGTCATATGCTTTAACTTTCTTTATCATTTCTTTAGTATCAAAGTTCATTGAATTTCTATTCTAGTCTTATCATTTCATATTTCTTTAACATGTTTGAATAAGCTTTTGTAGGTGTGGATCTAAATCAAGAATGATGGTGGAGAGTAGATAATAAGCAATCTTATGGTAGTGCAAGAACAATGTTGTGTTTGAGTGATGCTCCACTTTCATTAAAAATGTAGAACATAGGAAGAGAGCCACTTTGAACTTCCCTTGCAAGGTTTTTTGAGTTTAATTCATCTCAATGAGTCATGATGGATGAAGTATGCTAAGTTATTGATTTAAGGACAAGATACTAGTCCATTGAGTTTAGATTTTTGAGAATTGATAACCCTAGGTAATTTCCTTTCAATTGCTTCTGACTATGATTGAGAATAATCTAGGGGGATACATCTTAGGTTAACTAGTTGGCTTGTGCGAGACGCCCAAGAGTAAGTGTGAGGGAGTTGATAACTACCATTTTGTTGATTAAATTAGGCTCTCAAATCCATGTTTTGATCCACTTTTATATGCTTAAGTTTGCATTTATATAGGTTTCATGGATTGTCTCTATTTTAGCTTTTGATTCAAATCTTTGTATATTTGAGATATTTTGGGCATTAAATTTGAATCTATTTTTGTAGGCTTTGAAGGATCATGGACCTAGATCAGATTGGGTCAAACTTGAGCCAGAATTGGATCCGGATCAAAGTGATCAAGCATCGGATGAATATGGGTCGTCCGATCAAAGAACGGCTAGATCTGAGCCATCGGTCAACTTCTGATCAATCAGAGTTCAAGATAGAGTCAATCATGACCACAGATCAAGATTTGAAAATTTCATCCAAATTAGAAGCAATCTGACCGTTGGATCAAACTCAAGATGATCTAGACCATTCATTCAAGAGAAGGGAAGATCTGAGCCATCCGCCGCAGATCTGATTGATCCAAGCTAAGTAGAAGTAGATCAGAGCCATTGATCAAGATCTGTAAGGTTTGGTTTAGATCGGACATGATCTGACCGTTGGATGGAGCAAAGAAGATCGCAGCCGTCCAAATTCAATGGGAATTGATTAAAATCAGATTTCCCTCTTCCGCTCGGGGTTGTCGTCGTGTAGCTGCAGATCGCAAGTGTTCTTCCCATTTCTTCGTTTCTTAATCAATTTGTTGCTCAGTTTTCTTCCTTAGATCGCGTGGGGGCATATCAGATCTGTTGTCTTCAAGTTTTCAGATCATCGTAGGAGTTTCCTTGTTCAGTCTCATTCCAAAATCTATAGCGGAAGGATCTCAGGTGAGGGTTTCACCTAAAGCACTGTCCACTGTCGATTCCGTTGATCGCTGGTTGTTTTCTTCGTGCGGATGCAATCAGAGCAGTAGAAGGGGTTCTCCGACGGTTACTGAGAGTATCGGAGCGAGATCGACTCTCGACGCAGCAAAGAGGAGGAGATTGCCGATGGTTTCAGCTACTGATCGGACCAATTGATCGGACAGGGACACTATTGATCAGTCTGCAGACCGATCAGCTGAGTTCCTGATCGGTTCCCAATCCGATCAGAAGGAGACCTGATCGGTCGGTTGACCGATCAGGAAGGGCAGAACAGAGCAAACTGAGCAAGAGAGTCTTCCTTCGTTGGTTTTTGAGCTAGGGGGTTCATAGTTCAACCTTTGTGTGACGGCAAAGGGAAGTCTTGTTGATAAACTCATTTGATGTTCAATTTAGGATAATTGTGGTTTTAAATATGTATTGTTTCAAATTGCTCTAGCTTGTTTCTTCTACATTTTAAGCCAAGTCTTTAAGCATTGTTTTGCTCTAGCTTTCAATTTCCGTAATTAGTTCTTTGCAATTAATTCTCTGCAATTTATTCCCTGCAATTAGTTCTTTAATTTCAATTCAATTGTTGAAGTCGAATTGCTTAGTTCCTTTCAATAGGTTAAAAGTAGTTCTTGCAATTTCCTAATCCGTTCCATGCTTTAGCTAAGTTCATTCTATTTCCTATTGTCATTTCCTTATCGAAAAACCCCCATTTTATTAGAGAATCCAAATCATCAAATGACAAATAACCTTCAAGCTCGAGTTAAACATTCATTCAACTAGTCCTTGGAAAAATATGACCTGAGGCCCCTCTACTACATTTTAACTCTGTTAGCCAAGGGTTTTCAGTTTATAAATATCTAAATTTGAGGCTCATCCATGACACTAGTATTGGGCACTATCAGTGCCCTCATTCATGGGCGCCTGAGAGCACTCGGGCGCCCGAGTGGGTTTGGGTCAAACCAATGCTGACTAGCTTCTCGAGGCACTTCTATGGTGATTTCGGGCTTTCCATATTCGGGCTCACTCGAATCCTCCTCCGGTCTTCTTCTCGAGCGTGCTTCCCCCCGGCTTCTCGTCCTTCAAACATCGTGCATGTCCTTCTCGTTTCACTGGCATACTCTTCCACAAACCTCCGCGTCCCTCGGATGCACCGAGCCTGTCGACTCCCTTCCCGTGCCATCCTTCTCGACCGTTGCGTCTTCCGCTGGATTTCTTGTGCTCCTAAGCTCCTGCATACTTAGACACAGGGATTAAACACAACAGAATCTAACTTGACTCGGTTGACCACATCAAGATAGCTTTGAGAATAGTTAAGCACAGAATTACAAAAGTTGTTACAATTCGATTGATGAGGAACTCTGAGCTTAAGGGGCTCTATTTATAGAGCCTGTAAAACTTATCGACGTGTTGATGTGACACATCTCAGGCGCCCAAGTACAAACGGGCTCCTGGTCAGCGCTTATCCATGTTACAATGACCGTAAAATGACGACATAGCTTATCAGGCACCCGAGTCAACACAAGCACCTGTATTCTCTGGTGCCCGAATCCACTCGGGCGCCTATATACCCGAGCACCTAAATTAACTCAGCACCTAAGATCAAAAGCTTCAGCATGCTTGATTTTGATGAACTTTTAGTTAACCAGTCTTTTGACGCTCCTGAGTGATTTTTGATCATCCAAATTTGAGTTCACCCGAATCCATCTTCCAACCTTTTCCTCGGACAAACTTCCTCTTTGGTTTCTTATCTCTCAGACATCGCACACTCCTTTCTTGTCCACCAGTGTACTCTTCCGTAGACTTTACATCTCTCGGATGCACCAAACCAGTCAGCTCCCTTCCTATGCCAATAGGACCTAACTTGACTCGGTTAATCACATCAAAACTATCTCGGGATACTTACAATCTCCCTTTTTTTATGTGCATCAACCCAAGTTAAGTTAGATAAAAAAAACATAAACAAAAAAGAAAACAAGTAATTTATCTTGCAATGTAATTTATAAAAAAAATTTGCAATTAAAACCTCCCACTTAACTTAATTTCTATTTTCTCCCCCTTTGATCACATCAAAAAAATGGTTATGAGTAAAACTTAAAAAAACTTTAAACAACTTTAGCTTAAAGATAATTTATTTTTGAAAATTCAACAAAAAATCTTTTCTTTATCAAAAATCTTTTGAAATTTTTCTATGTTTTTAAAAATACAGTTAAGAGTCATCAAATGATTCATTTTGTCAAAAATTTATTTTTAAGGAATTTTAAACTTAAAAATTTATTTTTGATATAAAAAACATAGAAAATTATTTTTTATCTAAACTTTCTGAAACTTTTTGATAATATGTCAGAAAGCTAGATCTAGTCACATAAAAAATTTTCAAGAAAAAATATATTTTTATTAAATATTTTCCTTGAGTGTGGAAAAATAAATCATTAACAATATATGAATTTTGGAAAGTAAATGTTTAAAAATAAATTTGACTTTAAAAAATCTTGATACTTTTTTAAGACTCACAATCTAACGGATAGTCTCTAAAAACTTTGGTTTTTCAAAATTCAACTTCAAAGTATTTTTAAAGTTAAAACTTTGACTTTTTATCAAAAAATTGTAAAAATTTATTTAAGAATCAAAAAATTCTCAAAAATATTCTGTGGATAGATATGATTGAATTCTATTATAGAAAAATTTTAAAAAAAAATTGTAAAAATAAAATTCAAAAAAAAATTAAAATGATAAAAAAAATTAATTTCTAAAATTACAATCTAATAGTTCAACCGTAAAATATGATAAAATTGGTCATGGAAAAAAATTTAGAGGGGCTAGATGCTTAAGTAAACGCTAATCTTGAAGGGAAGTTTGGTTTGACTAAAGATTAAAGAGGATGTTTGCTAAAACCTAAGGGTGAGGCGAAGATAAGCAAAAGGCTGGTGGGCAAATTGGAAAATGACAACCCTTAAAGTTCCTCTCCTTCACATCCTTCGCCCGAAGCCGATGGGTTCTTCCTCGCAAGCGGAATCGAGAGATTGAGAGGCCATCGACCTTCTCCCTCTTCACCTTTCCCATGCGAGCTCTCCGAGTGACTCTCCTCAGGCAAGGGTCGAACTAGGGTGCATCAGCCGGCAACCTGTCTCTCCTCCCCTCAGTCGATCAGAGCTTCGTGTGATCTCGCCTAAGATGCCAGCAGTCCATTCCATCAGCGAGGCAGCATCGTCGATCCTCCTTGGGGTAGGTCTCCACTATTGCTATCTTATAGATCTCGTGGTAGTTTTCTCTCGGAATAAAGCTTTGAGTTGCTATGCGCCTTCTAATTTATGGGTTGCGTTTGGTGTTGGCTGGGTAGGGGTCTAGTTCGAGAGCATCCAAGAAGTTCACTGGAGAAAGGGAACCTTTCTGAGACATGCTAACCATCCTCGTACTTTGTCGCTAAGTTTGTTTGGTTTTTGCTGGTGGTCATCAGAGGTAAGACATATTTCATTTGGTGTTAATTCTAGATTAGATTAGTATGATGGTTGAATGTTACTATGGCATGTTGTTTGAATGGTTTCTGATCTTGGAGGATTTTGGAACCACTGCTTTGTTCCCAGATTTGGGAATTGGATTCGTAGAGATGAGGATAATAGTCTGTTTGGGTTTTCCTTCTGCCATGAGTTTCAGTTAGGGAAACTTGACTTGGTTTTTTGATAAATGGTTGGAGATATCCTTGGATTTGTCTTAAATTGAATGGTAGTGTTGATATCAATACCTTTTGTGGAGATTATACTGGTTGTTTGAGTTGTAATTGGGTGGTGTGAGGTTGTGTTCTTGTGAGAGTTTAAGCAGATTCTATTGTTCTTGGTGGCTACTGTAAGCTTTGAGGTTTGATTTAAGGTTGAGGTGAGCTTGTCGGAGAAGAAGATTTCGCCTAAGGGTACTGATGGGTGGCTGAGACTTTGGATCTGGGGCAGATGAGCAACACCGGCACACCCTATGATCTCTGAATTTGGTGGTTGTTTCAGATGAATTGTTATTGCTTTTGCATAGATCAGTAGAGTATTGTGAATTGTGTTGGAGTGGTTGTAGTTTGATCTTGGGCTACTTATTGAGTATCATTTTGGTGATGGGTTTGGTACATGGGTTTGTAGCATGTTGAATTCTGTTCTGAATCGATTGTGAAGTGACATGAGTTCTAGAGAGTGGATCAACCTTGTATCCTTGCAAGGTAATCCTTGGAGGTTGAGGTATTTTGGAATAGTATTGTTAAACCTGGAGATTTCTCTGTTTTGGATCTGTTTTGATTTTTATGAAGGCTATGCCGTGGGAAATCTTGTTTCATTAGGGTTGTCTACATGGGATATCTATTCAGGGGTTGTGGATCTACAAGCTATTGGTGTGCTGGATCAGTGGGGATTTTGGGTAGGCTATGTTATTTGGAAACAATGGCTAATAATTGGAAGTTTCTTCTTGCGACTGAATTAAGGTTTGCATAGCAAGGTGAGTCTTGTAAGGTTCTGTTTTGGGATTCAATGTATAGTTGAATTCCCTTGGTGATGGCAAGTGTGCCGTGATCTACCTTTGGGATAATTGTGGGTGCTTGTCTAGTGTGTTTCCTTTTGATCCCATGTTTTATGTAGAATGTTACTTGGATGGTTTAGAACAGTTTAGATTAGGTTGTAGGTTGTCCTTTTTATCTTGGTGTTAGTTTATGCCATTTTGATCTTGCCATAGGTTATCACCCTAGTAATGAATCCTGTCTTGGATTAGGGTTTTGGTTAGTAATTGGAAGATGATCCTTATGTCTAAGATGATTCTAGTTGGGTTGTATTACATTTAGCTATTTGGTACTCTTTAAAATATATAAAACTGTATTATGGTACATGACGTTGATTCAATACGGACGTTTAGATGCAGAGTTCTCTTTGGACATGAACTTCACTTTTGAAGGCAGGTACCTTTAACTTATCTCTTTAGATATTGTCATATTAACATGCATAGTTTGTTATGAATAGTAGAAGGTTTATTCTTTATATCTGTTTTTGTATATCATCACTTGATATGTGCTGTTAAATCTTTGAGATAATCCCTGTTGAGTTTTATACAGTCTCGATGTTTGCCATGTGAGCATGTGTGCATAGAAGTAGGGGGATATCTCACATCGTATTTGACATTGGTTGATTCTCGATATATCTTGCATGTATACCTAGTGATATGATTCATAGATCATGATATATGTGTTATATCGTTGATGTCTTGCTAGAGGGGGGGGTGAATAGCAATTTTCCGTTTTCTTCTCTACCTACGTTGTTAGTGCGCAAGCGGAAATACAACAAAACAAAACTAACAACTAAACAATGCTAACACCACCTGATTTATGTGGTTCAGAGATGATGCTCCTACTCCACGGCAGTCCGTAAGGTGGACGACCCCTCGATCCTTCGGCGGATCACTCCCCGGATGCCCTCCGGCTAGCTCGTGTAGCACCTTGTAGGTGGAGAAACCTCGCCACAAACCCAAGTACACCTCTGAGAACCCAAGACTACTAACAAGCCGTAACCAAACTTGTTTCGTCAGAGGTTCTCAGCCCAAACCGAGTTCTCTTAAATAGAACTCAAGGCTGAAAAACACTCGACAAGTCAACTGCTCCCAGGGCAGTCGACTGGTCCCACTGAAAATTGACCGTTGCAGCTCAACGTTCGAATTTTCAGCCAACATAACTAGTCGCTACCAGACGACTGCTCCCAAGGCAGTTGACTGGTCCAGAGTCAGAAGCATTCTGTGAGTTTCAAGTCTTGCTGGCAGTCGACTGCCTTTCTCCTAGTCGACTGCCCAGCTTATACAACCACTCTTCTTCACTCCAACGACCCTCCTCCACGTGTGTCTTCAAGTCCACTCCCTTGGCTTGCCCCTTGAAGTCCTCTTCTGTTGGGACCGGGTGCATGTTGACATGGATGCGGGTTCGTAATTTTAAAATTAATTACGTGCAGCGGAAGGTTTAGCATAAATAATTTCTCTAATTATTTAACCACACATCTAAGTATGCAATTTTATCTTGTGTAGACATGATCATATATTTAAAATTTTGCAGAAACATAAACTAATTTACGTATTACCTCGCGTAACTCGAAGGAAGGGACGAGATCCAACCGTAAGCGTCCCTTGGAAGCTCCGCCTCTATTCGCGTCCACGCCGAGTATCTTCGGGATGATTTCGCAAAACCACGAGTTTCGTGTTCTCGAGAACTACTAGATTCTCCGAGAATGCGACAAGAAAAACCAAGAGAGAAGTCGGAAGACTAACCACAAAAGGATGGACGGAATCAAAATTCCGGCGAAGCAAAAGAAGAGGCTTGCGGCAAAAAGATCCTTGTGGCAAACTCTAATTCCGGCAGCACCTTCTTCCGGCCAAGAGATGGTCGGAGCTTCCTTCTCCGGCAGCAGGTGGTGGTCGGTAGGGAAAGGGCAGGGGCGGCCGGCTGGTGCTCCTTCTTGGGGCTGGTTGGCGTACGGCAAGAAGGGGAGAAGAGAAGGAGAGAAAGAGAGGGAGAGAGCCTATGCCTTCATCTCTTCGATTATCACCCAAGCCTTGCCTTGGGTCCTTTATATAGTGGTCTCTCAACCATCAAGTCTCTCAAATATGGAATAACTTATTCCATCATGCCAAGTTTGATTTTATATCATGGTTAAAATCATATTTTAATTCATGATAAAAATCAATCAAGTCTCTTCTCTCCTATGGAATAAATTTCCTTATCATGGTAAATCAATCCATGATTGATTTTATAAAATAAACCAATCCATGGTTCATTTTAATTTCCATGAAAAATAAATCAAACCTTGGTTTATTATATAAAAATTTATATCATCCATAATTTTATAAAACAAACCACACTTGGTTTATTTTATAAATTGAATCAAAACCTTAGTTCTCTCCCTTTGTTGTGGCCGGCCTGGAGGCCCTCTTTGGCCGGCCCATCCAAGCCAAGCCCCAATGAATTAAACTTATTTAATTCATCTATTAAGTCTTCAAAAGACATTAGCCATTTTACGCTTCCGATGCGTCTCTGAAAAAATTCAGATTCGACTTATCGTTTGGCTCAACCAAACCTAATCTCTCTTGATTGGAAAATCCAATTTTCAACTCGTTTTAAATCCCTCGGATTACTCGTAGTGCGTGTGACTAAATAGACATTCGATATATCTTGGCCGTTTATAATTAATCAATTAATTATAGAACGATCATGAGTGGCACCTAGTAGTACATCATGATCCCCAATTAATCGAAAGATCAACGGTTGACCTCAGAAACAATTCTGAAACCCTTCAGCAGCTATAATGAATCGTGCCTCATTCCCTTCACCATCTTATACCCACTTGGTTCAGACATGGTCTATGTGTGTCAGTCCCCACTAGGCTGACTACGTCACACCTAGCCCAAGTAACGTTTTCTCGTTATACGGATTCTAATTACTCTCATGTATTTAAGAGACTCATACTCTGAACATGTCATGATCTGGCCAGAGGCTTCGAGTAACAATCCGACGATAGGCCTTGGGTATACATCTTCTCGTAAGGAGTGGTGAATCCTTTGTAGGCTGTTCAAACATCTTCGGGCACTTCGGCTTATACCCAATCATACTGGGTCCACACCTCCTTGGAGATGCTTGCTTAAGATGTCAAAGTATAAGTCTCCATGACCAAGATGACTTGAACACCGCAAGTCAAAGGAACATTGCACTTAAGCTGCAGTAAGAACTTCACTAACATATCTATATGTAGACTACCATATGAAGTTTTACAGCCAGTCACTCCAATGAACTAGTTCCCTTAACTAACATTCATGTTTATCTCTGGACATCTCAATGTCACCAGCCAGTGAGAATCAGCTGATTAGAGAATAACTCATGCTAGTCTCAACAGCATTGACAGTGTCCGTATTTATCAATTCATCGACTAGGGACAATTTCAATACTTCACAATTGCACATGTAGAGATAATCACTAGTTGTGAATTCATCACAAATTCTCTCATGCTGTGAATTGTATTGCGGACATTCAGTAAATGAGTTTAAGATCTCAATCAAATACACAAACATGTATACTCAAATAGTGAATATTCATTTATTAAAATAAATGATTACAATCATAAGGCGATTGCCTTAGGACACTTCTCTCATATCACTAACAAACTCTCACTTGGCCTAATGCCAATCGCTACGGTACCCAATACCACAGGCTCTAACATGACCCTCAAATTTGCTTTGAGGCAAGGCCTTAGTTAAAGGATCCGCTAAATTCCTATCAGTGGGAATTTTCTCAATTTGTATATCATTCCTACTTATAATCTCTCTGATCAGATGATAGCGGCGAAGCATATGTTTGGATCGCTGATGAGACCTTGGTTCCTTCGCTTTTGCAATAGTTCCATTGTTGTCGCAGTAAACTGGTATTGCTTCATCAATGGTTGGAACCACACCATGTTCTGAGACAAACTTCTTGATCAAGACTGCTTCCTTTGTTGCTTCCGAAGCTGCAATATATTCCGCTTCCGTGGTAGAATCCGCTACGGTGTCTTGCTTGGAACTCTTCCAACTTATTGCGCCTCCATACAAAATAAATACGTATCCGGACTGAGGTTTGGAGTCATCCTTATCTGTCTGGAAACTGGCATCTGTATACCCACGTATTACCATATCACCTTCTCCATATATTAGGAACACATCCTTAGTGTTTCTTAAGTACTTGAGGATTGTCTTGACAGCCGCCCAATGATCCATTCCTGGATCAGACTAGTATCTTCTTGTGACGCTCAGAGCATATGATATATCGGGCCTAGTACATAACATAGCATACATGATAGATCCTATCGCGGATGCATAAGGAATCTTATTCATGCAAATCCTCTTGTCTTCTGTGCGCGGACACATAGACTTCGAAAGGTTGATCCTATGCCTGATGGGAAGGTAATCTTTCTTGGATTCCGACATGCTAAACCTTTCTAGCACTCGGTCTATATATGTAGACTGCGAAAGACCAAGCAACCGTTTTGATCTATCTCTATAGATTCTAATCCCAAGGATATAGGTTGCTTCTCCCAGGTCTTTCATAGAGAAAGTTTTAGACAACCAAATTTTAACTGATTGTAAGACTGATATATCGTTTCCTATAAGTAATATGTCATGGACATATAACACTAGGAATACGGCTGCACTCCCACTAACCTTCTTGTACACACAAGGTTCGTCAGGATTTTGTGAGAAATCAAACTCTTTGATTGTCTCATCAAAACGGATGTTCCAGCTCCTGGATGCTTGCTTTAGTCCATATATGGATCGTCGAAGCTTGCATACTTTGGTTTTATTAACCGATGCGAAACCTTCAGGTTGTATCATGTATACATTCTCAAGCAGGTTTCCATTAAGGAAAGCAGTTTTCATATCCATTTGCCATATCTCATAATCATAATGAGCTGCTATGGCCAGGAGCATCCGAATGGATTTAAGCATAGCTACTGGCGAATAGGTTTCGTCATAATCAATTCCTTGTTTCTGACGATATCCTTTTGCCACTAATCTTGCCTTAAAGGTAACAACATTACCTTACATGTCGGTTTTCTTCTTGAAAACCCACTTGCACCCTATGGGCTTAATCCCTTCAGGTGGGTTAACCAAGTCTCATACTTGATTTTTGTACATGGAATCCATTTCTGACTTCATGGCTTCAAGCCATTTATCCCTTTCTAAATTTTTCAAAACATCTTCATAACTGATAGATTCGTCATCGTTAATGAGTAATACGTCGTTCGATTCACTTATGAGAAATCCGTATCTCTCTGGAATATTGCGTGTCCTATCAGCCTACGAAGAAGTGGTGTTGTTTTAGGTTCAATTGATAGCTCATCATTATGAGTTATTAGTTGTGGGTCTAGACTAGGTGTCTCTGTAATGTCTATTGGAGTTTCTTGAACTTCTTCAAGTTCAATGCTACTCCCACTGTTTTCTTGTAAAAGAAATTCTTTTTCTAGAAATACAGCATGCCTTGAAACAAACACCTTTTGTTCCAAGGGATGATAGAATTGATAACCCTTCGTTTCCTTAGGGTATCCAATAAATAGACATTTATCAGACTTAGCATCCAATTTGTCTGATACAGTCCGCTTTACATAAGTAGGACAACCTCATATCTTTAGGTGAGATAAATGAGGTTTCTTACTATTCCACGTCTCATATGGAGTAGTAGAGACTACCTTGGTCGGGACTCTGTTTAGTAAGTAAACAGCTGTCTTAAGCGCATAGCCCCAAAAGGATTTTGGAAGAGTTGTATGATTCATCATAGATCTAACCATGTACATCAAAATTCGGTTACGCTTCTCAGATACACCATTATGCTGTGATGTATATGGCGAAGTCCATTAAGACAATATCCCATTGTCCCTAAGATAATCTTGAAACTCTTGACTTAAGTATTCACCACCCCAATCGGATCGAAGTATCTTAATACTTTTGTCAAGCTGTTTCTCTACTTCACTTCTGAACTCTTTGAATTTCTCAAAAGCTTCAGATTTGTGTTTCATTAAGAACACATACCCGAATCGTGAGTGATCATCGATAAAGGTAATGAAGTAGCTATAGCCTCCTTGTGCAAGAGTTGACATTGGTCCACATACATCAGTATGTATTAGACTAAGCAATTCTCTCACTGGTTTACCTTTTCCGGAAAAGGGTAATTTGGTCATCTTGCCTTTTAAGCATGATTCACATATATCAAATGAACTGGGTTCAAATGATTCCAGAATTCCACATCGGTGTAATTTGGTCATGCGTTTCTTACTTACATGGCCAAGACGACAATGCCACGTATAGGAGTCTATTTGATTATCTATACGAGTATGTTTGTTGCTAACTTCGATATTGAAAACGTCATCGGATAAATCTAACGTGTAGATACCATTGCATAAAGTTCCGGTCCCATAAAGAACACCATTTAAAGTTATGTAACAGCAATTGTTACTAAAAATTAAATGATAATCCTTTTCATTCAAGCATGAAATAGATACAATGTTCTTTATTAGTGAAGGAACAAAATAATAATTATCCAATTCTAAGACAAGTCCAGTAGGGAGCTTTAGCAAATATGTTCCGATGGCAACAGCAGCAATCTTTGCTCCATTTCCAACTCGCAAATTCGCTTCTCCCTTGACGAGTCTTCTTCTATTCCTTAGTCCCTGTATGTCATTACATATATGTGAGCTACACCCAGTATCAAGTACCCAGGTGTACAAGGAAATAGAGTGACATTCAATAACGAAGATACCTGAAGAGGATGGGGCATCGGATGCCTTCTTCTTCAAGGACTCAAGATAACTTTGCAGTTTCTTCGCTAGTGGCCCTCCCTGCCGCAGTGATGGTAAGTGCCTTTTGATGTCTTTTCAATCTTTTTGGCCTTTTTCTTCCTTCCCTTATTTTGTTCTTTGGGCTTCCTCTTAGAGCCTTTCTTTGAGGAACCAACTAACAGTTCCGTCTTCTGATCCTGCTTTACAGAAGGCTCTACAGTCTTCAGCAGGTTAAGCAACTCAGGAAGGGTAGTCTCCTGTTTGTTCATCCGATAGTTCATCACAAACTGTGAGTAACTCTTGGGCAAACAATGCAGAACTAAGTCAATACTTAGTTCGTGATCCATTGCAAATCCGAGTGTACCTAGTCGCTCAATGTACCCCAACATCTTCAACACAAACTGTGAAACAGAAGTACCTTCCTACATCTTAGAGGTGAAGAGGAGTCTGGAGACCTCAAACCTTTCGGATCTCGCCTGCTCGTCAAATAGCTCATGAAAATGGAAGGCGATGGTATGAGCATCCATATGCTCATGCTGCTTTTGTAGCTCAGGTACCATAGCGGCCAGCATGATGCAACTCGCAAGTTCAGATTCGGCCACATGTTTCTGATAGGCCACTAACTGGTCTGGAGTTGCATCTTCAGGAGGATGGTTGGGAAGTTGTTCTTCAAGGACATAAGCAAGCTTTTCTGCCTTAAGGACTATCCTCAGGTTTCGAAGCCAGTCCATGAAGTTTGGCCCAGTCAGCTTATTGGTGTCCAAAATGGAACACAAATTCAGAGAAGACATGATCAGGTGATTATCCTAGAAATACAAATTGAGGTTATGTGATGAGAATGATAAAGAATGCATCAATATACGTTAATTAAATCCTATTTATTTTTCGAATTGAATAACCCTTTTTATCAATTCGGGAGATCGTAGGAACATCTCCAAATAGGTTGATATCCAACCATAGATAAGAACAACCATGTCTAGAGTCTATCAGTTATTCTTAGCTATGAAGGTAGGTAATTATACCGTTACATATTATACATATGTAACTATCACATTATGCTATCAACTAATTGAATGTTTGCATANTTTTCTCAATTTGTATATCATTCCTACTTATAATCTCTCTGATCAGATGATAGCGGCGAAGCACATGTTTGGATCGCTGATGAGACCTTGGTTCCTTCGCTTGTGCAATAGCTCCATTGTTGTCGCAATAAACCGGTATTGCTTCATCAATGGTTGGAACCACACCAAGTTCTGAGACAAACTTCTTGATCCAGACTGCTTCCTTTGCTGCTTCCGAAGCTGCAATATATTCCGCTTCCGTGGTAGAATCCGCTACGGTGTCTTGCTTGGAACTCTTCCAACTTATTGCGCCTCCATTCAAAATAAATACGTATCCGGACTGAGATTTGGAGTCATCCTTATCTGTCTGGAAACTGGCATCTGTATACCCACGTATTACCATATCACCTTCTCCATATATTAGGAACACATCCTTAGTTCTTCTCAAGTACTTGAGGATTGTCTTGACAGCCGCCCAATGATCCATTCCTGGATCAGACTGGTATCTGCTTGTGACGCTCAGAGCATACGATACATCGGGCCTAGTACATAACATAGCATACATGATAGATCCTATCGCGGATGCATAAGGAATCTTATTCATGCAAATCCTCTCGTCTTCTGTGCGCGGACACATAGACTTCGAAAGGTTGATCCCATGCCTGATGGGAAGGTAACCTTTCTTGGATTCCGACATGCTAAACCTTTCTAGCACTCGGTCTATATATGTAGACTGCGAAAGACCAAGCAACCGTTTTGATCTATCTCTATAGATTCTAATCCCAAGGATATAGGTTGCTTCTCCCAGGTCTTTCATGGAGAAAGTTTTGGACAACCAAATTTTAACTGACTATAAGACTGATATATCGTTTCCTATAAGTAATATGTCATCGACATATAACACTAGGAATACGACTGCACTCCCACTAACCTTCTTGTACACACAAGATTCGTCAGGATTTGTGAGAAATCAAACTCTTTGATTGTCTCATCAAAACGGATGTTCCAGCTCCTGGATACTAGCTTTAGTCCATATATGGATTGTCGAAGCTTGCATACTTTGGTTTTATTGACCGATGTGAAACCTTCAGGTTGTATCATGTATACATCCTCAAGCAGGTTTCCATTAAGGAAAGCTGTTTTCACATCCATTTGCCATATCTCATAATCATAATGAGCTGCTATGGCCAGGAGCATCCGAATGGATTTAAGCATAGCTACTGGTGAATAGGTTTCGTCATAATCAATTCCTTATTTCTGACGATATCCTTTTGCCACTAATCTAGCCTTAAAGGTAACAACATTACCTTCCATGTCGGTTTTCTTCTTGAAAACCCACTTGCACCCTATGGGCTTAATCCCTTCAGGTGGGTTAACCAAGTCCCATACTTGATTTTGTACATGGAATCCATTTCCGACTTCATGGCTTCAAGTCATTTATCCCTTTCTGAATTTTTCAGAACATCTTCATAACTGATAGGTTCGTCATCGTTAATGAGTAACACGTCGTTCGATTCACTTATGAGAAATCCGTATCTCTCTGGAATATTGCGTGTCCTATCAGACCTACGAAGAAGTGGTGTTGTTTTAGGTTCAACTGATAGCTCATCATTATGAGTTATTGGTTGTGGGTCTAGACTAGGTGTCTCTGTAATGTCTATTGGAGTTTCTTGAACTTCTTCAAGTTCAATGCTACTCCCACTGTTTTCTTGTAAAAGAAATTCTTTTTCTAGAAATACAGCATGCCTTGAAACAAACACCTTTTGTTCCAAGGGATGATAGAATTGGTAACCCTTCGTTTCCTTAGGGTATCCAATAAATAGACATTTATCAGACTTCGCATCCAATTTGTCTGATACAGTCCGCTTTACATAAGCAGGACAACCCCATATCTTTAGGTGAGATAAATGAGGTTTCTTACTATTTTACGTCTCATATGGAGTAGTAGTGACTACCTTGGTCGGGACTCTGTTTAGCAAGTAAACAACTGTCTTAAGCGCATAGCCCCAAAAGGATTTTGGAAGAGTTGCATGATTCATCACAGATCTAACCATGTCCACCAAGGTTCGGTTACGCCTCTCAGATACACCATTATGCTGTGGTGTATATGACGGAGTCCATTGAGACAATATCCCATTGTCCCTAAGATAATCTTGAAACTCTTGACTTAAGTATTCACCACCCCGATCGGATCGAAGTATCTTTATACTTTTGCCAAGCTGTTTCTCTACTTCACTTCTGAACTCTTTGAATTTCTCAAAAGCTTCAGATTTGTGTTTCATTAAGAACACATACCCGAATCGTGAGTGATCATCGATAAAGGTAATGAAGTAGCTATAGCCTCCTTGTGCAAGAGTTGACATTTGTCCATATACATCAGTATGTATTAGATCATGCAATTCTCCCACTGGTTTACCTTTTTCGGAAAAGGGTAATTTGGTCATCTTGCCTTTTAAGCATGATTCGCATGTATCAAATGAACCAGGTTCAAATGATTCCAGAATTCCACATCGGTGTAATTTGGTCATGCGTTTCTTGCTTACATGGCCAAGACGACAATGCCACGTATAGGAGTCTATTTGATTATCTATTCGAGCACGTTTGTTGCTAATTTCGATATTGAAACGTCACCGGATAAATCTAACATATAGACACCATTGCATAAAGTTACGGTCCCATAAAGAACACCATTTAAAGTTATGTAACAGCAATTGTTACTAAAAGTTAAATGATAACCCTTTTCATTCAAGCATGAAATAGATACAATTTCTTTATTAATGAAGGAACAAAATAACAATTATCCAATTCTAAGATAAGTCCAGTAGGGAGCTTTAGCAAATATGTTCCGATGGCAATAGCAGCAATCTTTGCTCCATTTCCAACTCGCAAATTCACTTCTCCCTTGACGAGTCTTCTTCTATTCCTTAGCCCGTGTATGTCATTACATATATGTGAGCTACACCCAGTATCAAGTACCCAGGTGTACGAGGAAATATAGTGACATTCAATAACGAAGATGCCTGAAGAGGATGGGGTATCAGATGCCTTCTTCTTCAAGGACTCAAGATAAACCTTGCAGTTTCTTCGCTAGTGGCCCTCCTTGCCGCAATGATGGCAAGTGTTTTTTGGTGCTTTTTCAATCCTTTTGGCCTTAGTTAACTTATTGGTATCCAAAATGGAACGCAAATTCAGAGAAGACATAATCAGGTGATTATCCTAGAAATACAAATTGAGGTTATGTGATGAGAATGATAAAGAATGCATCAATATACATTAATTAAATCCTATTTATTTTTCGAATTGAATAACCCTTTTTATCAATTCAGGAGATCGTAGGAACGCCTCCAAATAGGTTGATATCCAACCATAGATAAGAACAACCATGGCTGGAGTCCATCAAGTTATTCTTAGCTATGAAGGTAGGTAATTATACCGATTACATATTACACATATGTAACTATCACATTATGCTATCAACTAATTGAATGTTTGCATATATCATTGGGTTGTTAACTCATTAACAAGTATGCAACAATATACATAGCACCCAACTGCACCTCTCTTTACATCGACCTTGGCTGTGGCACAACAAATCGATGCTCCAAGCTTAAGGTTGACCCATTAATCAAGAAATAGTTTTAATATGGTTGGAGCTCATTCAACCGTTTAGTCAGGCTTGGATGTGTCCAACAACCAAAACTAAGGATTGACCTCTGACTCCAATTATATTAATCATAAACTAATTCCATGGTTTGAACATGTTGAGGTTCAAGCCGGGCATGGATGTGTCCATCAACCCAAACGAGAAACAAAACTCTGGTTCTAACCATATTAATGGAAGGTGTTGGCCTTAATATTTTGTAAGGGGTTTTGGGTCTCATCTTTTTCTTTTAAGCACATTCATGACATATAATTATGTCATGTACTAACGATTTCCTTAATAAAGTATGTTTGTGACTTAATTTATCAAGTCTCATTAATTGAATTAGGAACCGGATTTCCTAATTCTAATTTCATACTTTATTCAAGGAATTATTTTGGGAAACAATTTCCTAAATTATCATAATCAATTTCGGAAATAATATGTTTAAGACTTTGATTTCTCTAAATCAAATCTTATTAAATTAAGAGACAGATTCCCTTAATTCAACCACATATTATTTTCATGAAAATCTTATTTAAGGAAATATACTCTATAGGAAACAATTTTCCTAATTAATTTTGGAGACAATAATATGTAAGAGCATCACCGCATAAATCAAATAAGGAAATTATCGTTTGGGAATCACTTCAAAATTTCCAAGATTTGATCACATATTTTATTTATGGAAAATTAATATCAATAACTTAATTTGGACGGCTCCCCGAGGCTCAATCCAAAATAAGAATTTATTGATAACATAATTTGGACGACTCCCCGAGGCTCAATCCAAATTAAACATTTGACAGTTTAAATTCAATTTAGGAAATTTAATTATAACAACTAACTTTAAATTGGACGGGTCCCCGAGGCTCAATCCAAAATAAAAAATTTTGTAAATAATTTAATTTTCAATTATGAATTTAAATGTCAATTAATATTCTCATAATTTGTCTAGACTTTCTTGAAAGAAAGTGCCCAAAATTGCGAGCTTTCCATAAATGGAAAGTTTCCAAAAATAAAAGGTTTTCTGAATAATTGTAAGTTTCTGGTACAAAGAAAACTTACGTATTTCCAAAATTGGAAAATTTCCAAAATTGGAAAGTTTCCAAAAATGGAAAGTTTTCACAATTATCATAAAATTTCAGAAACAGGGATATTTCAAAAGTTTGCGAAATTTCATGATGATTTCCAAACTTTGAAATTCCTAAATCGAAAATTTACCATAATTGGAAAGTTTCCATAATTGGAAAATTTTCCAAAGTTGAGATCATGACAAAGTTTTCCGCAAAATAATTATATGATTATGTCAAACACTAACCGGCTCTGATACCACTGTTGGGACCGGGTGCATGTTGACATGGATGCGGGTTCATAATTTTAAAATTAATTACGTGCAGCGGAAGGTTTAGCATAAATAATTTCTCAAATTATTTAACCACACATCTAAGCATGCAACTTTATCCTGTGTAGACATGATCATATATTTAAAATTTTGCAGAAACGTAAACTAATTTACGTATTACCTCACGTAACTCGAAGGAAGGGACGAGATCCAACCGTAAGCGTCCCTCGGAAGCTCCGCCTCTATTCGCGTCCACGCCGAGTATCTTCGGGATGACTTCGCAAAGCCACGAGTTTCGTGTTCTCGAGAACTACTAGATTCTCCGAGAACGCGACAAGAAAACCAAGAGAGAAGTAATCACATCGGAAAAACTCACTACCAAGGGCCGGAATCACAATTCCGGCGAGAAGGAGGAAGATGACTTGCGCCCAATCCCAAGGTGATAATGGCCGGAGAGGAAGATCGTCCCAACGGAAGAACTTTGTCTCCTCGGTGCTTTTCCTTGTGCTCACGACAAGAAGAAGGGAGAAGAGCCTTGTGGCCGGCCAAGAGAAAGAAGGGAGGAGAGGGAGAGAGCCCAGGCAAAAATACTTCGATTGATTTCCAAGTCTTGCCTTGGGTCCTTTATATAGTGGCCTCTCAACCGCCAAGTCTCTTTTTTCTTATGGAATAAATTTTCTATGACTTATTCCATCATGCCAAGTTTTATCATATTTTAATTCATGATAAAAACCGACCAAGTCTCCTTTTTTCTTATGGAATAAATTTTCTTATCATGGTAAATCAATCCTTGATTGATTTTATAAAATAAAATAAACCAATCCATGGTTCATTTTAATTTCTATGAAAAATAAACCAAACCTTGGTTTATTATATAAAAATTTATATCATCCATAATTTTATAAAACAAACCACACTTGGTTTATTTTATAAATTGAACCAAAAATTTGGTTCTCTCCCTTTGTTGTGGCCGGCCAAGCAAAGAGGATGGAGACCCTCTTTGGCCGGCCCATCCAAGCCACGCCCCAATGAATTAAACTTATTTAATTCATCTATTAAGTCTTCAAAAGACTTAGCCATTTTACGCTTCCGATGCGTCTCTGAAAAATTCAGATTCGACTTATCATTTGGCTTAACCAAACCTAATCTCTCTTGATTGAAAAATCCAATTTTCAACTCGTTTTAAATCCCTCGGATTACTCGTAGTACGTGTGACTAAATATGCTTTCGATTTATGTTGGCCGTCTATAATTAATCAATTATAGAACGATCATGAGTGGCACCTAGTAGTACATCATGATCCCCAATTAATCGAAAGATCAACGGTTGACCTCAGAAACAATTCTGAAACCCTTCAGCAGCTATAATGAATCGTGCCCCATTCCCTTCACCATCTTATACCCACTTAGTTCAGGACATGGTCTATGTGTGTCAGTCCCTACTAGGCTGACTACGTCACACCTAGCCCAAGTAACGTTTTCTCGTCCTACTGATTCTAATTACTCTCATGTATTTAAGAGATTCATACTCTGAACATGTCATGCTCTGGCCAGAGGCTTCGAGTAACAATCCGATGATAGGCCTTGGGTATACATCTCCTCGCAAGGAGTGGTGAATCCTTTGTAGGTTGTTCAAACATCTTCGGGCACTTCGGCTTATACCCAATCATCCTGGGTCCACACCTCCTTAGAGATTCTTGCTTAAGATGTCAAAGTATAAGTCTCCATGATCAAGATGAATTGAACACTGCAAGTCAAAGGAACATCGCACTTAAGCTGCAGTAAGAACTTCATTGACATATCTATATATAGACTACCATATGAAGTTTTTCAGCCAGTCACTCCAA
This sequence comes from Boesenbergia rotunda, assembly GCA_024364735.1. Lineage (NCBI taxonomy): Eukaryota > Viridiplantae > Streptophyta > Magnoliopsida > Zingiberales > Zingiberaceae > Boesenbergia > Boesenbergia rotunda. Next base: position 354,936 of record JAGFNQ010000925.1, read on the forward strand.
TGAACTAGTTCCCTTAACTAGCATTCATGTTTATCTCCGGACATCCCAATGTCACCAGCCAGTGAGAATCAGCTGATTAGAGAATAACCCATGCTTGTCTCAACAGAATTGATAGTGTCCGTATTTATTAATTCATCGATTAGGGACAATTTCAATACTTCACAATTGCACATGTAGAGATAATCACTAGTTGTGAATTCATCACAAATTCTCTTATGCTATGAATTGTATTGCGGACATTCAGTAAATGAGTTTAAGATCTCAATCAAATACACAAACATGTATACTCAAATAGTGAATATTCATTTATTAAAATAAATGATTACAATCATAAGGCGATTGCCTTAGGACACTTTTCTCATATCACTAACACAAAGCTCATAGTATTTTCTCAAAAAGTGCAAAATATCATTCAAAATGCAAAGCTTTTATAATATTTCTCAAAATGCACTAGTTATTAAAGTGAAAATCTTTCTATGAGTAAATCTTGTGAATTTATTTTTTAAATGAAGGTTTTTCTAAAGCAATATTTTTTAAGTGAGAATTTTTTTAAGTTTCAAAATACTTTCCTACAAATTCAAAATACTTTTCAAAGTGAAATTCTTTTTGGGTGCAATTTAAGTACTTAGTTTTATGCTATGCTTTCAAAAAGTTATACTATGTATTTTAAAAAAGAACCAAATGTTTTCATTGTTGGTGCAAATATTTTTGGTGATTTTTGATGTATGACAAAGGGGGAGAGGTGTGCTTAAGTTAGAATTTTTTTTTACTCTCTTACCAAAGGATCAAAAAATCAAAATATTTTTTTCAAAAGAGGGGGGGGGGGAGAGTGAGCGGAATTTTTTTTTTCATTTTATCCCAAGGTTGAGCCCATTCATCCAATCTAACTTAAGATATTGTCAAACATCAAAAAGGGGGAGATTGTTGGTGCAAGATGCATCAGTAATGTCCTCCTCTAAGTGTTTCAATGTTTGACAATATGCTTAAGTCAGTGATACATTGAACAACGGATGGGTAAGTCAAGAAAGGTGTAACAAAGTCAACAAAAGTCCTAGTTAACCTAGACACTAAGTCCTGGTTCTAAGAATTGAGCACGAAGACCTGGTTCGAGGAATTGGGCACTAAGACCTGGCCTAGGGTTGGGCACGAAGACCTGGTTCGAGGAATTGGGCACGAAGTCCTGGCCAAGGGTTGGGCACCGAAGACCTGGTTCGGGGAATTGGGCACGAAGTCCTGCCTGAGGGTTGGGCACCGAAGACCTGGACCTAGGGTTTGGGCACGAAGTCTTGGTCCGAGGGATTGAGCAACTTAGCTGAGCGATGACTAAGGATAGAAGTAGAGACGGGTCGAGGTTCGGATGTCTCGAGATCCGAGTGTATCGGAGGCTAAGCAAAAGTCCACCCGAATGGACTGGGTGGCAACCGTCTCCTGAAAGGAGTAGGTGAAAGGCGCATTCCCGAGAGTGGGAACTTGCGTCGGTTCGACCTAGGGTTTCGTGGAAATCCGAAGTCAGAACCATTTCATTAAGGCTAAGGTTGTATATGTGTTTGCTTTGTATTTGTGTATCTTGCAGGTACCGAGAATGGAAGACAAAGCAGGCAAACAACGCACAAAGCGGCTGGAAGGCTAGAGGCTAGGCGCCCCTTTTGAAGGAGGTGCCTAGATGGAGCTAGGCTCCCCCATCATCTAGGGCGCCTCCATAGAAGGAGGCAAATCGAGTCTTCATTCAGGCACCCCGAATGATACAGGTACCCTGGTTGAAAGCTGTATTTGCTGCTGCGTGTTCGAAGCAGAGATAAGCTTTGACTGGGTTCATTGAGGCGCCTGGGAGGTCCAGGGCGCCCTGGTCATGAGGTTTATCTACTGTGACGAGTTCGGCGCGGAGATAAGGTTTGACCAAGCCCTTTGAGGCGCCCCAGAGATCATAGGCGCCCTAATGAAGCCTATAAAAGGGGCTTCGACCCCAAGGCTCAGCACACAACTTTCTGGAACGATTCTAAGCTTCCCAAGTGACGATAAAATGCTAACGACGAAGCTCTACGACCAGGAGGCTCCAGGAGGAAGTGCGCGACACTTCGGAGCTCCAGATTGGCCGAGCTTCAACATTTGTTTGGTTTGAATTTTACAATTCCGCACTTATTTTTATATATTCTGATTGTAATTTCTGCATTGTAAGACGAGTTTCTCCGCCTCCGGAAAGTCTGGAAATGAGACCAATAGTGGACGGGCGTTCCCGTGCTTTGGCCTTGGATGTACTGACCCTGAGGGGGTTGGGAACCAAGTAAAAAATCCCGCATGCGCTATGTTGCTTATTAGTTCTTTTTGTTTTTGCTATGCTACTAACGCTCTGTTTAGAACGAACGAAAGTTTATGGGTTTCTGCAAAAGATTTTTACGGTCGATATTCACCCCCCCTCTATCGACGACATCGGTCCTACAGTCCTTACTGCTAAAGAGTACAAATATATGCTCTTTGAGGACTATCCCGGAAAGCCTAGCGAGAACCCTAGTGAGGAGCAGAGGGAGTGCTACAACTAGTGGTTCAAGGCAGATGAGATGACACGGTATTACATTCTGGCATCTATGTCGAATGTATTGCAACATCAGCATCAGGCCATGCCCACTGCTTGTGACATGATGCTGAACCTCAAGTAGCTCTTCGGGCACTAGGGTCGGGCCGCTAGGTAGGTTGCGATGAAGAACCTGATGACGACTATTATGGTCGAAGGGACACCCGTTAGAGAGTATCGATTATGAGGAGACCTTTTCGTCGGTAGTCATGCTTAAGTCTATCCAGATTCTCTTATCTATTGTCGCTCATATGGATTATGGGTATGACAGATGGACGTCAAGACAGCTTTCCTTAACGGAAGTCTTGAGGAGACCATCTACATGAAGCAACCAAAAGGGTTCATTGCAAAGGGCAAAGAGCATCTGGTATGCAAGCTTAATCGATCCATTTATGGATTGAAGCAAGCTTCGTGATCTTGGAATATCCGCTTTGATGAAGTAATCCAGTCATATGGATTTATTCAAAGCCCGGATGAGTCATGTGTATATAAGAGATGTGACGAAAACGTATAGGTGTTTCTTGTACTCTAAGTAGATGATATTTTGTTAATTGGCAACAATGTCAAAGTGTTATCAAATATAAGGGTTTGGTTGTCCAAACAGTTCGATATGAAGGACTTAGGAGAAGCGGGACACATCCTTGGGATCAAGGTCATAAGGGATGGCCAGAAAAGGATGTTGTGCTTATCCCAAGCTTCATACATAGACACTGTCCTGGCTTGTTTTAGCATGGAAAACTCCAAGAAGGGTTTTCTACCTTTCAGGCATGGAGTTCCTTTATCTAAGGAGATGTGTCCGAAAACATCAAAGGAGATACCAGAAATGAAGGTAGTTCCTTATGTATTGGCTGTAGGAAGCCTCATGTATGCTATATTGTGCACGAGACCAGATATCTACATTACCGAGGGTATGGTCAGTAGATATTAGAGTAACCCTGGACAAGGACATTGGACTGCGGTAAGACATATATTGAAATACCTGAGACGGACTAGGGATTATATGCTGGTTTACCGGGCAGACCAATTACTCCCTGTGGGTTATACAGATTCGGATTTCCAGTCAGATAGGGACAAGAGTAAGTCTATCTCAGGGTTTGTGTTTACTTTAGGAGGTGGAGCCATTGTTTGGAGGAGTGTCAAGCAGAAATATGTGGCAGACTCCAACTTGGAAGCTGTGTATGTGGCAGCCTCAGAGGTAGCCAAGGAAGTTGTGGCTCAGGAACTTCATGATAGACTTGGATGTGATTCCTGGTTTGCCCAGATCTATCACAATCTTTTGTGATAACAGTGGTGCAGTTGCAAACTCAAAGGAACCACAAGCCCATAAGGCGAGTAAACACATAGAGCGCAAGTACCACCTAATACGAGAAATTGTAAAGCGAGGAGAAGTAGCTGTCGCCAAGATTGCATCGGAGGGCAACCTGGCGGATCCTTTCACTAATGCTCTTCCAGCTAGAGCTTTTGACCAGCATGTGGAGGATAGGGAGTCAGATGTATGACAGTGAGAGAATAGCAGAGTCTTTGAGTATAAGTGGGAGATTGATAGATGTGTATACTAAAAGACTTATTCTTTAAAATATTGAAGAGTAATGGAGATAAATATAGTGAATGACTCTTAATGTATATTTATGTGATCGAAACGACGTCAGTCGTGAATCAAATATTAACTGAACATAGACGCAACGTAAACGAAATCACTATAAGATGAGATCGCAATTGGCATCACTTCACCGTGCCCCCATATAGTTTGGCGGCGGCCAAGGCGGTAGGATCACGATGACGCGAACGGCGTAATAGTAATTTCACTGACATTATTTCATTTTTTTTTTTTTTATTTATTTATTTTGAAGAGAATCACAACAACACTAGATGCGTATTTATATTAGTATATGCATAAAGTCCTTTACTTTGCATTGTAGATAACATGGTATGTGGTGACACAGGGAAGATCATTTTATCAGTTCCTTGCCTAGTATAAGCACAGGCTCATAGCCGAGATGGAATTGGACAAAACATCGGGATGGTTGTAGTGCAATTAGGTGTGGTTTGTCTTGACCATATAATTACATTAGTGTGCTTTGTGTGCATTGAGCAGGACCAAAACCAGAGGTCATCCAATTAGTACTGACTTAATAATTGGATTAGACCTCAGATTATTATGGAGTATAATCCTTGAATCTCGAAATAATAACGGGCACATATAATTAGTATTTATTTCTTTGATTTACCAATGAGCCAGATTTATTCTGCTAAATCGATAGGCCCGGTAAGTTGGGAAATAATATTAATTATATGGTGTGTTGTTGATTATTGATGGAATCCGTGTCCTGGTGAGTCGGGATGATGATGCCCTCTTGATGAGTTCATAAGATTCATCATGTTAAACCCTGCAGGTGGATTTGATCCAACATGATGATAAGGTTGAGTGATACTAGTCAAGGAGCCATAAGTTGATTAATTAAAATTGTCAGTAATTTATATTAATCGACGGACATTCAATATCATAAACACGGGGGGATGGATTGTTGGGGCAATCGTCCCAAGTATGATCGGGAGGATCATGGGTTTTGATGTGTGTGTCAATATGATTATGTTAGGGTTTCATGTTGATCTAATGTGTGTATGTGTGTGTGCAGGTTTGCAAAATACACATAGACTTGGTTCGATGTCTTGAGGTACGGTGAAGGGTGGCATGGAGGCAAGCCGTGGGCTTGTGTGCGTATCCGAGGGACCATGGACAAAGCAGGGACGATGGGCCGAGGGAAGCGGATTTCGAGGCGTACGTGAAGGATCGCATGGAGGCAAGCCAAGGGCTTGTATACGCATCTGAGAGACGAGGGCCAAAGTCAAAGAGGGTTTGAATACAACAAGTCGAGGCTGCTAGAGCAGGGACGATGAGCCGAGGGATGCGAACTTCGAGGCATGCATGAAGGATGGCATGGAGCAAGCCGAGGGCTTGTGTGCGCATCTGAGGGACGGGAGCCGAAGACGAAGAGGGTGCGAAGGCAACATATCGAGGCTGCTAGATGAAGAGTCAACCAGGTCGTGAGGGCCCGAGTGTTGAGGGAATTGTACTTGGGAACTAAGTCGTGAGGGTTCGAGTGCGGAGAGAAATGTACTCGGGAAGGGTAACCCTGGACTTAGGGATGGACCAGTCGACTGATCCAGGATCAGTCGACTGGTGTGACCGAAATTTGAAGAGTTAGGCTGCGACATTCGAATTCGAAAATTCCAGTCGACTGGTACTGGACCAGTCGACTGGTAATGCTCATATTCAGCATCGAGCTCTATTTAAGGGAGCTCGTTTAAGTCTATTTCTCCTTGGCGAAACTTGCTTGTTTAGAGCTTGTTAGTAGCCTACAGTGCTCAGGGATTGTCCAAGGTTTGTGGCAAAGTTTCTTTACCCACAAGGAGCGACAAGAGCAAGCAGGAGGTGCTCCGTGTTAGGATGTATACTAAAAACTTTGCCTTTTGGTTAAGGATACATCTACATTTTAAAGAGAATCAGAAAATCACACAGTGCATGTTTATATTAGTATGTCCACTAAACGTCTAATGCTTGGCATTGTAGATAACATGGTGTGTGGTGTCGTACAGAAGATCATATTATCAGGTTCCTTACCGAAGCATAAGAAAGATGCTCACAACCAAGATGGAGTTGGACAAACCATCGGGATGGTTGTAGTGTAATCAGGTGTGATTTATCTTAACCATAGGATTACACTAGTGTACTTTGTCTACATTGAGTAGGACCAAAAGAGAGGTCATCCAATTATTGTACTGACTTAGTAAATTGGATTAGACCTCGGATGCTATTATGGAGTACGATCTCTTAATCCTGAAATAATGACGGGCATATATTATTAATTATTATATCTTTGATTTACCAATGGGCGAGATCTATTCTGTTAGATCGATAGACCCGATAAATTGGGAGATAATATTAATAGTATGATGTGCCGTTGATTATTGATGGAATCCGTGTCCTGGTGAGTCAGGGTGATGATGCCCCCTTGGTAAACTCAAAAGGATCGTCATGTCAAATTTTACAAGTGGACTATGGTCCGGCATGTCGAAAAGGTTGAGTGGTACTAATCAAGGATCAAGAAGATAATTAATTTAATTATCAATAAATTAAATTAATTATCGGACATACGATATCTTAAACACGAGGAGATGGACGACTCGTAATAGGTGGAGCCCATATGAAAATATGGGGGTTGGTGAGGAAGTACAATGAGATCCTTTAGTGGAATGAATTTCCATTAATGGATCGGGTTTGGATCCATTAGAGGGCCAAGAACCAACTCCTCCTCATGTCCCTATCTTAGCCCAATAAAGCCCCATAAGAGTCATGATAAAAGGCCGGATTAATTAAGGAATTAATTTGGGATTAATTAATTTATTAATCTCGGATTAATCAAAGAATTAATCATGGAAATTATTCTATATAAAATTTTGGATGGAATAATTAAAGGAATTAATCTTGGATTAATTAAGGAATTATTCTATATAAAATTTTGAAATCAATCCATATTTAATTTTAAAATTTTTTCCAATTAAACATAACTAATCCCCTATATAAACCCCTACCTCTCTCCCTCTCTCTAATCTAACCTCTCCTCTAAACCCTTGAGTGTCGACGACAAAGGGAAGAAGTCTTCTCTTTTCTTGGTTTCTTTCCTCCTTCAAGGTTGCTATCGATCACAGAACAAGGGAGGATCCTTCTTCTTCCCTTGGTGGTGCACGACAAAAAGAGAAGAAGGAGAAACGGGCGGCGCAAGTGGTGGAGGTCGGCGCCGGCAGTGGAGGAGAAGAGAAGCTTCACTTCTCTTCTTCTCCCAATCTATTCTCCTACCTGATCTGTTGCAGATGTCCACAGGACAAGGAGAAGGAGTCTTCTCCTTTGTGGCCTGCAAAAGAGGAGAAGAGAGGAGAGTGGTGCGCCGGCAAGAGGAGTCTCTCCTTTTGGTGTTTGTCGCTGGAAAAGGAGAGGTTGAGGGAGAGCTCATCTTCCTTGTGGTGTTGCTGCCGCAAGAAAGGAAGAGGATAAAGAGGTTGGCTTCGTGGTGAAGGAGAGGAATTCATCCTCTCGACTTCATCTTGATCTTCTTCAAGGGCCGGCGGTGGTGAAGCAAAACCCTAACCCTAGGGTTTTGTGACTTGGCGCAAAGAGAAGGAGAAAAGGAAGGATTGATTCAAGGCCTTGGTGACTCCGCGTCTTGGTAGCTTGTCTCCCACACGACGTCCAGGAGGGGAGGGTCATAAGATAGAAGACTGCGAGGTAAACGACGAGGTATATTTCTCCCGGGCTCAGTTTTCGTTATGATATGTTTTAATTGTGCTATATTGCTTTGCCTTGTCATTTTATGTAAGTTAATTTATTATTTTGATTTGATATCATGGCTAATAATTAACTAACTGGACCCCAAAGATAAACACAAAAATCGGCGATCCAAATCGTCGTCGTTTCCGTGGTTAGTTAATCCGGAAAGTTACAAAGCCTTTTTGGCTAAGTTGTGACTTGGACTAACTAACACGACGACGAGTCGGTCGTCATGGGGACGGGTCTCTATTCGGATTATATTTTTAATCCGTGGACATAGAGAGGTCTTTCAGATATGACCCCGTGGTTGTCTTGGAAATCGCCAAGCCATACCTACACTCCGGGGAATCATCCACCGAAGGATTGGGATCGTTCACCTTACGGACAGCCGTGGAGTAGGAGTTTCATCTCTGAACCATGTAAATAGGTGTGCTCTTCCTGTGTGTTAGATTTAGGTTTTATTATTCCGCTTGCGCACTAACCATTGTAGGAAGATAAGATCGAAAAAGTGTTATTTAGCCCCCCTCTAGCACTCGGTAAGATCCTAACAAGTGGTATCAGAGCGAAGGTTCGCTCATCTACGGATCAACCGCTGAGAGAGAAAAAGCTAGAGGAGATGATGATTGAAGAAAAGTTGGATGATGACATCAACGTTCTACCTCCCTATATCGGAAGGATTTTGACTATTGGAGGAGGTGGACAAAGACTTGGTTCGGCATGGATTGGAATTATATGATTGCGCTTGAAGAACCATTTGAAATTTCAAAGGATAAGCACGGGAAAAAGCTCCGGCCAAGAAATTGGAATTAGGAGCAACAAGCACAAGCAAAGGCAAATGAAATGGTAATTTCAATTTTAGTTAATATTTTTCCTAATGAAATAAATAGTGGTGTAGGTGAATACAAAAGTGCACATGAGTTATGGAACACGGTGATAACATTCCATGAAAACCCTACACAAGCTAAATTAGTAGAAGAGCTCAAGAAAGTGAGCTCAATGGTCCAAGAAGAGGAGAAGGACCAATTGGATGAAGTAAAGAGTTCAACATCCGAAGAAGAGGATAAAGAAGAAAAAGAATTGTCCATCTCATCAAATGATGTGACTCAAGAGAATGAAAGATCATCCACTTCATCAAGGGAAGAAGAAGAGTTCTCCACCTCAAGAATTGAGGGGGAGGAGAGACCCTCTTCAATACCGGAGCAAAAAGAAGCCTCAACCTCCACCAAAGCAAGGACAAAAGACCACATCATTTGCTTTGGATGCAACAAGAGGGGGAACTACAAGGACAAGTGTCAATTAGGTAAAAAGGTGGTAAACCCTAAACCCAAGTCAATTCCTTTGAAATCTAATATGGGTTGTAGGGAAAAGGAAAGGAAAAAGCACATTAGATGTTTTACATGTGGAGAGCTAGGGCATTATCATACCAAATGTCCAGGAAAAGGAGAGCTCAAGAAATTGGAGCATTTGAGAAAGTGGGAAAAAGAAGAAAAGAAGAAAAACTTACATCAAGGGGGAGCTACAAGGGTAAGGGAGGTAATCCCTAACTTTAAGAATGTTTCAAATTTCACTATGTGTGCTAGAAATAATGAAAATTGCATGCCTATGCGTAATTTTGGTTTCAAGTATCATGATAAAAATAGAGTTACTATTGCGTGCCAAAATTCAAAGGAATCCACGTATCATGATCAATCTAGAACTTTTAGACCTAAGGACCAAGACATTAATCCTAAGAAAGGGAGACACATGCCTAGGCAAATGGGTAGATCTAGGAATGTCCAAAGTGGACATGGGGATACCAAGGTGAAGAACCTAGAAAGGAAAAATCAAGCTTTGAGGGCAAGACTTGATAAATTGGAGAAAACCCTAGATAGGCTGATTAGTGGATGTAGGGGCTTAGACATGGTGCCAAGAAGTCAACACCTCGAAAATGATAGGCCGGGTCTAGGATATCAATCTAGGAGATCAAATGAAGGTAGAAAATCATATGCAAGGATGTCATATGATTATAGCAAAGGGAAGATAAAAAATAGCAAGGAAAAGTCATTTAAAGGGGAAAAGAAAAAGTTAACTAAGGACAAGGTGTGGAAAGTTAAGGAAGCAAGGGTTGTAAGTCAAGAAGTATCGGAGGTACACCGGTGTGGTCTTGCCTTTGTAGATGAGTCACCTAGGGAGGTGACTAAGGCTAAGAGCTCAAGGGAGAGCTCTAGGAGTCAAATTGGGATCCATGGGCAATGGATCTAAGGAGGATTTCTCCTAAGAGATAAGATGGACTGTGGAATGTGCCAAAGGGTTTGGAAGACTAGTGTGAGTCTTAATCCTAGGGAGTTGGCACATTAAAAAGGGAGTTTTATGGATAAAAAGATGAAAATGAGACTACATTGCTTGGTAATTGATTTTCAATGTCTAGATGCCACATAAATCAATGCTAGGGATACATTGAGGTTGAGGATGAGAAGACGCATCAAGAAGAGATCAAAACTAGGACTTTAGGCCAAGGATAATTTGAACAAATTAGATAGGTTTGAACTTTATGTCAATCTTGAGATTGGGGATAGATGTATTCGAGAACATATTTTTCCTAAGTAGATATAGGTCCCACAAAACTCTCCATGAAATTTCAAATTTTTGGAGATGTGTGGAATTAATTATGCATTTCTGAAATTAGGACTGAAAAGTTGAAATTGGGGTATCAGTCGTCTGGTTCAGAATAAGTCGACTAGTCTAGTGCAAATCAGAAACTAAGTATTTGACAATACCAGTCGACTGCCCCTGGGGCAGTCGACTGATCTTTCTGTTCGGTTTCTCAATCGACTGCCCCTGGGGCAGTTTACTGATCCGCGAGGGTTTTAAAAAGAAAAGCCACGCGGGGGGGGGGGGGGTGGCTGAACTTAGGGTTTCAGTGCCACCCCTACGAGCTCTTGTCCTCCTCGACCTCCCCTCTTGCTCTGAGCCTTCCTAAAGCCATAAGATCACTTTCCTAGCCTCTCTCTACCTCAGATCTAAGTCTAGGGTTGAAAGAAACTCTCTTCTCGAGTCAATCTTCATCAAACCTTATCATGCAACGTGCGGGAAAACGATAACGACTTGTATGGTTTATTGTTCACATTTAGTTCATGATTTGTAACTAACTATCCCCTTTTACATGGTTTCCTTGTTTTTACTCTTTATTTGGGTCATTTTTGGTACATGCATGGGTAAATTGTATTTTAGAGTTGACCAAAAGAGAAGATTGGGTGAGGGTTCATCCCAACAGCGTCCCGCAGATCCTGAGGCACCTCGGTTCCGTTCTGAGAAATGTCGACGGATATTTGTCAACACCGACTTTGTAATGATGAACTGTCGGTTTCTTGACCGAACATACTTTCAAGAGAAGACCCCCCACATTGCTGAGATGATCACCTACTTTGGTCTAGAACAGTTAGTTTATTGTCAGCATTATGTTAATCTTGACATGTGTAAAGAGTTTTATGCCAACCTCACATGCATTAGTCCCGATGATGGGACTTATGAGTCTATGGTGGCAGGAGTGACCATCCCCTTTTCACCTATAGTTTTAGGAACATTTTTGGAGTGTAGGGCTTCCAACAATACATTCACATGTTTTCCAAAAGTTATCGAGCCTTTTAACTTTCCTAATGTGACCCTAAACCAAATTCATCAGTATTATTTTGAAAGACATTGATGTTCTATACAGCGCATTTTTGAAGCTAAGCGCATGACTCCTATTAGCAACGTGTTGTACAAAATTGTCTTAGATTGCATTTTACCTATTATTACCAAGGGAAGGTCGAAGATTCGACTGCCTCACTTGGTAATGATGTACGCAATAGAGAGGAGATTAGATATTGTTATCACCCTGTATGTCTTTGCATCCATTTTTCATTTCTCGCATAGTGTCAATACCAAGATCTACATGCCTTTCGGTCATGTTTTGATCGAATTCTTTGAGTCTAGAGGTATTTACACTACTAGGGGTCAGGTACATCGTCTGTCCAAGGACTACGACTAAATCGGCTCACGACAGCTGTCCTTGGCGGGGATTGAGTGCCGGTAGGGGGTGATGTCCTGGAGACAGCGCTCTGATTCCTCTAGTTCTGATGAGGAGGCTGCGCCTGCTGCTGCTGCTGGGGTGACACAGGAGGACTTCTCCCTACTACCGGCAGGCGCTCATGGACTGAGGGAGGACTTCCACACATTTCAGCAGCACCAGGTTGGTATTGATGGGGTGATTCACGGCCTCACAAAGCAGTTCCAGAGGTTCCAACAGAGGCAAGATGAGATATGTGAGATGATTCAACACTGGAACCCCATGTATTAGGCCCCTCCTCCTCCTCCAGGCGATGACATGTGATTCAGCTGATTTGATGATGAGGGTGTTGAGAGTGAACTTAGATCGAGCTTATTTTATTTGTCTCTCAAACACTTATTTTGATATTGTAATATTTGATAACTTCGGGGCTATGACCCTTGTGACACTTATTTTTATGCCTTATGGTTTATATGAAACTTTCAATCCAAGCTTTGGTATTATTTATGTGAATTTTCAATTCATGGCTTGATATTGCTCGTATTAAATGATATGATCTTGCTATTATGGACATAAGAAAATTTACATGTATATGTATATGTCTAGAGTTAAGGGTTGAGAAGGGGGGAGGGTTTATCATGTACCTTATCTTGAGGATATATATAAAGAAAAGGGGAGATTCGAAAACAATTCTATGTTTGAAATGATATAGGATAGGCTTGGCAAACACATAGAGTCAAATGTAGGCTTGAGAGTTGATACAAAATGATACATTTCCAAAGAATTGGAGTTTGTGTCAAAATCAAGCATATTTGGTATTTTACACGAAACTATATTTTTCTAGGGTAGAATATATCCTAACAAATATGCTTGCAAAATTTCAAAATTTTTCAAATTTTCTGAAATTTTCTAGGAGTTTCTGAATTTGGCCTAAAAAATTTAGAATTGCAATGTATCAGTCGATTGCCCCTGGGGCAGTCGACTGATCTTTTTGTGGGTTTGCGAAATGAAGGCACCAGTCGAATGATGTTGGATCAGTCGATTGATTCTTCTGGTTGTTGATTTTTTAGGGTTTTTCAGAAATAGATTGGGTTCTTTTTGAGTAGGGTTAGGATTGCTTGGGGCAATCTTTTTGATGATGTCAAAGGGGGAGAACTTGTGGTGTTAAGTTAGATTTGACATAACTTGGTATTGTGAAAAATTAAAAATTATGTGGAGGGCATGTTTATGTCTCTTAATGTGCTATGTCTTTAATTTTCAATTGTTATTGTTGTTGTTTTACCTAACTTAAATATATTGCCACAGATCAAAAAGGGGGAGATTGTTGGGGCAATCGACCCAAGTATGATCGGGAGGATCATGGATTTTGATGTATGTGTCAATATGATTAAGTTAGGGTTTCATGTTTATCTAATGTGTGTATGTGAGTATGCAGGTTTGCCGGATACACATAGACTTGGTTAGATGTCTTCAGGTACGGTGAAAGGTGGCATTGGAGGCAAGCCGTGAGCTTGTGTGAGGATTCGAGGGACCATAGAGAAAGCAGGGACGATGAGCCAAGGGAAGCGGACTTTAAGGCGTACGTGAAGGATGACATGGAGTCAAGCCGAGGGCTTGTATGCGCATCTGAGGGACGAGGGCCAAAGTCAAAGAGGGCTTGAAGGCAACAGGTCGAGGCTGCTGGAGCAGGGATGATAAGTCGAGGGACGCTGACTTCGCGGCATGCGTGAAGGATGGCATGGAGGCAAGCCGAGGGCTTGTGTGCGCATCTGAGGGACGGGAGCCGAAGACGAAGAGGGTGAGAAGGCCACAGATCGAGGCTGCTGGATGAAGAGTCAACTAGGTCATGAGGGTCCGAGTGCTGAGGGAATTGTACTCGGGAACTAAGTCGTAAGGGTTCGAGTACGGAGAGAAATGTACTCGGGAAGAGTAATCCTGGACTTAGGGATGGAACAGTCGACTGGTGTGACCGAAATTTAAAGAGTTAGGCTGTGACTTTCGAATTCGAAAATACCAGTCGACTGGTAATGGACCAGTTGACTGGTAACGGTCATATTCAACCTCGAGTTCTATTTAAGGGAGCTCGTTTAAGGCTGTTTCTCCTTGGCGAAACTTGCTAGGTTAGAGCTTGTTAGTAGCCTATATGTAACGCCCGCCCTTTTTCCCACACCTTATGGTGTGGCGAGAGGCGGCGTTACGCTAACATACATAGGCATATGAACATCTTAATGCAGCGGAATAATTTTTTTTTCCTTTAAACTTACTACATGAATCATACATATATGCTTAAATTATCATTCATGAACATGGTGACATTGTAACTTAGCATATTACTGGCATACATAGCGTCATGATATAAACATTCCATAACTTATTCATAAGCACCATAAGTAGCAAGTAACTTATCCATAAGCATCATAGGTAGTAAGTTATTTCTTAGGCATAACTATCATAAGTATAGCATAGAACCAAAGAAGGCATTTCAACCACAAGACATGCGATTAAGTGTAAATAGAAGAATCCTTTGCCATGTCACTGCCACACACATGCTCTTGCCCCTCCTGCTGCTTCCCTTAGTAACCTCTTGCTTGATCTGCGGTATAAGAAAAATAAGACTATAAGCATATAGGCTTAGTAAGACCCTTTCCTACTCACGAAAATTCATACGTCACATAAACATAAACATAATGCTTAAACCATACTTCTTATGGCATAATTCTTGACATGAACATAAACATAAACATACTTATCATGGCATCATTCTTAACATGAACATAAACATAAACATACTTATCATGGCATCATTCTTAACATGAACATAAACATAAACATACTTATCATGACATCCTTCTTAACGTGAACATAAATATAAATATACTTATCATGGCATAATGCATAACATGAATGGATGCATGAGTCAAATGCATATATCATAAGGATGCTTAATTTGAAAACCATAATTATAAATACTTAAACATAATCATAACATCATGGGGGTCCCCAGCTTGTACCACATTCATACATCATATGCGCGCATCCCTAAGTAAATACGAGGTAGTTAGTCTCGACCTACTAAGGTAGGAACAGCTACGGTAGTTCCAAAAACCGAGGCATTCTTAAGGTGCCCATCCCTGTTGGACAGCTACGGTAGTCCCAGAACCGTGGACAACTTCGGTAGTCCAGAACCGAGGCGTTCTTAAGGTGCCCATCCCTTGGACCCTTACTTCGGTCTGGTACAAGCCCATTCTTAAAAATAAAATACTTCACATGCTTCATCATTCATAGAACATACATAGCATAAACATAATCTTGTTTCATGGAGCATGACATAAGCATACTTGGCATTTCATCATTCATACTTAATTCATAACATCATTATGCCTTCATCATTCATACTTATCATTCATACTTGTCATTCATACTTAAGGCATAAACATTATCATGGGTCATAAAGCTTGCATGATTATGGTTCATAAGATAAACATGCATTTCATACATGGTACGTCTCATCTAACATACATAATCCTAGTATCCATCATAGGGCATGCATGGGTAAGATACCTATGAACACAATGCATACTACTTAGGTTCATAGCATTTAACATAGAACATGCATAGACTTCCATATACATATATCCATTATAAGCATTTAACATCCTACATGCAGTATTCTATTTAACATACCCCTTCATCAATTATATATGTTCATGGTATAGGGTCTACATATTTATAGGTAACATAACATATAACTTAGACATGCAACGTCATGGTATATAACACATAAAGCTAGGGTTTTAGTAACGAAAAGACTCTTACAACATGCTTAATCATATACCTACATCATAGTAAACCATAAGCCAGCATCCTTGTACTTCATTCCAACCCTAACCTAGATTGGGAGTTTGGCCGAATGTCAATAGAAGAGGATCTCTTCATTCAAGCAACATGAGAAAGTCCCATAGGTAAAAAGGGACCCATACATTACCTACAATGTCATAGTGAGTCATTGGACCCCATATTTAGAGCTAACCCTAAATCCTAGTCATCCCACTTGCCCTTGGCCGAAACCCTAATGGGTCACCAACACATGAAGAAATTCATAAAATTCCAAATTTACATTTAATACCTTACATATAATTCCATAGGAAAACATTAGAGCTGTTGTTTGGAGTTAACCCTAACTCCTTGCCCTATAACACATCTTGGCTGAACCTTACAAGGTTCATAAGGCATGTAAAAATTCACATAAATCACCATGAACATCCCTTGCATCATGAGAAAACATAAGAAACATCATTAGGAAGTTAGAATAAATCCTAGCCTTGGAGTCATGGTGGTGGCCGAAACCCTAGAAGCCCACCTTCATGGATTTCTCAACGTAGATCTTGAAGCAAAGACTTAAATCATGATAAACATCAAAGGAAAACCATTATACCACAGGTGAGGGAGTCTTACCCTTGTTGACTTGGTTTTTAGACCTTAAATAGAGAAGATGATGAAGACCTTGTTGTCCCTTGATCACCCTTAGCCTTTGTAGCCTTGTAGGGAGCCTTGGATCTTCAAGAAAAAGTCCCCTTGTGAAGCTTTTCCAAGGGGAAGGAGCCTTGGTGGGTTTCAGCTAGGAGAAGGAAGAAGAGGGAGAGGAATGGCTTTTGTTGGAAGAAGGAAAGAAAAGAGTAACTCCTATGTCTCCTCCTCTCTCATCCCCTCTTTTATACCACATGAAGGGGGGCAAGTGAAGGGTCATGGTGCCTCTTCTCTTGATGACTCTTCACTTCCCTAAGCCTTAACCAAAATCCTCTTCATTCTCTACTAGCACTTCCTTGCTAGGTGAATTGGTTAGTGCATGCATAGTGTTATACTAGGTCCAAGGTTCAATCCTTGGTGCATGCACTTTATTTTTTTTATTTTAATTTATTTTTCTTTTAAATTTCGGCAATGCCCCCTAAGGCCTACCCATAACCATGCTAATATTCCTAATTTAAACCCATTTCTATTTATATTAAATTCTACCCAAAATCCACTAATAAACATGATACTAGAAAAACCCATGTAAAGCCCCTTAGCACTTAGCTTCTTATTTTATATCGAAAATCATGGATCACCACGCTAGGGTTTATACTAGTGTCCCCATGTTCCTTGAGAATCTATCTAGGCATGGTCAATATTTTTAAAGAAAATATTGAGAAAATTTTCTGGATCGTTACACTATAGTGCTCAGGGATTGTCCAAGGTTTGTGGCGAGGTTTCCCCACCCATAACGAGCGACAAGAGCTAGCCAGAGGTGCTCCGGGGAATTATCCACCTAAGGATCGGGATCGTCCACCTTACCGACAGCCGTAGAATAGGAGTTTCATATCCGAATCACATAAATAGGTATGTTCTTCCTATGTGTTAGATTTAGGTTTTATTATTTCACTTGCGCACTAACCATGTAGGAAGATAAGATCGAAAAAGTGCTATTCACCCCCCTCTAACACATGGTATGATCCTAACATTGATGACTCATAATAGGTAGAGCCCATATGAAAATATGTGGGTTGGTGAGGAAGTTCAATGGAGATCCTTTAGAGGAATGAATCTTCATTAATGGATTGATTTTAGATTCATTAGTGGGCCAAGATCCAACTCCTCCTCTTGGTCCCTACCTTAGCCCTATATAAATCCCATGGGATCATGAAACCAAGGCTTAATGATCCAATTGATCAACCCAAGGCTCTCTCTCTTTTCCTCTCTCTCTTCTCTCTCCTTGGTGACGGCAAAGGCGTGAGAGTTATCTCCTTCTCCCTTTCTTCTTCCTCCCTCAACCTCTCGGCAGGTGGCCATCACTAGACAAATGGGGACCTCTCTTCTATCTTTTGTGATGGCCGGTGAGGAAGGTGTGGTCGCCGGCGGCTAGTAGGCAGCGAGAAGGAGGGTGTGGCGGCAGCGGCACAAGGTGAGGGAAGGAGTGGTTTTTCCGGCCGGTTAGGTAAGGAAGATGGAGGACTTTCTCCTTCTTTTCTTCTTCACTTTCCTCTCGAGGTCTGCTACTGGTCCGGCGGGGTTTGGGTGCCTTACGGTGGCCAGCAACGCAAGGGAAGAGGAAGGGAGGCCGGCGGGTAAACCTTAGAAGCTAGGGTTTTGATTGGCTTGAAGAAGCAGATTAATTGCATCCCTTAGTGATCTTGGTTCTCGATAGCTCGTCGCCCACACGACGTCCGGGAGGGAAGGGACATAAGGTAGAAGGCTACGAGGTAAAGAGAGGTATATTTCTTTCTCGACTCTTTTATTTAGTCTCGTCATTCCATGTGAAGAATTAATTAATTATTGTGTTTGATTATTTGTTAATTAATGTTCAATAATTAATTAATTGGAACCCGATAATAAACATAAAAACCGGCGATCCACTCGTCGTTTTTTCCGCGGTGTTTGGTTAGAAGAATTACAAGACTCGATCTTTGTGATTGGCCAAGTTGTAATTCAGACTGAACGATATGATGACAAGATGGTCGTTGGGAGACGAGTCTCCATTCGGATTAATTTTTTAATCCGTAGACATGGAGAAGTCTCTCAAGGGCGACCAAGTGTTCTCTAGGGAAACTAGCCAAGCCATACCCAACACGAATCCCCATAAGAAAGTAGGAAGATCTGTCTAACTTGTCAACGATTGTACCATATCTAATAAAGTATGATTTCTCCGCTCGGACACACCATTCCATTGTGGTGTTCCAGGTGGAGTGAGTTGGGATATGATCCCACACTCTGCTAGATGGTCACGAAAACTCTTGGCTAAGGTATTCACCACCTTGATTGATCGAAGCATCTTAATACTCTTGCCAAGTTGGTTTTGTACTTCACTCTTGAATTCTTTGAACTTTTCAAAAGATTCCGTCTTGGGTTTCATGAGATACACTTAGTCGTATCTACTGACATCATTAGTGAAAGTGATGAAGTACTGATAGCCTCATCTAGCTGCGATATTGAAAGGGCAACATACATCAGTATGTATGAGTCCTAACAAGTCTGTCGCTCTTTCGCCGTGTCCACTAAATGGAGTCTTGGTCATCTTGCCTAGAAGATAAGATTCACATGTCTTATATGATTCAAAATCAAATGAGTCCAGTAATCATCCTTATGGAGCTAGGATATGCGACTTTTATTTATTTGACCCAAGCGACAATGGCAGAGCTATGTTTGGTTCATATCATTCGATTTGAACCGTTTGATATTTATGTTATAGATTGGGTTCTCTAAGTCTAGAAAATAAAGTTCATTCATAAATGTGCACTACAATAGAACATGTCATTTAACATTGTAGAACAACATTTATCCTTTATGATAAATGAAAAACCTTTTTTGTCCAAACAAGATACAGAAATTATGTTCTTAGTTAGTGCAGGTGCATAAAAGTACTCCTCTAGTTCTATGATAAGCCTAGTGGGCAAAGACAAGGAATATGTTCCTACAGCTATAGGAGCACTCTTGTGCCATTGCCTACTCCTTGGTCCACTTCGCCCTTTGTCAATGATCTAGCTCTTCGAAGGCCATGCACATTAGTACAAATGTGAGATGCATAACTAGTATCTAATACCCAAGAAGAAGAAATAGATATATTGACTTCTATAACAAAAATACCTGAGGCAGAAGTCTCATTTTTTTCTTCTTTACTTCCACTAGGTAGAGTTTTCAATTCGCTTCCAATGTCCGGTCTCACCACAGTGAAGCAGGTCCCTTCCTTAGGCACCCCGCCTTTGGCCTTCAGTGTAGTAGAGTTGGCCTTTCCTTTGGCTTGGGTCTTACCCTTACCCTTAGGATTCCATTTGCCTTTGCCCTTTTGTACCATCAGTACATTACTGATCATGGTTTTCTTGAGATTGGGTTCAGCAGCTCTCAATATGTTGTGCATCTCCGGCAATGACTTGCCTATTTTGTTCATGTTATAGTTCATGACAAATTGATTGTATCCTTTCGATAACAATTGCAGGATAAAGTCCGTGGCCAATTGTTGGCCTAGTGGAAATCCTAGTCTTTCAAGGTTCTCGACATTCCCAATCATCTTGAGTACGTGAGTTCCTACGGGAGTTCTTTCTTGCATCTTGCATGCAATAGGGCCTTAGACACCTTAAACCGCTCGTGCCTAGCTTGCCCTTGATATAGTTGTTTTAAGTGCTCAACCATATCATGTGCAATCCATGTTCTCATCTTGCTCCTGAAGCTTAGAGTTCATGGTGGCAAGCATGAGGCATGATACATCAAGTGCATCATCCTGATGTTTCTTGTAAGCAACTTTTTTGACGCGAGTGATGGTAGTGATGGGTGCTTCTGGAAGAGGTTGTTCTAGGACGTACAATTTTCATTCTTGTTTGAGGACGATCCTCAAGTTTCTATACCAGTCCAAGAAATTAGCTCCGTTGAGCTTGTCCTTCTCAAGGACAGATCGTAGAGAGAGAGAGAGAGTATTTGATGTTGGGATCTCCCGGCACCAAAACATAAAACGCAGCGGAAACAAGATCCCTCGAGCGATCCATGCGAAAGAAAAACTCGTACAAAGTTTATCTATCTAATAGATCTATCTACAGTGTATACCTTTGGAGCGTGCTAATAAGGCTCGCGTGTCGTACCGCGAGTATCAAATACAATTAAGATATCGAACACCTCTACACTAATGTAGCATAGAGTAACTCGAGTCGTCTCCCAACGAATGTAGTTGGTACATGATAAATCTCAGGATCGTATTTTATTGCTTTTGGATTTTTGATATCAAGCTGGGGTTTGGATTTGAACTTTAAGACTACGAAAAGACATAGCAAAGCAGGTATGAAATCTAGTCTAATTAAGGAAAGACAGTGCAGGTAATGAAATCTAATTTAGCCTGACTATAATTGCGATAAAGAAAAGACAACTAGAAATTAAGCATCAACAAAACTAAACATGGAACAAAACCTACAACATTAAAGAGATCTAATCTAACCTAACTTAATTGCATGTAATGAAGACATATAACTAAAAGCAATAGGAAGAGCAACACACAATAAGAATTAAGGAACTAAGAAACATCACAATTGAAAGTACTATTCTAAGAGGCATTTGACAAAACACAAGTTGAGCATGTATTAAAATGACAAAGGTGCGTGCCATTTGAATTGGGGAAGTTCATCAAATACAAAATTCAACAACTATCTCAAACATTCATCAATTAATAGCAATCTTCAACTAACAACGCAATTAACCCACCAAATCGGATAACTAAGCTACTGCCGAAATTTGAGTTGCTGCCAGAAAGTGAAATTGCTGCCAAATCTATTGTGAAGAAAGGAAATTCTGTCGAATGAAGAGCTGTGGGTATGGATGGAATTGCTATTAAGTATTGTGGCTGCCGAATCTCGTTGAAAGGATGGAATGCTGTGAATGAATTGCTGCTGCTGGATGCTGATGAAGAAATCTTAGGACAAAAAGTGCTGCTGTGAATGAATTGCTACTGGAACTAATCAAAAGATGTATGAATTTCTGGATAGAAGATGACACTGCTGGATCTGCAATTATGATGAAGTGCTGGAAATTGAAACTGCTATGAAGTGGATCGCTGAAGAAAACAAACTGTGAAGAATTGGATCAGATGAAGAAGAATATGCTGGGCACGAAGAAATAACTGCTGGAATTAAATTGCTATGAATGAAATTACTGGAATTGAAACTACTGAGAAAGAAAATACTGAAGAAAAACAAAACTGGGAAGAAGATCTAATGGCTAACGACGGTGGATATGGAGATCACTTCCCTCAACCCGAGAAGAAGCTGGCGAAGGAGATGGATAGGAAGCGGCGGCGATGAAGTCGACTAGGGCTCGGAACCCCCAGAGCCCTAGCTTGTGGTGCTGGACATGTTGCGACGGCTGCGTTCGGCTAGGGTTCGGAACCCCCAGAGCCCTAGCTCGTCCGGCCGGCGGTGATGAAAATGGAGGAAACTCCTCTTCGAACCCCAAAAGAAGAGATGGAGTGGGAAGTGGAAACCGGCCGGCGGCGATGAAGATGGATGAGAGCCGCCGGCGGTGAGAGTGGAGAAAAGGTGATCGAGTCGGGAACCCCTCGTCTCGTCCGTGTGTGTCGCCTCTCCACTTCTGCCCTAGCTCGCGCATCTGCCCCTTTTTGTTCCGCCCGCTTCAGCAATTGGGTTTGGTTCGACTCAGCAGTTGGGTGTGGCTCAGCTTGCGCTTGAGTTCGGCTCAGCTTGCGCGGTTCAATTAACCCTAGGTTCAGTCCAGCCCAGCCAGCAGTTGAGTTAGCTCATCAGTTGAGTTCAGCAGCTAGGTTCGGTTAAACAGATCAGGTTTCAGCCCAATTCTGGTCTAGCAGATTGAGTCCAGTCAACCAAGCCAGAGTTCACAGCTCAGAAGAGAATTAACAATGGACGGCTGAGATCAATTTGACTTCATCCAACGGTCGGATCTCTTCAGATCTGAACCAAACTCCACAGATCTCAATCAATGGTCCTGATCTACCTGTCCCCAGCTCGGATTAACCAGATCAGTGGCGGATGGTCCAGATCTTCCTTTTTCTTGAATGGATGGTCTAGAACATCTTGAGCTTGATCCAACGGTCAAATTACTTCTGATTTAGCTAAAATTTTCAGATCTTGATCTATAGTCATGAGTGATTCTATCTTGAACTCGGATTGACCAGAAGTTGACCGATGGCTTAGATCTAACCGTTCTCTGGAATGGACGGCTCCTAATAATCCGATGTTTGATCCCTTTGATCTGGATCCAATGCTGACTCAAGTCTGACCCGATTTGATCTAGGTCCATGATCAATTGAAGCCTACAAAATGATATTCAAATTTAGTGCCAAAAATATCCCAAATATATAAAGATTTGAATTAAAAGCCAAAATAGAGGGAATACATGAAACCTAATACAATTGCAAACTTAAGCATATAAAATGTGGATCAAACATGGATTTTAGAGCCTAAAATAATTAACAAAAATGATGGTTATCACGTGCCCTTTCGCTTATCCCACTCGTCCAAGATGCGCTGGATCTCTTGCACGTTCAAGTGTCCGTGCCTCTATTCGTATCCACACGGACACGATCTCTCAACTTCGGGAAGAACTACCTTAGTTGTGCTAGCAACTTGAGGTAGTTCATAAGACAACCAAGAACCCAAAAGGGTTTCGGCCAAGAGGGAGAAGAGGAAGAAGAGTGGAAGGGAAGAAGGGAAAAACTCTCACTTGTCATTCAAAATGACTAGACCATCTTTTATACTCATCTCATGAATATGAAAAGTCTTTTGTCTCTTTGGTTTCCCTTCATTAAAGCCAATAAAGAGCACATCTTTTCATATGACTCTTCACCTTCTCTTCATCCAATGAAGAGAGATTTTTCTCTTTTCTTCATTAAACACTTTAATGAATTTCTCCTGCAATTCTAACCGGGCCTCTCGGGCTTCCGACTAGGTCTCCCGACCACATCTCCCAAGCAAGTCCCTGAGCTCCCGACCAAGTCTGCCGAGCAAGTCGCCGAGCTCCCGACCCAGTCTGTCGAGCTCCTGACCTAGTCTGTCGAGCGCCGAGCTCCCGACCCAGTCTGCCGAGCGCCGAGCTCCCGACCCAGTCTGCCGAGCTCCCGACCTAGTCTCCTGAGTTCCCAACTCGAGCTCCCGACCTAGTCTGCCGAGCTCCCGACCAAGTCTCCCGAGCTCCTAGCCCGAGCTCTCGACCAAGTCCCTGAGATCCTGACCCGAGCTCCTGACCTGAGTCTGTCGAGCTCCTGTCCTGAGCTCCTGAACTCCTGAAGCATCATGTCCTTAGTGTGTGACCCAATAGGTTCTTGTGTCGTTGGCAATGCGCCTAAACTCTTTAGACACATAAGCAATGAGCGGCATCTAGCAATGCATCATTGTTACCCAAGTAACAAGAAAAGTCGAGATCTGACTAAACCTCCCTAACTATGATAATGTATGACCTTGTCCTTCTATCCTTGATATCTAGATTGACCAATGAGGCATAGACCGTGTCATCCTCAATCAATCTATGTTTTTCTTGATCCCTGAGTAGACTCACTCAAACAAATGAGCTCAATATCTCATATTGACTCATTTGAGCCTGACCATACGTTTTAGTAGTCCTACTCGATCAAGGGGCCCATAGATATCACTCCCGTCATATGAGAGGGATAGATCTCATCTACATCACTTACATCCCTTCGCATAATTGATTACATACCCAGTGATCGCCTTTATAGTCCACCCTATTACGGGTGATGATTGACGATACCAAAGTACATAACTCCTTATGTAGGGAACCGTTGTGACTTCAGGTCTAAGGACTATTCATACTAATAGTCACATGAGAAAGTTTATGACACTCATATGACAATCTATGAAACATTCTCATGGCGGGTCAATTCAGTATACATTCTCTAATATATACTCATGTGTCAACTTGATATCACATATCCATGACTTGTGAGCTCAAGTCATCAATTGACCTACATGCTAGTCTCCATGCATTAATATTGTCCTTGAATATTAATGCTTGATTAGGAATAGTTTAGTATAGTGTTCTCTACATCATCTCACTATCGATTCAACTAATCGATATGATGTAGATAAGAATCTACTACCCAAGGACATTATTATACTTAGTTATTTGGCACAAATAATAAAGTAAGTATAATAACCAAACATGTCTTTATTAATGATAGAATATGATACAAAAGTCCCTAGTCAATCATTACATAATTGGCTCTAGGGCTCCTACTATCATTTGACGTGTTAGGTGACATGGTGATCTTCAACAAGAAAAAAACATACAAAAATAATTATCATATCTAAATCATTTAATTAGGTCTTTAATTAAATGATACTCCCACTGAATTGTAGAGCTTTGGTAGGGGATAGTCATGGATGTAGGCAAACTCAATTTGTCCACACTACTAGCCCCAAACCAAATAGCAAGTATCATCATGTGGGACAAGATCCAAATTATACCTCATCTTAAGTTAGCTTTGGCTAATCACCCAAGACATAGTATAATTAGGTAGGTAATATTTTACCTATTACATCTTATGCAACTCTTGGAAAAAGGTCAAGATCCACAATACACATCATCTTGAGATAGCTTTGGCTAATCACCTAAGACGTAGTATAATTGTTTTCTTACCCAGGTTTCCCAACTTTTGGGATATGCCTCTAAGTTTCTCAATCCAATTGAGGTGACTTAGTTAAGTCTCACCCAAAGTTTGATGGTGGAACATCATAATTGTCCTCTCACACTCTATCAAGATAAAATGTGTTGCTTTGCTTTGGCAAACCCAACAACAAATGATCGAGGTAGTTTATGTTGGATCGAGAAAACCGATAGAGGGGGGGTGAATATCGAAAATCATTTTTCGGAAAACATAGAGCAAGTACGCAGCGGAAATTAAAAATGACAACATAGAGACATAGTCGATTTTACTTGGTTTGGAGCTTGTGTCGACTCCTACTCCAAGGCCCACGGTCGTTAACCGTTTACTTTGGGTAATTCTATATACGACGCAAATAGTTTACAAAATTTGATTACAAAATAAGTGTAGTAAATAATAAAAAAACACGCTCTTCTTTATCGACGTCCGGAGTAGATCGACTTTTTCGGAGCAGCGGGACGTCGTCGGCTCGAGTTGGAAGGTTTCCGGAGCAAGGCGCGAGAGCAGAAGAGCTTTGAGACGTTGAGTGAATTGATGCTTGAAGCCTGGGGTCGAGGGCCCTTTATATAGGGCCTGGGGGCACCTGGGACGTCGGGGGCGCCCCCACATGGCGTTTGATCCGGTTGGATCTCGGTCACCGTCTGATCCCTTCCTTCTCGGGATAGATGTTGACCGGGGCGCCCGGAGCGCTCGGGGCGCCCGGTTTGACCGGGTCAAACACTTATCCTTTAGGCTTCGCTGGGGCTGCTTCGATGCTTTGTTATTGGGGG
Source organism: Boesenbergia rotunda (assembly GCA_024364735.1). Taxonomy (NCBI): domain Eukaryota; kingdom Viridiplantae; phylum Streptophyta; class Magnoliopsida; order Zingiberales; family Zingiberaceae; genus Boesenbergia; species Boesenbergia rotunda. The sequence continues at coordinate 380,793 of JAGFNQ010000925.1, forward strand.
CGCCCGGGACGTTGGGGGCGCCCGGGAGCACGGGGGCGCCCGCAGGATGCACTGTCGAAGCTTGCTTCTGATTTGTGTGTTTTGTGTTCACCTTGGGGGCGCCCGGGACACTCCGGGCGCCCTAGTCAGCTATTGCCTCACTCCTTTGAGGCTCTCTGAGCTGCAGACTCTCATTCCTTCGGTCCTGCATCCAGGGTTAGTCCAAAACACAACAAGACATTAAAAGGATGGTTCATACAGCCTTAGCTGTCTTGGTTCTGACTTTGGTCTCCAAAATGGAGCCCTAGGTCGAACCGATGCCTACTGTTCCCTCGACGGGGAACGCGTCCTCACCTACTCCTCTCGGGAGAATTTACCTGATGCCAACCGTTCCTCTGGTTGGACTTTTGCCTGACGGTCCTTTGTCAGGTCTTGGATGCCGAGCTGCCCTTCGCCCGGTGCCTAGCATTCCTTCACTAGGGCTTCAGTCCCAGGCTGTCCTTCGCCTGGCGCCTAGCAGTCCTTCGCTAGGGCTTTTGACTCTGGCATTCCTTCGCCAGTGCCTAGCAGTCCTTCGCTAGGGCTTTTTACCCTGGCATTCCTTCGCCAGTGCCTAGCAGTCCTTCGCTAGGACTTTTCCTGCACACTAGAGTAACTTGTTAGAAAACAAGTAAGACTTAACTTTTGACCTCTGTTGCCATTATCAAAACACAGGTTTGACTTGGGTGCATTATGCACCAACAATCTCCCCCTTTTTGATTTATGCAACCCTAGTTCAAAAAGTTAAGTTTAATCAAGCATGAAAAGGTTAAATTTTGTTCCCTCCCCCTGGAAAGAATCTCCCCCTAGATTTTTCAAAAATTCGTGGGGTTAAAAAAAACTTTACTTGTACTTTGAAAACTTAGGTTTTAGGTACTTAGCAATCTTTTAATAACTTAAGTTAAAAGTACATAGGAGAGTTTTTGAAGCATGATTTTAGAGTACTTAAACAGTTTGAAGCCTTAAGTTTTAAGGTACTCAAAAGTTTTGAAAGTGTTAGCTTAAGTACTTAGTAGGATTTAAAAAGCTTAAGTACTTAGTAAGATTTAAAATCTTAAGTACTTAGTAAGATTTGAAACACTTTAGTACATTTGGAAAACTTAAGTACTTAATAAATAAAGTACATTTGGAAAACTTAAGTACTTAATAAATTTGAAAAACCTAAGTACTTAGTAACATTGTACTTATACAGTTTTGAAAAACTTAAGCTTAAAGTACTTATAGAAAAATTTTTTTGACAAGCTTAGGTAAGACAATTTTGAAAAGCTTAAGTATTTTTGAAAATTTTTGAATAAAGGATAAGAAAATTTTTGAACTTTTTGAATAAAGGATAGAGTTAAAAAGAATTAATTTTACTCTCTCCTTTCCTATCTCTCCCCCTTTGCCATATATCAAAACAGATAAATACAGCAGAAATAAGATTGCATAAAGGAAATAAGTAAGATTTTGCTGTACTGAACCAATTCATAATAGGATTTAAACCAAATCAGTCAATTTTCTCTGTAGGGACCTATCTAACCCAATTAGCTACTTACTAACTGTTATAAACAGTAGTTTTTGCTAGGGTTAGTCAGGTTAAGTGTTTCTGTTCAAGTTAGATTTTCTAGACTTGACACTTAACTTGATTGCTGTGTAAGTTGTATTTAGTGCCCCAATTACTGCAGATGCATTGACTTAAAGTATCTTGAATTAAAGCAAAGACCTAAGCATCTCAACCCTTTCTAGGTTATCAATCAAAAGTACCCTAAGGTGCTTGTGAGATGCTGGCTTCTAAGTCTATAGGTGCATGCAGTTCTAGGGTTAGGGCCTAGGCTAGGTCCATTTTCGAAAAAGCCCTAGTTTTGAAAGGGGGTAGTTTAAAAAAAATAAAACTAAGTCGAAAATGAAAACTGATTTTGAAATTAAGTAAAACAGTTTTTCAAATTCTATTTTTAGAAACAAATTTTTAAATCAAGTAGAGTAGTACGAGAATACAAACATAGATTTAATCTATTCTACAAGCACAATCCTAACTGCCTAGATAGTCAAATGAAATAAGTACTTAATTCCACAAGTCAACAGAGAAAAACATAACAGTCATACAGGTCAAACATAAGTCAACCCTACTAGGTAGGGGCAGTCAGATAGCTAATAGTACAATGCTAATCAGATTTAAGACGAGGGACGGGATGCCATGAATCGAATCGTGCCATCATCTCAATGTATCGTGCATCAGCGACTTCTCGATCGGCTCTACGAGCTTCCATCTGCTCGATGTGATAGGCCTCGACCTCCTCTCGGAGACTCTGTATCTGTGTCTCCATATGGGTCACTCTCTCGTAGAGTGTCGGTGGAGCGGGCTCGTCTATGTGGGCTCGGGCTGCTGCCGCTACATCTCCAACGTCAACCTCTATCTCCTCGTCTGAATCGATCGGTGCCCCGGCCTGCTGTCGTCTCCAACTCAGAACCCCGGTGGCCGATACCTCTAGACCCGCTAACGAGAAGTTCCTAAATCCTATTTCATCAAAGTCGGTCATAGCGGTTATTTCACCTACGGCAATGTCACGACCGTGGTGATGAAGGAGAGAGGTGACGATGTGGCAGTATGGGGTACGCACTCGTCCCTGGGTCGTAACACTGGACGCATGCAGAATAGTATGAAATATATGTAGTCCAATGTCAATGTCAAGGTGATGGACTAGGGCATATAGAAGGAAGGCATGAAAGGGTCGTATGGTCCTGAGATCTCTAGTGGAGAGTGGTAAGATACAGCGGACCAGGACTCTGTACAGGACATAGTCCTGTGCCTGAAGGTCAACGGCTTGGAATCGTCTGTTTGCGGGGAGTCTCGCTTCCCTATAGAAATAGGAGTGTATAGTGTCTAGGGTAATGTGAGAATAGGGAGGATCAAATGGAGGATTCCTATGTGGATAGCAGCAAAATGTGGACTGGGTGGGTCGTAGTCTAAGGAATCGGTTAAGCAAATAAGGGGTGATAGACAGAGGTATCCCTTGAACAGTAGTGTTAAACATGAGATTATCTTGTCGAACTATGTTATTGTAGAATTCTGCACATAAGGTTTCATTGATGGTATGAGTGCAGAAGACAAGATTATCTAATTGATAGAAGTTTATTATATTCATGGCTAAGGGGCATGATTGAGTAAAGAAATGTCGATTAAGATAGCTTGTCTTAATGGGTTTGTAAATGGTTTGGGAAAACTTATTACATAATTCTAGAGTGGGGAACCTAGGGTCGGGACTTGGTTCGGCACCGGGGTTTGCTTGGTTTGTTCGGCGTCTTCTAAGAGAAGAAAGTATGCATTCAAGGAAAGTTTGAAGGAATTAAAAAAAATATCTTAATAGCAAAAAAAAATTATACCGGGCAGCTCGGGGAGGCATGGTTGAGAATGAGGAAGCACACTTGATCTCCTTGGAGGGAAGAAAGTGAAGAAGGAAGTTGATTTTTGGGTGTGGGAAAGGGAGAGGGTTCGGATGCCTTTATATAGGCATTTCCATGGGGGCGCCCGGGAGCTTCCGGGCGCCCGGGACAGGCCATACTGCCAAAGGCAGTAACTTTGACTGCTTGGGGGCGCCCGGGACGACCCGGGCGCCCTCGACAGGCTGCTTTTGCAGCTTTTGCTGCATTGATTGTGATGGGGGCGTCCGCGTGGGCTCGGGCGCCCTGGTCAAGGGTCAGAGGCAGCTTTTGCCTCGAGAGAGGGAAAAGCCATGGTGGGGGCGCCCGCATGGTTCCGGGCGCCTGGGTTTGTATAGAAAGGGACAAGCTTTATGTCTTGTCATCGTTTGACCATGGTTTAATCAGTTTGACCATGGTTTGAATTGCTTTGACTGTGGTTTGACAAAGTTGACTGTGGCTTGACCATGTTGACCAAGGTTTGACCGAGTTCTGAACTACAGGATTAACTCAGAATTAAAGAATTTACAATTGAGTCTTAATCCTACTGTCTCACCCAAATCTAGGGTTTTTAATCACGTTAGCCTTATAGGTTTCGTGAGACAGGTTTTGATAGTTAAGATTATTTTGAAAAGCATGGTTTATTTTGAAAACTTAATTAATTTTGAAAAGATATTTAAATCTACAAATAACTGAAGTTTTGTGTTAGATTCGAATTTGACAAAAAATAATTTGAATTTGAATTTCAAAAATTGGCTTCCAGGTCTTGGCGAGGCACTAGGCCTTCTTTGGCCGTAGCCTTATGGGATCATCCACCCTTTCCTTGACAAAGCCTTTTAATGAAATTTCATTTTCAAAATTATTCTTTGAAAAATTTCTGGTCTAACTAGTTTGGGTCTTGGATCGGTAGCTTCGGCTAGTTCCGCCAAATTGGCTTCCCTAACGTACTATCATCTCACCTTCACCCAATACTATGTTGTCAAGTTTCAGTTAAGTGTGTTTGGTCCTTATACTAACCATTCCTAAGCCTAAGCATGGTAAATTGCAGAAATTTAAATAAACAATCAATCAAGCAATTGCAATCAAGAATAAAATTTTTTATCTAACAATGAATATAGTTTTTAGTTTGGCTCCCCCTGGACTAAAGCCACGGTGATGGTTAGGCAAGATGTGAATCTTGTCCTTGGGGATCCAATACTGATTTGATCCAGTTGGTTTGTTCAGGTATAGTTTAGGTACCCATGCCTGAATTTTACCTCTGGGTTGATTCAGTACAGCAAAGTAAGATCTTTGCCGGGATTTGGTTCTATAGCCAAGTCCGGATCGATTTAGAACTGATTTATGTTTTCCAAGAATCATGTCAAGACCCTTGGAACCAGATGTAAATCGTTCTAAAGCTGATCTAAGATCCTTAACCTGAGTTTTCAGGGAGGAGTTTTCCTTTTCAAGTTTTTCAACTTGAGTAGGAGTTCCTTCCTGAACCTTCTCGGTTAAGGGTTTAGAGTCAGCTCCCTCTTTCAGGAGTTTTACTTCCTGTCGGAGGGATTCGACTCGGAGTTTGGATTTTGCCAAATCTCGAGAAAGATATGAAATTAGTTCACTTAATTGACATCTATTGAAACCAGTTACCTTAATTTCACCGTCTTCTGTAAAGGCCAGCTCGCCGTCGTCCTGTTCTGATTCTGACTCAGTCTCGACTTTTTCTGAGGTGGTCAGAGCTAGTAGGTTTGATTGGGGTGCTTCTTCTTCTTCTTCTGAGGAAGATTCGTCCCAGGTTGCTTGGAGCGCTTTCTTTCTTCTTGTCATTTTGATTTCCTTTAAGTTTGGACATTCTGTCTTATAGTGGCCCTTCTTCTTGCACTCGTAGCAGGTTATGTTGGGCTTGTTTTTGCCATTCGCGGGTTCAGCTGGTTCATCCTTTCTTCGGCTGATTTTCCGTTTGTTGGTTCGGTTCTTCAGCTCCTTGTAGTAGCTTCGGGCTATTCGGACCAGCTTAGTTTGATCTCCTTCTTCGTCTTCTGAGTCTGAGTCTGAGTTAGACTCGGGTTCAGGTTCAGGCTACTTCTTTGTTGTCCTTCCAGTTTTACCTGCAACGAAAGCAATACCTTTCTCGACCATATTGGTGTTAGTTTGTTCGTGCAGTTCTAGTTCGGAAAACAATTCGTCTAATTTTATTTTTGAAAGATCCCTTGAGACCTTGTATGCATCTACCATAGATGCCCACAAGGTGTTTCTAGGGAAAGCGTTTAAGGCATACCTTATTAAGTCACGGTTTTCAACCTTATGACCTATAGTGTGAAGACCGTTCATCAACTCTTGGATTCGTGCGTGAGCTGGGCTGCTGTTTCGTTGTCGGCCATCTTGATTGTGTAGAGTTTGTTCAGGAGCAGATCCCTCTTACTGATCCGAGTATCTGATGTTCCTTCGTGCAGCTCGATCAATTTTGCCCACAGCTCCTTGGCACTGTTGAAGGGGCCCACGCGGTTCAGCTCCTCTTTCGTCAATCCGCATTGAAGAGTCTGAGTCGCTTTAGCGTCGGCTTCGATTTTTCATTTCAGAGCGGTGTCCCACTCTGTGTAGCTTTGAGGAAGTCCATCAGCATTTTTGGGTATCTCCAGTCCGGACTGGATGATGATCCACATGTCCACCTGAGTTTTCAGGTGGACCTCGATTCGACTTTTCCAGTAAGAAAAGTCTTCTCCATTGAAAAGTGGAGGTCTGGCGGTGCTGAATCCCTCTTGTATGGCTATTTGATCTGTAAAAGAAAACTAACAAAAAATATCAAGACTTGGTCTTGGATTAGTGCGGATAAGGATAATAAAATAATAAAAAAAAATTTGGTAAAAAAATTTTTTTTGGTAAAAAAAATTTTTTTTGGTAAAAAAAATCGAATGAGAAAAAAATCTGAAAAATTTTCAAACTGGTAGTTGCACCAAGTTTGAACTTCCCTGCTCTGATACCACTTGTTGGATCGAGAAAACCGATAGAGGGGGGGTGAATATCGGAAATCGTTTTTCGAAAAACTTAGAGCAAGTACGCAGTGGAAATTAAAAATCACAACACAGAGACACAGTCGATTTTACTTGGTTCGGAGCCTGTGTCGACTCCTACTCCAAGGCCCACGGTCGTTGACCGTTTACTTTGGGCAATTCTATATACGGCGCAAATAGTTTACAAAATTTGATTACAAAATAAGTGCAGTAAATAATAAAAAAAACACGCTCTTCTTTACCGACGTCCGGAGTAGATCGACTTTTTCGGAGCAGCGGGACGTCGTCGGCTCGAGTTGGAAGGTTTCCGGAGCAAGGCGCGAGAGCAGAAGAGCTTTGAGACATTGAGTGAATTGATGCTTGAATCGTGGGGTCGAGGGCCCTTTATATAGGGCCTGGGGGCGCCCGGGACGTCGGGGGCGCCCCCCACGTGGCGTTTGATCCGGTTGGATCTCGGTCACCGTCTGATCCCTTCCTTCTCGGGATAGATGTTGACCAGGGCGCCCGGAGTGCTCGGGGCGCCCGGTTTGACCGGGTCAAACACTTATCCTTTAGGCTTCGCTGGGGCTGCTTCGATGCTTTGTTATTGGGGGCGCCCGAGACGCTGGGGGCGCCCGGGAGCACGGGGGTGCCCGGGAGCACGGGGGTGCCCGGGAGCACGGGGGCGCCCGCAGGATGCACTGTCGAAGCTTGCTTTTGATTTGTGTTTTGTGTTCACCTTGGGGGCGCCCGGGACACTCCGGGCGCCCTAGTCAGCTATTGCCTCACTCCTTTGAGGCTCTCTGAGCTGCAGACTCTCATTCCTTCGGTCCTGCATCCAGGGTTAGTCCAAAACACAACAAGACATTAAAAGGTTGGTTTATACAGCCTTAGCTGTCTTGGTTCTGACTTTGGTCTCCAAAATGGAGCCCTAGGTCGAACCGACGCCTACTGTTCCCTCAACGGGGAATGCGTCCTCACCTACTCCTCTCGGGAGAATTTACCTGATGCCAACTGTTCCTCTGGTTGGACTTTTGCCTGACGGTCCTTTGTCAGGTCTTGGATGCCGAGCTGCCCTTCGCCCGGTGCCTAGCATTCCTTCGCTAGGGCTTCAGTCCCAGGTTGTCCTTCGCCTGGCGCCTAGCAGTCCTTCCCTAGGGCTTTTGACTCTGGCATTCCTTCGCCAGTGCCTAGCAGTCCTTCGCTAGGGCTTTTTACCCTGGCATTCCTTCGCCAGTGTCTAGAAGTCCTTCGCTAGGACTTTTCCTGCACACTAGAGTAACTTGTTAGAAAACAAGTAAGACTTAACTTTTGACCTCTGTTGCCATTATCAAAACACAGGTTTGACTTGGGTGCATTCTGCACCAACAGTTTATGAGTACCAAACTTTGGTAGGCATATCGAGTTGACTTAATTAAGATAAATATTTATTTAATCATGCATCATATACACATATTGCATATATCAACATATAAGCGGTAAAATGTGACATGGTTATAACCCGTATACTATGATCTTTTGAAGCCAATGAGAAAATTGATGGTCAACCTAGGGATAACATCTTCTCCAAGTGTATCTTTCGGTCGTCATATGTCATCGACATCCTTCTTGTAACTTCACCCTTCAATAGATATTTCACTCCTCATTTTGTACATTACAAATTAGAAAAACTCGAGTTATATTCAAGTCTAAATTTATTTTATAACTAGAAAATAGAGATAAGGTACGACATGTAGGCCATATTATGAATTACATTACAATATGCAAACACACATATACATCCAATCATATTGGGGTTAAGGTCATAACCATGCATCATGTCATCAATCACACATAATAGATTTAGGACATCAATTTTTATTATGATTGTAAAAATGTTCATGAGCCGAAACCATATGTTATAAAATTTGTTGAGCACAATAGGACCATAGCACACATTCATATTCATATGATAATGCTATGGACTTTTAGTTTGATCAACACAAACTTTTGTATCTCAACAAATGCTCATACATTATACAATCCATAATAAAATTATGTCCTACTTCTATATCACATATGAAAGTTTTTCTAAACTTTGTATGATCTTTCGCAAGTGACTTTAATACCACTGTAGAGATCTATAGTCAAAAAAATATTTAATAATTGCAGCGGAAATAATAGATCCCACGAGTGATCCATGCAAATGAAAACTTATACAATGTTAATTTATAAATTTCTATCGTATAGATATACCTTTAGCGTGTGCCCTTCGCTTATCCCGCTTGTCCGAGGTATGCCGGTTATCTTACACATTCAAGTGTCCATGCCACTATGAGTATCCACACGAACACAATCTCTCAAGCTTCGGAGAAGAATCACCTTTGTAGTGCTAGCCACAAGAGGACATTCACAAAGCAAGAAGGAGAGGGAGAAGAGGGTATTCGGCCAAGAGAAGGAAGGGAAGGAAAACGACAAGTTCTACATCCAAATGATAAGAAAAACTCTTTTATACTCATCCTATGAATATGAAGACTTTTTTCCCCTTTAGCTTCCCTCTATTAATGCCAATAAAAACCTAATTAGAGCACATTTTCTCATGTGGTTCTGAAACTTCTCTTCATCCAATGAAGAGAAACATTTCATATTCCTCTATTATTAATTTATTAAACATTTAAATGAATAAATATCTCATTTAAATGTGGTTGAGTCTAATTTAAATGAGTCAAACTCAAATTAGATCTCAATCTCATAATCCAATTGGATTCACTTGAGTCTAACTCAATTAATCCATTCGGATCAAATCTTAGTCAAATTAAGATCAATTAATCTCCGAAGCATCATGTCCTTAGTGTGTGACCCAATAGGTTCTCGTAACGTTGGCAATGTGCCTAAACCGATTTAGATACATAAGCAATGAGCGGTATCTAGCAATGCATCATTGCTACCCAAGTGACGAGAAAGTCGAGATCCGACTTAACCTTCGTGACTATGACAATATATGACCTTGTCCTTCTATCCTTGATATCTAGATTGACCAATGAGGTATAGAATGTGTCATCCTCGATCAATCTTTGTATTTCTTGATCCTCGAGTAGACTCATTCAAACAAATGAGCTCAATATCTCATATTGACTCATTCAAGCATGACATGCATTTTAGTAGTCCTACTTGATCAAGGGGCCCAAAGATATCACTCTCGTAATATGCGAGGGATAGATCCCATCTACATCACTCACATCCCTCCGCATAATTCATTACATACCAATGATCACCTTTATAGTCCACCCTGTTTCGGGTGATGTTTGACGATACCAAAGTACATAACTCCTTTGTAGGGAACCATAGTGACTTCAGGTCTAAGAACTATTCATACTAATAGTCACATGAGAAAGTTTATGATACTCATATGACAATCTATGAATCTTACTCATGGAGGGTCAATGTTAGTAGGAGCCCTAGAGCCAATTATGTGATGATTCACTAGGGACTTTTTGTATCATATTCTATCATTAATAAAGGCATGTTTGGTTATTATACTTACTTTATATTTGTGCCAAATAACTAAGTATAATAATGTTCTTGGGTAGTAGGTTCTTATCTACATCATATTGATTGGTTGAATCGATAGTGAGATGATGTAGAGAACACTATACTAAACCATTCCTAGTCATTCATTAATATTCAAGGACAATTTTAATGCATGGAGACTAGCATGTAGGTCAATTGATGACTTGAGCTCACAAGTCATGGATATGTGATATCAAGTTGACACATCGGTATACATTGTTGGTGCAAGTTGCATCAATGATGTTCCTCTTTAAGTGTTTTAATGTTTGACAATACACTTAAGTCAGTGATACATTGAACAGACAAAGGGGAGTAAGAGAGAAGTAACCAAAGCTGAAGAAAAGTCCTAGTTAATCTAGGCATCGAAACCCTAAGTCCCAGCGAAGGGCTGCTGGGCACCTAGCGAAGGGCTGTTAGGTATCGAAACCTTAAGACCTAGCGAAGGGCTGCTAGGTATCGTAACCCTAAGACCTAGCGAAGGGCTGCTAGGCACCTAGAGACGGGTTGCTAGGAATCAAAACCCCAAGACCTAGCGAAGGGCTGCTAGGCACCTAGCGAAGGGCTGCTAGGCACCTGGCGAAGGACTGCTAGGGAAAGAAGACCTGGCGAAGGACTGCTAGGCACCTGGCGAAGGATTGCTAGGGAATGAAGTCTCGATCCAAGGGACTGAGCAACTTAGCTGAGCGATGACTAAGGACAGGAGTAGAGACGGGTCAAGGTTTGGGCATCTTGAGGTCCGGAGGTATCGGAAACTAAGCAAAAGTCCACCCGAAGGACTGGGTGGCAACCGTCTCCTGAAAGGAGTAGGTGAAGGGCAAGTTCTCGGGGATGAGAACTTGCGCCGGTTCGACCTAGGGTCTCGTGGAGATCCAAAGTCCGAACCAAGTCCTTAAGCCTAATATTGTATGTATATGTGTTTTGTGTTTGTGTATCTTGCAGGTACCAAGAACCAGAGACAAAGCAACTTGCTGGAAAAGGGCTGATGGGGGTGCCCCCAGTGTTGGGGGCGCCCAAAGCAGAGTATAAGAGCCAGGGCGCCTAGAGCAGAGCATAAGAGCCAGTCTTGTGTTTAAACTATGATTGGGGGCGCCCGGAATGATGGGGGCGCCCGGAGTAAAGAAGAAAATGCAGTTTTCGTGAAGTAAGTAGAATAGGTGTCAAGGGGGGCGCCCGGAAGGTCCGGGGCGCCCGGGTTGAAACCTATATTTGCTGTTTCAGGTTCGAAATGTAGATAAGCGCTCAGGAGGGCGCCTGGGAGGTCCGGGGTGCCCTGGTCAAAGATTTTATCACCTGCGGTGAGGTAGGCGCAAGGATAAGGTTTGACCGGGTTTATCGGGGCGCCCCGACGTCCAGGGCGCCCCCAGGAGTGCTATATAAGGGGCCTCGACCCCTCTGCTTCAACAACAACTTCCAAGAGTGATTCCAAGCATTCTAACCGACGACAACACGCTAGAGACGAGGCTCTAAGACTGGGAGGCTCCAGGAGGAGGTGCGCGGCACTTCGGAGGTCCAAATCGGCCGAGCTTCAGACCTTGTCTTGTTGGTTTGCTTTTATTTAATTACCGTACTTAAGGTTCTATATTATTGCTTGTAATCCTGCACTATAAGTCGGGTTTCTCCGCCTCCGGAAAGTCCGGGAAGGAGACCAATAGTGGACGGGCGTTCCCGTGCATAGGCCTTGGATGTACTGACCCTGGGGGGTCGGGAACCAAGTAAAAATCCGCTGTGTCCTTTGCTTTGTTTTTCGTTCTATTTATTTTCTGCTGCGCTACTAATATTCTAAGTCCAGAACGAACGAAAGTTTTACGAAGAATTCCGAAAGATTTTTCACGATCGATATTCACCCCCCCTCTATCACGGCACCGGTCCTACAATTGGTATCAGAGCTGAGCCACTCTTCACCGGACTAACCGCCGACGGAGCATCGACGCCAGGAGTTGAGGGGGAGACCAGGGGTGAATCAGGTATTTTTAATTTTAAAATGTCCATTTTTAAATTCCATATTATCTGTTTCACGTGCAGGGAGAGAGGGCACTACAAAAATCAGTGCCCTACTCGTAAGAATCGTTCGTCACCGGCGGCAAAGGAGATACCAGCGCCAGGAGTCCGGAAAAATAAGAATCACGTGCAATGTTTCAAGTGCGAAAAATTCGGACACTACAAAAACAAATGTCCGGCAAAGATACGAAAAATTTATGTTCCAAAAACTTTACAAATTCCTGCACTATCTTATGATAACTTAGTTAATTTTCTTGATAAATTAGATTACCTGCACAATAGAATTAATATCTTGCATGTCAAATTAGAAAATGCAGATATGACTAAAATATCAGAAATTAATTGTTTAATTCAGAATATCAATTCAGTAATTGATAAAATTAATTCTGATAATTATTCTGATAAAATTAATTCTGCTAATTATTCTGATAAAATTAATTCTGATAATTTTTCTGATAAAATTAATTCTGATAATTTTAAGTCTGATAATTTTAAATCAGATAAAATTAAACCTAAGGATAAATCGGAATTCAAATTCGAAAATCTTAAGGATAATTCAGAATTCAAATTCGAAAATCCTAAGGATAATTCCGAATTCAAATTTGAAAACCTTGAGGATAATAAAGATAAAATTCTTCTAGATGATAACTTAATTATGGATAATATTGAAGATTATTACAAAACCCTAATCAGTGGCCCAAATTACTCCACCTATGTTGAGGACATTGAAAGATCTAATGTTGAAGAAGAGATAGAATTTTCTAAGATAAAGTCCATAGTCAATAAAAATTACAAAAATTCAAATAAATCAAAATTACTAGAAAAACTTGAAAAGATAGATAAAGATGAAGAAGAAATCTTCAAAATAATGAAAATGATGAATTTAAATCCACAATTATTAATTAATCATTTCAACTTTAATTATTCGAATTAAATCTTAATTATTCAAATTCGAATTAAACCTTAATTATTCAAATTAATTAAATCTTAATTAAATTCAAATTAAATTAAATTCAAATAAAATTAAATTAAATTAAATTCCAATTAAAATTAAATTCAAATTAAATTTAAATTCAAATTAAAATTAAATTCAAATTAAATTTAAATTAAATTCAAATTCAAATTAAATTAAATTTAAATTAAATTCAAATTCAAATTCAAATTAAATTTAAATTAAATTCAAATTCAAATTAAATTAAATTCAAATTAAAATAAAATTCAAATTAAAATTAAATTCAAATTAAATTCAAATTCAAATTCAAATTAAATTCAATTCAAATTAAAATTAAATTCAAATTAAATTCAAATTCAAATTAAAATTAAATTAATTAAATTAAATTAAATTCGAATTAAATTCATTTTAAATTAAATTCAAATTAAATCCTAATTAAATTCAAATTAATACAAATTAAATTCAAATTAAATTCAAATTAAATCCTAATTAAATTCAAATTAAATTAAATTCAAATTAAATCCTAATTAAATTCAAATTAATACAAATTAAATCCTAATTAAATTCAAATTAATACAAATTAAATCCTAATTAAATTCAAAATAATACAAATTAAATCTTAATTAAATTCAAATTAAATCTTAATTAAATCATAATTAAATTTTAATTAAATCTTAATTAAATTCAAATTTAATCTTAATTAAATCTTAGTTAAATTCAAATTAAATCTTAATTAAATCTTAATAAAATTCAAATTAAATCTTAATTAAATTCAAATTAAATTTTATTAAAACTTAATTAATTTCAAATTAAATCTTAATTAAATTCAAATTAAATCTTAATTAAATCTTAATTAAATTCAAATTAAATCTTAATTAAATCTTAATTAAATTCAAATTAAATCTTAATTAAATTCAAATTAAACCTTAATTAAATTCAAATTAATTAATCTCAATTATTTAAATTCAAATTAATTAAATCTTAATTATTTAAATTCAAATTGATTAAAATTAAAATTAAGTTAAATTCAAATTTAAATTAAATTAAATTCGAATTAAACTTTAATTAAATTCAAAGTAAAATTAAATTCAAATTAAAAATTAAGTTGAATTCAAATTAAAACTCCAATTAAATTAAATTCAATATGAATCCTAATCAATTAATTTCTAATTAATTCAACATCAATTAATTCGTAATTAACCTGAATCCAACTAAAATCTTAAATAACTTAAACTCAAACTAAAATAAAATTTTACCCAAACTGTAACAATTAAAATTAATAACATTAAATATGTCAAAGTGGGTTGACATATTCGCGGGTTCACACGACATGTATCAAATCGGGAATTTGATACATTTTTAGAAACCTAAATAAAATAATTTGAATTGGTTGACTCATGCATAATTGTCATGTCATGCATTTGCTACTTATTTTAAATATATGATATGTCATTCATATTTAAATTTTATGCATAATTTCGAACGGCTATAGGAAAAAGAATGATTGAAACTTGATCAACCTAGTATTGGGTGGAGGTGAGATGATAGTACGTTAGGGAAGTCATCTTGGCGGAACTAGCCGAACCTACCGATCCAAGACCCAAACTAGTTAGACCAGAATTTTTCAAAAAGTGATTTTGAAAATGAAATTTCATTAAAAGGCTTTGTCAAGGAAAGAGTTGATGATCCAATAAGGCTACGGCCAAAGAAGGCCTAGTGCCTCGCCAAGACCTGGAAGCCAATTTTTGAAATTCAAATTCAAGTTACTTCTTGTCAAATTCAAATCTAACACAAGTTTCAATTAAATCTTAGAATTAAAAATAAATTAAAAAAATGATTCAAGCATCTCACAATACACCTATAAGGCAATCATGCTTGTTGCATTGATACATCTAAAATGGGTGAGATGTTAAGGACTAATAAATTGAAAAATGTTTTTCAAAATTGTTTTTCAAAATCATTAGAATATTTTTCTAAAAATATATTTTTAAAATAGTATTTCAACATAATAATGTTTTATGGAATTCATGCTTGTCTGATTGAGTATACATATTATACGTTTTTCAAAAATTATATCTTTTCAAAAATTGTTTGACTCACGCAATTAGACACAAGCCTCTTAGGACAACACTAAAGTTCCTTAAGGCACTTAGATAGAGTCAAACGGTATCGGATACAGGGGGAGTGATTTTCATTTTTTTTCGAAAACTACACTGTAAAAATTACTATTATTTGAAAATACTTTTCGAAAACTGAGCTTTAAATCGTTATCACTTGTATTTTTCGAAAAAGGTTTATGTTGTAAAATTTATCTGTCTTGTTTGATTTTGATAAACCCTAAAGACACAGAGGAAAGTCCACTTCATAATCTACAAGGACTCCTAGGATGTGTCAACTTTAGTGGGAGTATAAATCAAACTTCAGAAATAATTTTGTTTAATTAATTGTTTTGAAATTATTAGATAATTTCTTTAATTTGAATCAAACCTTAAGACTTAGAGGAAGAGTACTTGTGGTCAATAAGCTTCCCAGGACTGGGTCAAGTTTAGGGGGAGATCAAATTAAAAGAATTATTGAATATCTCAAATGTTTTCATGCGCTGTATTTTCAAATCTTGCTAGAAACATAAGTAGTTTTTCAAAATACTATTAGTTTATTGTTTTCGTGTGACCTATGAAATTATCTTTGAAACAATATTTACTTGAGTTTGAAGAAATTCCAGGACACTTAGGAAATGGCCTTGTAGTCAACAAGGTTTCCCAAGATAGTGTCAGACTGGAAGATAAACCAAATTAAGTAATATATTGGGTCTTCAAAAGTTCACACATTTTTCAAAATGCACCAGCATATATTTTCAAAATGCACCAGCATATATTTTCAAAAGTACTATCATTTTTTTTCAAAATTCTATTAATATTTACTCGACTTTGAAAAATTTCCAGGACACTTAGGAAAATGTCCTTGTAGTCAACAAGGTTTCCCAGGATTGTGTCAGACTGGAAAAGAAACTTAGTCAAGTAAAATATTATGTTTCAAAAATTACTTATATTCCTCAAAGTCTCATCTCTTTCAAAAATAGTTAGTACTTGCAAAATAGGCATAATATTTATATTTTCCAAAATAATATTTTTTCAAAAGTTATGCATTTTCCAAAAAGTACTTTATATTTTTCAAAAAAAATTACAAATTCTTTCAAAAGTACTTGCATGTTGTTAAAGATACATTTTCAAAGTACTTGTACTTTTCAAAGCGCATAACATCTTTTTCAAAAATTATGCACTTTTTTTTTCAAAAATGCAATATATCATTCAAAATACAATGCTTTCAAAATTTCTACACCAAGTATTTTCAAAAAGAACCAAAATTTCTCATTGTTGGTGCAAGTATTTTCTTGTGTTTTTTTTATGTATGACAAAGGGGGAGAGGTATGCTTAAGTTAGAAATTTTTTCTTATTTTTTCTAGAGGATCAAAAATATTTTCAAAACTAATGTCAATTCTTCCCCAAGGATAGTAAGTTAGCCCCTTAAAACAATCTAACTTAAGTTATTATCAAACATCAAAAAGGGGGAGATTGTTGGTGCAAGTTGCATCAATGATGTTCCTCTTTAAGTGTTTTAATGTTTGACAATACACTTAAGTCAGTGATACATTGAACAAACAAAGGGGAGTAAGAGAGAAGTAACCAAAGCTGAAAAAAATCCTAGTTAATCTAGGCATCGAAACCCTAAGTCCCAGCGAAGGGTGTTGGTCGCACCTAGCGAAGGGCTGCTAGGTATCGAAACCTAAGACCTAGCGAAGGGCTGCTAGGACCTAGCGAAGGTTGCTAGATCAACCCAAGACCTAGCGAAGGGCTGCTAGGCACCTAGCGAAGGGCTGCTAGGAATAGAAGACCTAGCGAAGGGCTGCTAGGCACCTAGCAAAGGGCTGCTAGGCATAGAAGACCTAGCGAAGGGCTGCTAGGCACCTGGCGAAGGACTGCTAGGGAAAGAAGACCTGGCGAAGGACTGCTAGGCACTTGGCGAAGGATTGCTAGGGAATGAATCTCGGTCCAAGGGACTGAGCAACTTAGCTGAGCGATGACTAAGGACAGGAGTAGAGACGAGTCAGGGTTTGGGCGTCTCGAGGTCCGGAGGTATCGGAAGCTAAGCAAAAGTCCACCCGAATGACTGGGTGGCAACCGTCTCCTGAAAGGAGTAGGTGAAGGGCAAGTTTTCGGGGATGAGAACTTGCGCCGGTTTGACCTAGGGTCTCGTGGAGATCCAAAGTCCGAACCAAGTCCTTAAGCCTAATATTGTATGTATATGTGCTTTGTGTTTGTGTATCTTACAGGTACCAAGAACCAGAGACAAAGCAACTTGCTGGAAAAGGGCTGATGGGGGCGCCCCCAGTGTTGGGGGCACCCAGAGTAGAGCATAAGAGCCAGTCTTGTGTTTAAACTATGATTGGGGGCACCCGAAATGATGGGGGCGCCCGGAGTAAAGAAGAAAATACAGTTTTCGTGAAGTAAGCAGAATAGGTGTCAAGGGGGGCGCCCAGAAGGTCCGGGCCGCCCGAGTTGAAACCTATATTTTCTGTTTCAGGTTCGAAATGCAGATAAGCGCTCAGGAGGGCGCCCGGGAGGTCCAGGGTACCCTGGTCAAAGATTTTATCACCTGCGGCGAGGTAGGCGCAAGGATAAGGTTTGACCGGGTTTATCGGGGCACCCCCGACGTCCAGGGCGCCCCCAGGAGTGCTATATAAGGGGCCTCGACCCCTCTGCTTCAACAACAACTTCCAAGAGCGATTCCAAGCATTCTGACCGACGACAACACGCTAGAGACGAGACTCTAAGACCGGGAGGCTCCAGGAGGAGGTGCGCGGCATTTCGAAGGTCCTGATCGGCCGAGCTTCAGACCTTGTCTTGTTGGTTTGCTTTTATTTAATTACCGTACTTAAGGTTCTATATTATTGCTTGTAATCCTGCACTGTAAGTCGGGTTTCTCCGCCTCTGGAAAGTTCGGGAAGGAGACCAATAGTGGACGGGCGTTCCCGTGCATAGGCCTTGGATGTACTAACCCTGGGGAGTCGGGAACCAAGTAAAAATCCGCTGTGTCCTTTGCTTTGTTTTTCATTCTATTTATTTTCCGCTGCGCTACTAATATTCTAAGTCCAGAACGAGCGAAAGTTTTACGAAGAATTCCGAAATATTTTTCACGATCGATATTCACCCCCCCTCTATCGACGACACCGGTCCTACATACATTAGAGATTGTGTACTGAATTGACCCTCCATAACAAAGTTTCATAGATTGTCATATGAGTGTCATAAACTCTCATGTGACTATTAGTAGGAATAGTCATTAGACTTGAAGTCACTACGGTTCCCTACATAAGGAGTTATATACTTTGGTATCGTCAAACATCACTCGTAACAGGGTAGATTATAAAGGCGATCACTGGGTATGTAATAAATTATGCAGAGGGATGTGAGTGATGTAGATGTGACCTATCCCTCCCATATGATGGGAGTAATATCTGTGGGTCCCTTGATCGAGTAGGACTACTAAAACACATGGTTATGCTCAAATGAATCAATATGAGATATTGAGCTCATTTGTTTGAGTGAGTCTACTCGGGGATCAAGAAACATAAAGAATGATCGAGAATGACATGGTCTATGGCTCATTGGTCAATCTAGATATTAAGGATAGAAGGACAATGTCATATATTGTCATAGTCACGGAGGTTAAGTCGGATCTCGACTTTCTCGTCACTTGGGTAGCAATGATGCATTGTTAGATGCCGCTCATTGCTTATGTGTCTAAAGTGGTTTAGACACATTGTCAATGTTATGACTTATTGGTTTATACACTAAGGACATGATGCTTCGGAGATTAATTGATCTTAGTTTGACTAAGATTTGATCCGAATTGGATTAATTGAGTTAGACTCAAGTGAATCCAATTGGATTATGAGATTGAGTCTAATTTGAGTTAGACTCATCTAGATTAGACTTAACCACTTAATTATGGATAATATTCATTAAATGGTTTAATGAAAATTATTTACAAGGAAGGCTAAGAGACATTCTATTCATTATATGAATAGAATATTAAGAGTCTCGAGGAATACCAAAAGGCTTGGTATTTATTGGGTTTTATTAGCATTAAGATGAGAGGAGCTCATGGGACATAGACCCTTGGTGTTCATTAAATGAGTATAAATACCCCCTCTTGTCAAAGGCTAAGATAGAGCACTTCTCTTCTTCTTCTTTCTTCTTCCTTGTCCAAAACTCCCTAGTGGAGGTTTTTGTGCTTTGTGAATCATCCCAAGTTGTTAGCACAACTCAGGTGGTTCATCTCTGAGACAAAGATTGTGTTCGTGTGGATACACATAGAGGCACGGACACTTGAACTTGCAAGAGATCCAGTATACCTCGGATAAACGGGATAAGCGAAGGGCACACGCCAAAGATATACCTATACTATAGGGTTTTTGTAAATTCACTTTGTATGAGTTTTCTTTCACATGGATCGCTCGAGGGATCTTATTTCCGCTGTGAATTTTAAATATTTTTTACCCATAGATCCCAACAGTCAATTCAGTACACATTCTCTAATGTATACCTATGTGTCAATTTAATATCGTATATCCATGACTTGTGAGCTCAAGTCATCAATTGACCTATATGCTAGTCTCCATGCATTAATATTTTCTTTGAATATTAATGCTTGACTAGGAATGGTTTAGAGTAGTGTTCTCTATATCATCTCACTATCGATTCATCCAATCGATATGATGTAGATAAGAACCTACTACCTAAGGGCATTATTATACTTAGTTATTTGGCACAAATATAAAATACAATAACCAAACATTCCTTTATTAATGATAGAATATGATACAAAAGGTCCTAGTCAATCATCACATAATTGGCTCTAGGGTTCCTACTAACACGCCATGACTGTGTGGTGTGCTAGACAAACCATAGGCTTTATATTGTACTGGGAGACACCCAGTGCCGAACACGGTCGTGTTGCTTAATACAAGGTCGCCTTACATTTTGCACAGGCCTAATTTTGGCTGGGTTGAACACGATCGTGTTGGACAATACGGTAGAACCATGTAGCATTTTGGCCTGGCTGAACACGACCAACGTAGGCAACATGGTCAGGCCATGTACAACCAGTTTCGTCCACCTACAGTGTTGGCCCTACCGTGTTAGGTCCATGAAATCTCGTTATGCTTCGCTACTTAGCTTTCCACTTAGGAATACCTGGGAACTATTATCCCTGTGCAGACTGGCTAGAAGGGGGAGAGTGAATAGCCATGCATGTTCAAATTATTTCTTTTGCAAGTTTTTTTAACAAAGATAGATAGATTAGTTAAACAAAATAAAAATTAACATAAAAACATCTTAAATTATATAAAAGGCAAAGCAGAGTTTACTTGGTTGCAACCAGGATAGTTGCTAATTCAAGACTGTTAAAAAGAGCACTAAAGATCTCTTTCATGGAAGGCGGAGAAGCCTTTTATAAACTTTAACAATACAGAATAGAGTAGGAAAGATGAATACATTTGCTATTATTTCTTCCTAGCTCTAGTGGCTATTTATAGCCCAAAAAGGTGAGTTACTATTGTGCTGAGACGCCTCAGTTGGATAAGAAATTATTCTCGCAGCCAACAGTAACTTTTGATATGTTTTTGATCTAAGACACCTCAGTTGTGACCCGAGATGCCTCAGTTCTGACTTGAGGCGCCTCAGTTCTGACTTGAGACACCTCAGTTCTTCTTTGACGTAGAACTCCATCCATTTAACTAAGGTGCCTTCAGAGGTAACTGAGGGGCCTCAATTGACCATTTGGTCAAAGTCAGCATTCATGTTGACTTTTTCGTCTTCGTTGGCGTGGGTGATTTTCGGCCATCTAGAGTTGAGTTCACCCGAACCCAATTCTGGCCTTCTTCTCGAATAGACTTCCTCCCGACTTTTTGTCCCTCAGACGTCATGCACACCCTTCTCGTCTACCGGTATACTCTTCTACAGCCTTTGTGTCCCTTGAATGCACCGAAGTCGTTGGCTCTTTTCCCCATCTCATCATTTTCATCCGCTACGTCTTTCGCTCGACTTCTTATGCTCCTAAGCTCCAGCACACTTAGACAAAAGAATTAGAAACATAAAGGACCTAACTTGACTTGGTTGATTACATCAAAACCAACCTGGGTACTTACAATCTCCCCCTTTTGATGTGTATCAACCCAAGTAAAGTTAGGATAAACTAAACGCAAAAACAACATTGTTTTATAACTAAGAAAATAATAAAACATTTTAGAACATGAAAAATATTGCAAATAAATTTAAACTGATCTCCCCCGTACCTTAACCCTCAAAATTCTCTCATTTTGATCACATCAAAAAATGAGGTTTTTGTCAAAACTAGTTCAAAAATTTTTAGAAAATATAAAAAAATTTCTAATGGAATAAAAAAATATTTTCCAGAGTAAGAAAACATAATTTGTCTTGTCAAAAGTAAAGAAGTTTTTTTATTGGAAGTGAATTTTCAAAAATAATTTTTGCAATAAAAAATTATTATTTTTCTTAGAGTATGAAATCTAACAAGGAGTTAACGAAAAATTGATTTTGTAAAAAAAAATTCTCTGATATTTTTAATATTTAAAATTCATTGTTCAAAAGGAAATTTATTAAAAATCATTTATTAGTCATAAAATTTTTAATATTTTTCTCAAACTGTCAAATCAGAAGTCTAGCTCAATAAAAATTTTCAAATAAAATTTTTTTTATATGTCAGAAAATATTTTCATTATAAAATTTAGATATTTAAAAAAATAATTTAAAATTGTATTTTGACTTCAAAAATTTTTGAAAATTTTTCTTATTATTCAAAATATAATGTTCAGATTCCAAAAAATCTAATTTTTAAAAAATAATTTTTTAAGTATTTTTAAATATAAATATTTGAGTTTCAAACATAAATTCGTCAACCTTCGTCTAATTGTAAAAAAAATCTAAAAAAATTTTAGAAAATTTAAATCTGATCAACCATTCTTTCAAAAGATTTTTCAAGTAACTAAAATTCTAAAAATAATTTATTCAATTCTAGCAAAAAATCAAAATTATAGCATACAAATAATTTCAATAGGATAAGCATGATTTTGGAATCCAATATATGTTTCTACCTACTAGATATATCAAAAATTTAGTTGGAACATAATTTTTGAAAACTTTAATAACTTGACTCATATGGTTTCTGAAATACCGCTTTAGCCATCCACTATATTTAATATTTTTAATTGGAGCATGTAAAAAATTTGAGTATGAATTTTTTTTGAGACATTTATTTGTTCTTTTAGATTATCATTTTCATGCTTTGCTAAAATGCTCTGGTGGTCATGATGTAAACAACTTGATTTTTAGATCAACATTATCATTTTTCATTTTTACATATTTTGTCCTTAATTTGTAAAAAGATCTAATCATTAATTTAATACATGAATATAATTGGTCTAGAGTAAGTTTATATATCTCACTTACCATTTCGTTGATAGTGGCTCCCCTTCATCGTTGTCATCTTTTGACATAGCTCCCCCTTCATCCATGATTTCCTTCGAGGTTGCTTTGTCATCTTCTGGTAGGTAATTGGTTATTAGAGCTAGTCCAACAGTCTCTTTGTTCTTGGACTCTTCTGAAGATGAGTTGGTCTCCATCGAGGATTCAGATTCTGCTTCCTTTGAATTTTTGTGGACTTCCAAAACTTTCGTCCAAAGAGCTTTAGCAGATGTGTAAGAGCATATCGTTTCGAGTTCCTTAGTTGTTAGTCGCTTAAAATGTAAACTCTTCACACTATTTTTCAGTCCAACAATGTTCTTTGAGTTCTTCTCCGTTCTCGTTCTTAGGTGTTTCAAAACCAAATCAATGTTTAATAAAATATTGAAATCGATTTTGAAAAATACCTCCATGCGCTTTTTCCATAATGCGAATTCTCCCTAGAACTTTGGTGGGTAAATGTTTGATTCGACTATCATCTTGTTGCTTTAGGTGACGGTTAGTCCTCCTGAAGTAGTTGGACTTTGATACTAATTGATAATCCTGTGCAGGCCGA
Source organism: Boesenbergia rotunda (assembly GCA_024364735.1). Classification (NCBI taxonomy): domain Eukaryota; kingdom Viridiplantae; phylum Streptophyta; class Magnoliopsida; order Zingiberales; family Zingiberaceae; genus Boesenbergia; species Boesenbergia rotunda. The sequence goes on from JAGFNQ010000925.1 coordinate 403,773, forward strand.
CTAGAGATGGAGCGGGTGAATAGCCCTACATGTTCAGATTATATCTTTTGCAAGGTCTTCAGCAAATATGGATAGATTAGTTAAACAAAATAAAAATCAACATAAACACATTAAATTATGTAAAAGGCTAGCAGAGTTTACTTGGTTGCAACCAGGGTAGTTGCTAATCCAAGACAATTGAAAAACACACTAAAGATCTGCTTCATGGAAGGTGGAGAAGCCTTTTATAAACTTTGATAGCTCAGAATAGAGAAGGAAAGATTAATACAATTATTATTATTTCTTCCTATCTCTAGAGGCTATTTATAGCCTAAAATGGTTAGTTACCATTGAACTAAGGCATCTCAATTGAGATCTGAGGCACCTCAGTTGGATAAGAAATTATCCATGCAACCAATGGTAACTTTTGATAAGTTTTTAATTTGAGGCACCTCAGTTCCAACCCGAGATGCTTCTATTCCAACTTGAGGCTCCTCAGGTTCTAACTGAGGTGCCTCAGTTTTGCTTTGACACAAAACTTCATCCATTTAACCGAGCACCTCCATAGGCAACTGAGCTGCTTCAATGTCAATGTTAACATTCACATTGACTTTTTCACCTTTCATCCATGTCAGTGATTTTCAACCATCAGTGTTGAGCTCACCCCAACCCGACTCTGGCCATCTCCTTAAACAGATTTCCTCCCCGGCTTCTCATCCCACGGACATCACGCACGCCCTTCTCATCTATCAGTGTAGTCTTCTGCAGCCTTTGCGTCCCTTGGATGCACCAAGCCCGTCGACTCTCTTCCCCATGTCATTCTTCTCGTCTGATGCATTTTTTGCTTAACTTCTTGTGCTCCTAAGCTCTTGCATAATTAGAAACAAGGATCTAGAAATACACAGGACCTAACTTGACTTGGTTGATCAATCAAAATTAACCCGAGGTTGATCAATCAAAATTAACCCGAGGTACCTATACAAATCACTAGCAATAGTGGATTATTTCAGTTTGATCAGGTCTCATATCTTAGGATCTTACCGTTTGCTAGAGGGGGGGGAGGTGAATAGCAATTTTTCGATCTTTCTTCCTACAAATGTTAGTGCACAAGCGGAATAATAAAAACTAAAACTAACAAACAAGAAAGACACACCGATTTACGTGGTTCGGAGATGAAACTCCTACTCCACGGCTGTCCGTAAGGTGGACGATCTCGATCCTTCGGTAGATGATTCCCCGGAGCACCTCCGGCTAGCACTTGTCGCTCCTTGTGGGTGGAGAAACCTCGCTACAATACTTTGACACGACCTGGGCACTTGTAGGCTACTAACAGACTCTTAGCAAGCTTATTTCGCCAACAAGAAACTGCCATAAACGAGCCCTCTTAAATAGTGTTCGAGGCTGATTTGACCGTTACCAGTTGACTGGTCTCTTACTAGTCGACTGGTCCTCATGAATTTGAATGTCATCGCCCGACAATTCAAATTCTGGTCACAACCAGTTGACTGCCTAGTCGATTGCATCAGTCGACTGATACTCCATCAGTCAATTGCCAACCCTTTAGGTCTAGGATTTCCCTTCCCGAGTACATTTCTCTCAGCACTCGAACCCTCATGCTTAATCCCAGGGTTTCCCTACCCGAGTACAATCCCTCAGCACTCGAATCCTCACAACTCAGTTGACTCTTCATCTAACAGCCTTGACCTGTTGCCTTTAAGCCCTCTTCGACTTTGGCTCTCGTCCCTCAGATGCGCACACAAGCTCTCGGCTTGCCTCTATGACATCCTCCACATATGTTTCGAAGTTCGCTTCCCTCGGATCATCGTCCCTGCTTTATCCATGGTCCCTCGAATGCGCACACAAGCCCACGGCTTGCCTCCATGCCACCCTTCACTGGTCCCGAAGTCGTCCAACTAAGTCAATGTGTATCCTGCAAGCCTGCACACTATCATACACACATTAGATCAACATGAAACCCTAACTTAATCATATTGACACACACACATCAAAACCATGATCTCCCTGATCATACTTGGGTCGATTACCCAAACATCATAGGCATTTCTTGAGTCTATTTACACACATATTACTAAATTGTACTAATGTGTCAACCTAAAAGAAGGTGCCTTAGGTATGTTTAATGAATTTTGTGTAAATAGACGTATATCTATGTTGAAAGTAATTGACCCAAAAGAAAATTATATTTAGGCCAGATATATGTTTAAGGGTAGCTCACAAATCAAGAACAAAGTTTTTGTTCAGGTCATGCACATAATGTGTCTCCACAAAGAAAGACATATTGCATTGCTAATTAAGGTTGTTGTGAGCTATGGAGTCATATAGCTCATATAAAGTGTCAATTATATGAATAATGTGTCAGTCCAAAGGAAGATACATTATGTGGTCAACTAAAATTTGAACTATAATAGAGAGTACCAAAGACAAATTACATTTTAGGATAAAGATTAAAACACAATGTTATATTTGGTATCTTATAAAGAACTCATTCACATATATGTTTATTGCATAATTATATATATATATATATATATATATTTATAATTTTACTCTGTTGCAAACGTGCATGATGCTGCAGGACGTTGTGGACTTAGGGTGACTGTATCAATACAGTCGCCCGAGTCCTTCCAAGGGGCCTTGGATGGACTCCAAGGTGCCTTGGATTCATTGGAACATAGAACTGAAGGTTTTTTTTTTAATTTTTGAGGTAAATTTAGAATTTAAGATTTTAAGATTTAAAATCTAGGTTATAGTAGGTTTAAGCTAATAAGATTTTCTCCTAGGGTCTAGTCGTCCCATTTGGGTTATAGTGTTCAAACAAAAAGCATTTAGATGCTCACGATGTATAATATAGGTATTTAACATTTAAAAATTTAGAATTTAGATGTTCGGTTATAGCGAGTTTAAGTTAATAAGATTTTCTTTGGGTTTAGTCATCCCTTTTGGGTTATAGTGTTCAAGATAAACAAAAATTATATGCTAACGAGGTATATTATATGTATTTAACATTTAAAATTTATAGATTGAATGAGTTTAAGTTAATAAGATTTTCTCCTAGGGTTTAGGCTTCCCTCTTAGGGTTTAGTGTTCAAACGGAAAAAATTTATATGCTCACGGGATATATTATAAAATTAAAAATTATTTAAGGAATTGTTGATTAAAAAAATTAAAAAAATATATAACAACACAGGCGCCTGTGTCATTAGTCCACAACATAGTGTTGCGGACCATCCGCAGCAGAGTCTATGCTGCGGACCGTCCACAGCAGAGTCTATGCTGCGGACCGTCCGCAGCAAAGTCTATCACTCTCTCTCTCTCTCTTTCTCTCTTGAGCTTACAATTTTTTTCTCTTTTCAATTATAGTACAATCAATAACTACATATTAATGTTCCGGAAGCGAACGACGGAGATGGTAAGTCACCACGGCACAGCCTAGAGTGACGGCGAGAGGGGACACCTGCGCCTGCATCTACGCCTGCGAGATTAACACGAGTGTTAAGGGGATACACCGGAAGCAGTTCTGGTGGAGCCCTCTCTGACGCTCAAGTCAGAAATTCTTCTAGGAGGGAGAAAGTAGGAGGAGAATAAGAGTGTTAGAGTTTGCCACAGAGAGAGAGAGAGATCCCCTTTACCTGGATGCTGATGCACCTTATATACTCGATGGCCATCCTTCGAGCGCCTCAATGTTCCCATAATCATCTCCCTTACACCCACGTTTAATGGTCCATGGTTATTCAACAACTGTCATCCTCTAAGGGATGCTGATAACGGCTACCACACACATTAAGTCCATTATTATCATACGTTATATGCCATAACTACCTATCGGCTTTCCTATTCTAGGGAGGAGGTTCTCGAAACTGTCGCTGTAAGTATTGAGTATGCTATTATCATAGCCAAGGGTAAGCATCTCCCAATCTATTTTCTCCTTCCTGAGCCGCTCTTTGGGCTGCACTTTCTCGAGCTTGTCTCGGGGACTCTCCTTCCCGAGCTGGTCTCGGGGATCTTTTCCCGAGCTGGTCTCGGGGACTTTCCTTACTGAGCTAACCTCGGGTATCCCAGCACGACCAGTCATGCCATGCAGCTCTCTCGCACCACATGTTCACCTTGGGCTACTTATCTCGATCACAAGTCCCCCTTTTAAGTCTAATCAAAGGAAGTTGATCTGAATGATTGGACTTGTGGCACGACAAGAGGGCGAAGTATATGTGGAGTGTACAATTACCATTTCTTATTCCTTAACAACTTTTCGGATCCTAGGAATCTAATCATTCACCCCCGACTCGAAGCAGTCGCTTGAATCGGTCCCAAGTGTTTGCACAAGTTCTGATGCCCTGTAATGATCGCTATCAATCATCCATTAAGGGCGCATGGGGTGTATTAATGATGAAAATTTTTTCTTGCGAGTAAATTGCTCCCACATGGCGGGATCCCCTCAATGCGCTCTTCCTTTGATGTGCTTAGTCGAGTCATACCAACTGGTGGCTATAATGAGTCACAATGCCTCAAGATTTGTGATTAACTCTCATCCACGCATTGTGCATCCATCTCTTCACATCGCCGCTGCTCCTCCCTTATAAAAAGGGGGAACAGAGGTGGCCTTCTGCCTTCTTGCACCGCCGACCATCAGAGCTCGTGACTTCTGCCTCCTCTCGCTAAGCCCCTCCTTTCTGTGTAAGTATCACCAGCCCTCCTCTCCTTTTTCCATCACCCACTTCTCTTCCTCAGAATCATGGGCAAGAGTGGAGAGGGAAAGAAAGGGAAGAGCAAGAAGGAAGAACCCGAGGGGGAGCAGACTTAACGACCAGAGTGGTATGAGGCCACATCCTCAAGGGTTAAACCAGGTGCCCTGAGAGCCGCCTGCGAAACCTATGGTATCCCGACAGACTTTGAATTTAGGGATCCTATGCTTAACCAATCTCCCATGGAACCTCCTTAGGGGTTTATACATTCTTTCTAGGTGTAGAGTTGGTCTTCGTTTTCCAATCCTCCCTTTCTTTATGGCAATCTCTCGATATTTAGACATTCCCCTTCACCAAATAGCTCCGAATGCCTTTGCTCAAATGGGCGGGGCATTCATTCTATTCAAGTTGTTCGGGATACCCTTAATCCCCTATTTTTTTCATTATTTTTTCCTTCCAAACCTCGCGTCTAAAGGGGCTTTTAGTTTTACCGCTTGTTCAAGCCACAAATTCATAGGTGACCTCCCTTCTTCCCACAAGGGATGGAAAGAGCGCTTCTTTTTCATCAAACTTTCTGAGAAACTTTTTTGTCCGACTAGCTAGCGAGAAGACCTGCCTCCTCCTATGGAACTGGGCGACTTCTAGCAAGATCAGGGGTACCAGTGAGCTAGAAGCATCTTGGCCGAAAAGGAGTTCCACAGCCTTAACATTGTTCAATGTGAAGGGCTTCTATATCAGACTGGGATTAGCCCCAAGGCCACCAGCCTTGGACGCAACCTCATTAAGTGTACTATTTTATTAAATGTTTGTTTATACTAACTGATGTTGCTTTGCTTTTGTTTTGTAGAAGCCATCATGCTCGCCTGATCCATGAGCAAGCTTCTCAAGTGGGAGCTTGTAGATGAGAAGGCGCTTATTGCTTCTCAAGCTCCTACGGACCCATCGGCCGAGCCCACTGAAGACTTTGAGAAGTCCCAAAGTCAAGAGCTTCTTGCCGTCGAGCCATCCACTGCCCAATAGGTCAACCCCTCCCACAACCTCACCGGGGCACAAGGGGATGAGGAATCACTGGCTCTGGTCCCTGTGTCAGCACCAGAGCCTACTCGAGTGGTGAGCCCTCTACTTGCTGAGTGAAGATGACTCATCCTGCCTGCCGAGGAGGAGGAAGAGGATAACCACGTGCACTCCATCCAAAGCCCACAACCCCTCCAGTATCTCAAAAGAGGAAAACCCGCTCGGCTCGAACCCCCCTCCGTGTCCCCGAGGAAGAGGAGGATGTCATTCCTCTTTCCAAATGTCACAGGAGGATGATACTGACTGTCGCTGAGTTTGAGGGTGAGGTTGGGCCATCCGCCGGGGAGGCCCACTCCCTTCCTCCCTCACCCGGGACTCCCAATGTTAGTAGGAGCCCTAGAGCCAATTATGTGATGATTGACTAGGGACATTTTGTATCATATTCTATTATTAATAAAGGCATGTTTGGTTATTATACTTACTTTGTATTTGTGCCAAATAACTAAGTATAATAATGTCCTTGGGTAGTAGGTTCTTATCTACATTATATCAATTGGTTGAATCGATAGTGAGATGATGTAGAGAACACTACTCTAAACCATTCCTAGTCAAGCATTAATATTCAAGGACAATATTAATGCATGGAGACTAGCATGTAGGTCAACTGATGACTTGAGCTCACAAGTCATGTATATGTGATATCAAGTTGACACATGGGTATACATTGGAGAATGTGTACTAAATGACCCGCCATGAGAAAGTTTCATAGATTGTCATATGAGTGTCATAAACTTTCTCATGTGACTATTGGTATGAATAGTCCTTAGACCTGAAGTCACTACGGTTTCTATATAAGAGTTATGTACTTTGGTATCGTCAAACGTCACCCGTAATAGGGTGGACTATAAAGGCGATCACTGGGTATGTAATGAATTATGCGAAGGGATGTGAGTGATGTAGATGAGATCTATCCCTCCCATATGACGGGAGTGATATCTATGGGCCCCTTGATCTAGTAGGACTACTAAAATTCATGACCATGCTCAAATGATCAATATGAGATATTGAGCTCATTTGTTTAAGTGAGTCTATTCGGGGATCAAGAAACACAAGATTGACTGAGGATGACACGGTCTATGCCTCAATGGTCAATCTAGATATCGAGGATAGAAGGACAAGGTCATGCATTATCGTAGTCACGGAGGTTAAGTCGGATCTCGACTTTTCTTGTTATTTGGGTAGCAATGATGCATTGCTAGATGCCGCTCATTGCTTATGTGTCTAAAGTGGTTTAGACACATTGCCAACGTTACGAGAACCTATTGGGTCACACACTAAGGACACGATGCTTTGGAGATTAATTGATCTTGGTTTGACTAAGATTTGATTCGAATTGGATTAATTGAGTTAGACTCATGTGAATCCAATTAGATTATGGGATTGAGTCTAATTTGAGTTAAATTCATCTAGATTAGACTCAACCACTTAATTATGGATAATATTCATTAAAGGGTTTAATAAAATATTATTTAAGAGGAAGGCTATGAGACATTCTATTCATTAGATGAATAGAATATTAAGAGTCTCAAGGAATACCAAGAGGCTTGGTATTCATTGGGTTTTATTAGCATTAAGATGAGAGAAGCTCAAGGGACATAGACTCTTGGTATTCATTAGATGAGTATAAATACCCCCCCCTTGTCAAAGGCTAGAGAGTGCATCTTTCTTCCTCTTCTTTCTTCTCCTTGTTCATGACTCCCTAGTGGAGGTTCTTGTGCTTTATGAACCATCCCAAGTTGCTAGCACAACTAAGGTGGTTCCTCTCCGAGGCGTAGATCATGTTTGTGTGGATACGTATAGAGACACAGACACTTGAACGTGTAAGAGATCCGACGAACTAAAGGACTAGCGGGGTAAGTGAAGGGCACGCGACAAAGGTATTCCTATAAGATAGGAATTGTAGATCACTCTTTATGAGTTTTTCTTTCTCATGGATCGCTCGAGGGATCTTATTTCCGCTGTGATTTTAAATATTTTTTCCTATAGATCCCTACACCCAGCTCTTAGGGTAGCCCTAAGGGTAACAAAGTTAGGTTTGAAGAACCAAAATTTACGAGCGCCCATCTACGCTGGAAGGTACAAGCAGCCGAGAAGGCGGCTACGTTGGGACCCCCAACATATACAAATTAAGGGGCTTTCACTGGGGGCTATCCTTCAGAGGAGGTATCCTTAAGCCCCAACGATAGCGCCCCAGGTCCCTCCTGTTGGAACTTGGATGGTTAGAGAGCTTGTTGGAACTTGGATGGCTAGAGAGAGGGGGGGTTGAATATAGCCAGACACAAATTCTTGCTGCTATTAGGTTTTCTGCACTTCAAGGGTTAGACAGCGGAAGCAAACAATAAAACAGAGTATAGATGCAGAAATGAAAAGCAAACCAAAAACGCAAACAAGGGGGATTTACAAGGTTCGGGGATAACTTGCCCCTACTCCTTGGCGTGCCCGTGAGGTGGGCGATCCCTTGATCGTCGGCAGATCAAGCCCCGGAAATCTGGATAGAATGTAACCGCCTTCTCGGTGGAGTAACCTCTCCACAGCGGGTTCAACAGAATAATGGAAATAAGCACAAGAACCACAAGAAGAAAGCTTACAGAGCACTTAGGACAGAAAGAACACAAGCGAACTCCTCACCGAGCTCCACTCAGCACAGATCTCACACAAGAACTCCCTCTTCGTGTCTTCTTACTGATGGACTCGCCAAGCTCCTTGTTTCTTTTTCCAAGCACTCAAGTATACAATATCTCAACAGGTTGCTTCAAGGATCAGAATATGTGTAGTAGCAACCAAACTTCTCAGTTGTAGACAAAAGCAAGAAGATCTCGTACGCAGAGAGTTCTTCTCTTCTCTTCATCGCCAGCCACTTAACCTGCTGCTGCTGTCGCCAGACGCTCCTTTGCAGCTCCCAGCTGCTCATCTGCACAACCCAACTACCTGACCTCTCCTCAGCTGAGCACTAGTCGAGCCCCAGGTTAGCTTCCAGCAGCGCCAGCGTCCGTTGAGACCTGAGAAACGAAAGCATCTAAACCTACTCGATGGAAAGTCTCCCTTTGACCCTCCTTGAGTGTTTGAATCCATCCCTATAAAGCCTGCTGAATTCATCAGAAGCTTAGCAAATCATATCAAACATAATCAACAATGTATCAGAGAATCGACAGAGAAAACAGACGCGATCAGAGCGTCTGACAGTGAATTTGAATTAAAGTTCAGCTCCTGATCGATCCCCAGACCGATCAGAATGTGGCCTGATCGGTCACCAGACCTATCTAGCAGTCTGCTGCACACACCTGATTGGTCCCAGACCTATCCAGCAGTCTGCTGCACACACCTGATCGGTCCCCAGACCGATCAGGATGTGGCCTGATCTGTCACCAGACCGATCAGGGTGTGGCCTGACGGTCTGGGGACCGATCAGGACACCATCTGATCGATCAGGCTCTAGCCTGATTGGTCGTAGTGAGGAGCTCGCGACATTGGATCGTTCACCAGAACGATCTGAATAGTATCCCTGATCGGTCACCAAACCGATCAGGAGCCGATCAGTAGGCTTCTAATCTCACTGTATGCTCCCAGATCGGTCATCAGACCGATCAGACATAGCTGGATTGGTCACCAGACCGATCCACGAGGGAACATCATGCCAACTTCCCTGATCGGTCACCAAACCGATCCAGACAAGGTGAAATCTCCTCTAAGTCACGAGAATAAGCTTCCAGCCCTTCACTGACTCGTTCTTAATCCCCCGGACCAAGACTCCGTGCCCAGTTTCACTCACCGGGACTTCAACCTAGCCCTCTAAGCTAGGACCTGGCCCTCCAAGCCAGGGTCTCATCCAACCTAGCCCTCCAAGCTAGGACCTGACCCTCCAAGCCAGGATTTCATCCAACCTAGCCATCCAGGCTAGGACCTGGCCCTCCAAGCCAGGGTTTCATCCAACCTAGCCCTCCAAGCTAGGACCTGACCCTCCAAGCCAGGATTTCATCCAACCTAGCTCTCCAAGATAGGACCTGGCCCTCCAAGCCAGGATTTCATCCAACCTAGCTCTCCAAGCTAGGACCTGACCCTCCAAGCCAGGATTTCATCACCTAACCCTCCGAATTAGGACTTTTCACACCTAGCCCTCCAAGCTAGGACTTTTCACACATAACCCTCCAAGTTAGGACTTTTCACACCTAGCCCTCCAAGCTAGGACTTTTCACACCTAGCCCTCCAAGCTAGGACTTTTTCACACCTAACCCTCCAAGTTAGGACTTTTCACACCTAGCCCTCCAAGCTAGGACTTTTCACACCTCACCTAGTCCCACTTGGTGTGCCTAGTCCCACTAGGTCTTTTCCACTGCTAGCTTGCGATCTCCCGATCTACCTGGACTTAATCCGAATTCAACCAGACTTAAATCAAACTTAAATCGGTGTCAACACCAAAATAATAATCAGGTCAGACTGCATCAACAATCTCCCCCTTTTTGTTGTTTGACAACCAGATTTAAGTTTAGGCATTAAATGATCAATTGAAGGCAGTTCAATTATCGTAAGGGAATCAAATTCCTACCCCTACAATAACCCTAAACTTAATCAACCATTCTCTCCCCCTTTGTCAAACATCGAAAAGGGCATGGTATTAAGTTTAAACATACCTCCTCCTCAAACACGGGTCTCTCGTCAACCCCAAAATAATCAAAGTATAGTTTTTGAATTTCCTATGAGAGGCATATACCATAAATGTATCCTGACAACAATGTATATGCATCATACGCAATAAGTGTGAATTACACATGAAAACATATACAGAAATATATCCTGGTCAAACATGTATATGTTTCATATGATAAGTAAGGAATGCAGTTGTATCCGACACATAATCCTGATTCGTCTCCGTGACCGATCAGGGTCGTTGATTACTTGATACAGAAGAATTTCTGATTAGTCTGGAGACCGATCAGATTTCAGAAACTCTGATACGTTCCTGACCAGACTGTATTAACAATTTACATTCCACAACAGGGGTATAGACTCTATTGATATTCGATGTTTCAGAAAAATATCTGAAACACGCCATTAAGAGCAAGAGTCATGACTCAACAAGCCCTTTCTTATGAATTTGAACATTCCAACATAGGTTTGTATCAAATTAAGTTTTGTTCCAAGTATGATTAGCCAAACCTCATTTTAACACTTGACGTTTCAGAAACATTTCTGAGAATCAAGGGTCTCAAAAATTCCTCCCCATATTTTACCACTTGAACAAATTTATACTCCCTTAGTACCAGGTTTGTACCAATAGAGGATCAAGTGTGTTTCGATTGTAATCGAATTGTATCATGTTTGTTTGTAGTATGATCATTAAACTGATACAATTCGACGAGAGGAGATCGGACAGAGGAGTTTTGACCCAAACATAGAACTTACTGATCAGTGTTGATCTGATCGGTCACTGGACCGATCAGAGGGATCCCTGATCGATCGGTGGACCGATCAGGTTCGGCACAGAATGTTTTTTGAGTTCCAGATTTCAGAAACCGATTTCAGAAACTCTGAAATCAGGTTTGTTTCAATTCTTAGCCATTCCCAAACCCTAACTCAATTAGATTTAATTACTTTGGTTCTAAACATGGGGTCCCTTAACCAAAATGTATATTTTCATATTAAAGGGAAAAACCATCAAAGACATTCATTTCCTAGGGGGTTGAACTTCTTAAAAATAGGCACGTACACGTTTGCATCAACATGTTTTAAGTGAGTTCAAAATATATGTCAAGTCTATAATCCCCAAAACAGATTTGCATAAAACTATTTGAGCAAAAAATTAATACTCATGAATAACACATTTCCAATGACAATATAACTTGAGAGTAAAGCCCATACATACTAAGTTCTAAAGTGTGATTTCGAAAACCATGGTAAGCTTGAATGTGATGAGCTAGATGTTGGGGATATATGTGTATATATATCCTAAGTCCTAGAACCTTAATTTAGTTTGATACAAAGAGGGCACTAAGTCAATGAACTTAAGTAGTGAATGTTAAAGCTCATGTTCTTTGTTTGATGATTCCTTATTAGTACAAACTATGTGTTAATCCTTGTTCTTTAGCATGCATTCATACAATAAAATCATGGCACACTCAGCTAGGTTCATCTCAAAAATAACAAAAAACTTAAGCCTAAGATATATCATAAGTTATTGCAAATATTTTGGCTAACTTCTAGATTTACAGTGAACTATGGAGTTCAATCCAAATCATGGCATATTGAAGCTAAACCTCATGGATTGGATTGAAAAGTCATACTTCCAAGTGTGTATTACAGTCATGGTTCCAACCGATTTGAAATCAAGTTTGAATTAGGCTTCTAAAGCAGGTATGCATGCAATCATTTGAATAGAAAATTCATAGACATGGATAGCACACATGATGAATGTATAATTCTATTTGGTAAAGATGAACTAGACAGTTCCTTCTTTGTTTTGGAAGCAAACTTGATCATGGAAGAATTTTAATACTAAAGTAGATCATACTTAAGCATGATTATGTTCTTTGACACATGAATTCCATAAAAATTACTAGCCAAGGGATTAAATTGTAATAAGAACAAAAACAATGGGGATCAAATCATCTAATTTGAATTTTCCATAGCTAATCATGTGTATAACAATTTTCCCTAACCATGGATTTGGAGTACCCATTATCAACAACCCATGTTGATAGATGCTCCCCCTCAATCCAAGCTATATAATTCTAAAGATAGAAGTTTTAGGTACCCAAATTTTGGGACCTAAAGAATCTACAATGTAAGACTTTGGCACCCATGTCTTAGTCATTTTCTTCCTAACTTTTTGAACCCTAGAATCATTCTGCGCTCTAACTTTGGTTCTTGACATTAATGATGTGAAACTTGGTTCTTTAGGTTGGTAACCCAAACCAACCTTGTTGTAAACCACCCTTTAGGAGTTAAGGATCATATCTAAGGTTTTTGAGCCAATTGAAAACTCTTTTCAATTTCGCTTCTTAGGGTCTTGTTTTCATTTTCAAGGGATTCATCATGCCAATCATTAATTACCTCATCCTTAGAGGTTTTCAATTTTTCTACTTCTAATTTTAAAGATTTAACTTTGGCCTTAGATTTCTTAAGCATGTTTGTCAAGAAAGCTATTGTTCTATAGCACTTATCTAATTCCGGAGAGATTACCTCTTCATCATCCGAAGATAATGAATGCGCGGTTGAGGAGTTACTCGATTCGTTATCACTCTCCTTGGTTGACTTTTCTAATGCCATGAAGGTCATGTGGCAGTAACTTTCCTCCTTTTCCTTCTCCTTCTTCTTCCTTCAGTCACCTGCCACAAAAGCAATCCCCTTCTCCTTGGGGCTTTGGTTAGAGATCTCATGTAGTTCCATTTCACAAAATAGATCTTCTAACTTGGTAATTGAATGATCCTTGGAGACCTTGTAAGCATCCACCATGGATGACCACAAAGTGTTCCTCGGAAAGGCTTTGAGAAAATACCTTACAAGATCTCGGTTTTTCACGTTTTCATTGATGGAATGTAAACCGTTGAGGATCTCTTTGAATCTTCCATGGAGTTCACTTACCTTTTCATTTTCTTCCATGGAAAGGTTTTGAAGTGGCTGAGAAGGAGGTCCTTCTTGGTTGTCCGGGTGTCTTGAGTACCTTCATGGAGCTCAATGAGCTTGCTCCATAGGTCTTTAGCACTTGTGAAGGGACCAACTTTGATTAGTTGGTCTTTGGTCATCCCACATTGCAAGGTCACGACAGCTTTGGCATTGGCTTCTCCCTTTTTGATTTGCTCAGTCGACCACTTTGAAAAATCCAACTCTTTTCCCTTAGCATCTTTAGGAGTGGAAAAACCCTCCTTGACAGCAAACCACACGCTGATGTTGGTTTTGAGATAAAACTCCATCCTTGACCTCCAATATGGAAAATCAGTGCCGTCGAGGAATGGAGGGCGGTTTGTGCTATAGCCTTCTCCTCCCATGGCCATCTTGTTACTCTCGGTTGTTAATCCGTTTGTGTAGAGCCCAAGCTCTGATACCACTTGTTGGTGTTGATGCAGTTTGACCCTGATTGTTGTTTTGGTGTTGACATTGATTTTAGTTTAGGTTGATGAGATGATTGTGATTAAGTTCTGGTCGTGGACTAGGCATACCTAGTGGGACTAGGTTTGATGAAAGCCTGACTTGGAGGGTCAGGTCCTAGCTTGAGAAGCTAGGTGGATGAAATCTAACTTGGAGGGTTAGGTGATTGGAAATCCCGGTGAGTGAAGCCAGGAAGCCTAACTTGGAGGGTTAGGTGTGGAAAAGTCCTAGCTTGGAGGGCTAGGTGTGGAAATTCCTAACTCGGAGGGTTAGGTGATTGGAAATCTCGGTGAGTGAAGCCGGGTCCTGGTGAGTAAAGCCGGGAAGCCTAACTTGGAGGGTTAGGTGTGGAAAAGTCCTAGCTTGGAGGGCTAGGTGTGGAAATTCCTAACTCAGAGGGTTAGGTGATTGGAAATCCCAGTGAGTGAAGGCGGGTCCTGGTGAGTGAAGCCAGGAAGCCTAACATGGAGGGTTAGGTGTCGAAAAGTCCTAGCTTGGAGGGCTAGGTGTGGAAATTCCTAACTCGGAGGGTTAGGTGATTGGAAATCCCAGTGAGTGATGCCGTGTCCTGGTGAGTGAAGTCAGGTTGACTGAAGTCCTGGTGAGTGAAGTTGGGCACGGAGTCTTGGTCCGAGGGACTGAGCATGAGTCAGGGGAGGATGGGAGCCAGTTCTCTTGACTTAGAGTGGGTTTGGCCTTGCCTGGATCGGTCTGGTGACCGATCAGGGAAGTTGGCACAGAGTTCCCTCTTGGATCAGTCTGGTGACCGATCCAGCGATGTCTGATCGGTCTGGTGACTGATCATCGAACATACGGTGACTTTGGAAAATCTACTGATCGACTCCTGATCGGTCTGGTGACCGATCAGGGAGCATACAGTGGGTTTTTGGGAACCCTACTACTCGGTTCCTGATCGGTTCGGTGATCGATCTGGAACACTGTTCAGATCGTTCTGGTGAACGATCAAATGTCGCGAGTTCCTCACTATTACCGATCAGGATGGAGCCTGATCGGTCTGAGCATGTCTTGATCAGTCTAGTGACCGATCAGGAGGGTTGGACTGCGAAGCTGAGAAATCACCCTGCAAAGGGGTGGATCGGTCTGGTGATCGGTCCCGGAGAAGTCGCGATTTCTGGTTACGCATTGGGGACCGATCAGGATAGAGCCTGATCGGTCTGAACCCAGCCTGATCGGTCTGGTGACCGATCAGGAGTCACTCTGATCGGTCTGGTGATCAATCTGGCAGCTTTATTTCAAAAACGCTGTCAGAGCTCTGATTACGTCTGTTTCACTGCTGATTTGCTACTGATCTCTGCTCCTAACTTCTGATTGTTGATACTCCATTGATTTGCTGAGCTAATGAGCTGCTAAGTGTGTAGGTTACTCAGGTTTACTTCAAGGGAGTCAAACTGAGGCTTTTGCTATGACATATTGGGCAGTTTTCCATCTCAGGTTGCAACGGACGCTGGTGACTACTGGCAGCTGACAGAGGCTCGACTGGGGCTCGGCTAAGGAGAGCTCAGGGAGTCCAGGAGAGGTCAGGGTAGCTGGGTTGTCTCAGATGAGCAGCTGGGAGCTGCAGAGGAGCGTCTATGGCAGTGCAGGTTAAGAGATGAGATGAGAAGTGGTGAAGGAGCAGTTCTCCACCATCGAAAGCTTGGCTCCATCACTTGTGTGATTACTCTAATCTGTTGATCCATTATTTTTGAGCAAGCAACATGCTGTTACTTGAGTACTTGGGAAGAAGAAACAAGAAGCTTGGCGAGTCTATCAGCAAGAAGACACGAAGAAGGGAGTTCTTGTGTGAGATCTGTGTTGAGTGGAGCTCAGTGAGGAGTTTGCTTGTGTACTTCATCATCTTGAAACGCTGTGGAGAGGTTACTCCACCGAGAAGGAGGTTGCTTTCTATCCGGATTTTCTGGGGCTTGATCTGCCGACGATCAAGGGATCGCCCACCTTAAGGGCATGCCAAGGAGTAGGGGCAAGTTATCCCCGAACCTTGTAAACGATCCTTGTTAGTGTTTTTGATTTGCTTTCCATTTCTGCAGTTCTTCTCTATTTTGCATTTCTTCCGCTGTGCTACTAATCCGTGAAGTGCAGAAATCTCCAAAGAGAAAGCGATTTGTGGTGTCTGGATATATTTACCCCCCCCTCTAGCCATCCAAGTTTCAACAAGTGGTATCAGAGCTTGGGGCTCTGTACAAGCGTCTTAACATCCGAGAGTCAACGACAATGGCCTTGAGAGAAGGTTTTAGCACCACCCGACCTCTCTTCTTCGATGGAGCAGATTTTCAATATTGGAGATCGAAGATGGAGTACTATCTAAAGATGGACATCAACACTTGGTTCGCTGTGAAGGAGGGTTTTTCCCCTCCAAAGGATGATGAAGGAAAAGAATTGGAATCATGGCGTTGGACGGTTGAGCAAACTCGAAAAAGTGAAGCTGACGCGAAGGCGGTGGTGACTTTGCAATGTGGCATGAACAAAGACCAACTCATCAAGATTGGTCCCTTTACGAGTGCAAAAGATTTGTGGAATAAACTCATTGAACTCCATAAGGGCACCCGAGATTCAAGAATTACCAAGAGGGACTTATTTCTCAACTAACTACAAAACCTCTCCATGAAGGAGAGTGAATCGGTTAGTGAACTTCATTGCCGGTTCAAGGAAGTCTTCAACGGTCTTCATTCTATTGACGAAAAGGTCAAGAACCACGACCTTGTAAGGTATGTGTTAAAAGCTTTTCCAAGGAATGCTTTGTGGTCATCCATGGTGGATGCCTACAAAGTTTCTAAGGATTTATCAATTGTAAAGTTAGATGACTTATTTTGTGAAATGGAGCTTCATGAAATGGCTAACAAAGGCCCCAAGGAGAAGGGGATTGCCTTAGTTGCAGGAGAAAAGATTAAGAAGAAGAAGGAGAAGAAGAAGGAGAAGGAAGTCTCTTCATCTTCATCCTCATCCGAGTCCGATTCCGAGGAGGATTGCAGTGGTCTTCTTCCTCCGAGATGGCAAATTTTTAAGAAGAATGATGTGAAAGAGTCGACGCTTCAAGGGTAAAGGTAACCCTATTGAAGTTAAACTTGATAAATCTAACATTACTTGTTATGAGTGTAGCAAGAAAGGGCACTTCAAGAGTGAATGCCCAAAGCTAAAGAAAAAGGAGGAGAAATCCAAGAAGAAGAAGAAGGCCTTGAAGGCCACATGGGATGAATCCTCCTCAAGTTCATCCGATGAGGAGAAGGATGAGAAGAGTACTCGCCATGTAGCACTCATGGCATTGGAAGATCAAGAAAGCAGTGATGAATCGAGTGACTCCTCAAACGCGGCTTCATCATCTTCGGATGATGAAGAGGTAATTACTCCCGAACTCGATAAATGCTATAGAACAATTGCATGCTTAACCGATTTATTGAAAAAGTCAAAAAGAAAAGTTAAATCATTGGAAGTAGAGGTTGAACAATTGAAATCCTCTAAGGATGAGGATGTTGATGATTTACATGTAGAAATGTTAGAGGATGAAAACAAATATTTGAAGAGTGAAGTTGAGAGACTCAAGAGTGTTCTTGAGAAGTTCTCAACAAGCTCAAAGACTCTAGATATGATTTTGAATGCCCAAAGGGCAGTCTACAATAGGGCCGGTATTGATTACCGACCCAAAGAACCATCATTTGTGTCCTTAATGTCTAGGACTGATGTTAGACAATCTAAGACACCTAGGGTTCAAAGGAAAGTAGTCAAGGCATGGGTGCCTAAGTCTTGCTTAGTAGGTGCTTTAGGTCCCAAAATTTGGGTACCTAAATCTTCTATTTTTCGAATTGTGTAGGTTGTGATTGAGGGGGAGCATCTATCAACTTGGTTCGTTGATAGTGGGTGCTCCAAACACATGACCGGTGATAGATCCCTATTCACCACCTTTCAAAAAAAAAGTAGAGGTAATGTTTCCTTTGGTAACAATGGTAGTCTTAAAGTTATATGAATAGAAGACATTCAAATATCCGAATATCTTAGAATTAAGAATGTCCTTCTAGTCAAGGGGATGACATTTAATCTCCTAAGTGTCAGTCAATTGTGTGATGCGGGTTACACAATTGATTTCAAATCAAGTCAATGTCTAGTTAGACAACATGACACATTTGACACGGTACTAGTAGGAACAAGAGTAGATAACATTTACCAAGTTTTCTTTAAAAGTGCTACTAATACTTTTGCTAAGTGTCTCATGTCAAGAGAAGATGAGTCTAACCTTTGGCACCGGAGACTAGCACATGTGAACATGAAGAATATCCGGAAATTGGCCAACAAGGGACTAGTACGTGGCTTACAAAGCATCAAGTATGAAAAGACAAACTTTGTGATGCATGTCAAATGGGTAAGCAAATAAAATCTGCACATAAAGGTAAAAGCACTATAAGTACTTCTATCGCATTGGATTTACTTCATATGGACTTATTTGATTGTAGCACTATTATATCCTTGAATGGTAGTAGATATTGTTTTGTTATCATTGATGATTTTACTAGATATACATGGACCTATTTTCTAAAGTATAAGGATCAATCTTTAGATGTTTTTATTTCCTTTTGTAGAAGGGTTGAAAATGAAAAATCATCAATAATTAAAACAATTAGGAGTGATCATAGAGGTGAATTCCAAAATCAAAGGTTTTTAGAGTTTTATCATGATAGAGGGTATAGACACGAGTTCTCTACTCCTAGAACACCACAACAAAATGGTGTTGTAGAGAGGAAGAACCGAGTCTTACAAGAGGTTGTACGAGACATACTCAATGAGTACTCATTACCAGGGTACTTGTGGGCCGAAGCTGTAAACACAGCTTGCTATGTGCAAAACCGAGTCCTCATCCATAGATTCATAGGAAAGACTCCTCATAAACTTTGGTTTGGAAAACCACCTACGGTTAAACATCTTAGAGTGTTTGGTTGTAAGTGTTCATTCTAAACACCAAGGACCATCTTGGAAAGTTCACAGCAAAAGATGATGAAGGGATACTAGTCGAGTACTCCCTAGTCAGCAAAGCTTACAAAGTCTACAACAAGAAATCTAGATTGGTTGAAGAGTCTTCTGATGTTGTCTTTGAAGAAATTCACAAAGTAAATGACCAATCAGAAGATGTTGAAGGAGCTCAATTCGAACTCAGGCAACCAGGTTTGGATGAAAGTCCAAATGTTGTAGATGGTGGTGATGAGTCTGATGACGGTGAGCCTAGACAACCCATGGATCAGCCGGATCCTGAGGCTGAGCTTGTGTCTAGTGACACCATTCAAGAAGCACCACCTACACTAAGGATAACTAGGTTAGCCTCTAGTCATCCCCAAGACCAAATTGTTGGAAATATCCACCATGGGGTTAGGACTAGATCATTCTTCCGGAATGAGGCTAATGAAGTTGCCCTAATTTCCGAAATTGAACCTAGAAAGATTGACGAAACATTAAATGATCCCGATTAGATCATTGCCATGCAAGATGAACTAGGTCAATTCGAAAGAAGTCAAGTTTGGGACTTAGTCCCTAGATCTAAGAAGACCACCATTATTGGAACCAAATGGGTCTTCAAAAATAAATTGAACCATAAGGGGGAAATCATAAGAAACAAGGCACGCTTTGTAGCCAAGGGTTACAGTCAAGTTGAAGGCCTTGATTATGATGAGACATATGCTCCCGTGGCACGATTGGAATCCATCCGATTGATGCTTGCATTTGCAGGACATCGGGGTTTCAAGCTATATCAAATGGATGTCAAATCAGCCTTTCTAAATGGTTTAATAAGAGAAGAGGTCTATGTCGAACAACCTCCGGGGTTTGAGAGTACTGAATTCCTAAACCATGTGTTTAAGCTCAAGAAGGCACTTTATGGCCTTAAACAAGCATCCCGAGCTTGGTATGAGCGATTGTCGACATTTCTCATTGAAAAAGATTTTGTTAGAGGACAAATAGACCCTACACTATTTCTATGGAGAGATGGTGATAATATATTTGTAGCCCAAGTATATGTCGATGACATAATTTGTGGCTCAAACAACAAGGGTTATTTAAATGAATTTATTGGACACATAGAGAGTGAATTTAAAATGAGTCTAGTGGGAGAGTTGACTTTCTTCCTTGGACTCGAAATCAAACAAACCCCAAATGGGATCCATTTGCACTAATCGAAGTACACTCAAGAGATGCTCCGAAAATTTAACATGAGTGATTCGAAAGAGGTTACCACTCTCATGGCTACAAACACAAAATTAGATAAGGATGAGAGTGGTAAACCTGTTGATTTGACTCAATATCGGAGCATGATAGGTAGTCTGCTATACCTCACAGCTAGTCGACCTGATATTCTTTTTGTTGTGGGTATGTGCGCTAGGTATCAAGTTTGTGCCAATGAATCTCATTTAATTGCTGTTAAAAGAATTCTGAGATACTTGAAGGGCACAATCGGAGTTGGTCTTTGGTACCCCCGTACCGAATCATTTGACCTAATTGGCTACACCGATTCCAACTATGCTGGGTGCAAGTTGGATCGGAAGAGCACGAGTGGGGGTTGCCAATTCTTAGGATCATCTTTAGTTAGTTGGTCAAGTCGGAAGCAACATTGTGTTGCTCTCTCCATGACCGAGGCAGAATATATCACCATGGGAGAGAGTGTATCGCAATTGTTGTGGATGATTCATACTCTAGAGGACTATGGATTAAGTTACAAGGGTGTGCAAGTGTTGTGTGACAACATTAGCACAATTAACCTAACAAAGAATCTAGTCCATCATTCTAGGATAAAGCATATTGAAGTGCGTCACCACTTCATTAGGGATCATGTTGCTAGAGGAGACATTGTACTCTCACATGTAGAGTCCAAATCAAATCTAGCGGACATTTTCACTAAACCACTCCCCGAGAATGAGTTTAGCTTCTTACGAAGGGAATTGGGAATGTACCGCGCTTCATAGGATTAAAATGCATTCAAAACCCTTCATGATTATTTCTAATTGTTGGAAACAATTGGGTAACTTGGGGACATCTCACACAAAATATAAGGGTTAACAAAACGTTTTTGTTTGCTAGAAATGAGGTGAGATGCTAGGATCAACTTAATTTCTCAAAATGTCAATTCATCCCTTGAGAAATTAGATTGACAAGATAATAATCACTAAGTTGACCAAGTATGGGGAAAACCAATGCATAACATATGTGTACTTGGCTCCATGATCATACATGGACATTCCAATCAAGGAAACTTGATTGGAGACCTTACATCGATACAAACTTGTTTGAAATTGAGTGGATGTTTGATGTTTGAGTTTGACTCAACTTGGGTGGAGCAAAGTGATTTGTCAAAACCATAAAGACCTTTGATCCTTCTTAAAGGATCAATTATAGTCAAGGGATCACTTCCAAGATCGATAATTTTCATCAGATCTTATCAGCAATCGATAGGGAGTCTGAATCTGAAATTTCAGATCGTCAGGAAAATTCAGGGAGCCTGATCGGTCACCGGACCGATCAGGAGTATGTGTGATCGGTCCAAGGGACCGATCCAGCTCTTTCGCGAGAGAATGTCAAAATCTCACTATGTTGGCCTGGATCAGTCCACAGCCCGATCTGGCCCCCTGTAGTGATCGATCCACCGATCGATCAGGAGGCTCACGAAATATCGCGCAAACCCACTGTTCGTTCTCTGATCGATCAGTCGATCGATCAGGAGTCTACCTGATCGACCGCTCGACCGCTCGACCGATCAGGACTAAGCCAGTCTGATCAGGCTAGAGCCTGATCGGTCTGGGCGCTCCCAGATCGAACGGTGATCCGTTCGATCACATTAAATTGCGGTTGGTGGACCGATCCACCAACCTATTAACTCCCATTTTCCCTTACTCCCAAGCCCTAGCCGACCGAAACCCCTCATCTTCTTCCTTCTTTCTCTTGCACGTGAGCTCTTCTCCTTCCCGTGTGCGTGCGATCCAGCTATGTTTCCCTGCGAGCTCTTCTCCTTCCTGCACCAAGTTAGGCGAGATCTGTGCGAGCTCAGTGGTGCGAGCTCTCCCCTTTCATCTGCGAGTTTCTTGAAGTCTCTTTCTCGCTCAAGTTCTTGAGCTCATCCCCTGCGCAAGTTCTCCTTCAAGCCCTCAGGATCTTCTCAATCAACTTGATGGCACCAAAGTAAGTATTTTGTGCACTTTTCTTTTGGTATTTATCATTCTTACAGTTATCAATCATATATTTGGGAGCTAACCATGTTATTTCTTATTGTGTCTTCTTTGTGTGGTGTGATCTTGTCCCTGCCGTGACCTTTCATTAACATGATCAACCTCTATTGATTAAACCTAACTTCATTTGATCATCTTCTATTATGATTCATTTGATCAATGTCCTTGTAACGACCCAGAAAATTCTCTTAATATTTTCTGAAAATATTGAGCATGTCTAGATAATTTTCCGAAGGACCTAGAGGTATTAATACGAACTTTGGCCTAGAAAATCCGTGTTTTCTCATTTAAATTGAGAAAACTAAGTACTAATCGGCCTTATGTGGGCTTTTTAGTACCATGATTATAGGTGGATTTTAGGTAATAATTAGTATAAATATAAATAGGATTTAATTAGGCATATTAGCATGATTATGGGTAAGTCTTAGCCTAATTTTTCCTATTTTAATGGAGAAATTAGGTACTAATGAGCTTTAAATGGGCTCCAAAAATGGGTATTAATTAGGTAAAATTAATATAAATATAAAAGAATTTTATTTAGGAATATTAGCATAATTATGGGTGATTTTAGGGGGATTTTCGGAATTTAGGAAAAAAATAAAAATAATAAAATAAATGAAATAAAAATAAAGGTGCATGAGCCAAGGATTGAACCTTGGACCTCTTGTACAACCATGTATGCTTTAACCAACTCATCTAGCAAGGAATGTTATAAGGGAATGAAATGGAGATTGGTTGAGGCTTAAAAGAAGATGAAGGGTCATGGAGAGACTCTTCATTTACCTCTTTAATGGGTGATAAATAGGGGGGTTTGGGAGTTTCTTTCTTTCTTCCTTCAATTGCATTTCCTCCTCTCCTCCTTCCTCATTCTAGCTGAACACCTCCAAGGGAGTTCTCCCTTGGAAAAGCTTCCACCAAGGCTTCATCTCCTAGATCTAAGGTCTTCACAAGGCTACAAGGGCAAGGAGGGATCAAGGGTCAAGAGCTCTACAAGTTCTTTCTCTTTTAAGGTGTAAAACTCAAGAAATCCCAAAGAAAGACTCCCTCACCTGTGGTATATTAGTTCTTTATGATTTTCTATGATTTTTAGCATATTATAAAGGTTGGTTTGAGATTTAAAGTTGAAAGGAAAGAAAACCAAGAACCCAAGCCTAAAGGGGGTTTCGGCCCTAGCATTTTTGGGACCATGATGATGCTATAAATCTTAGTTATGTTTTCTAATATGCTATCATGATGTTTAGAGATTAAATATAATTTTTGGAAATTTTTGGGGTACCCTAGGATCCCCTAGGGTTTCGGCCACCCCATGAACTCATGGGTAGGGTTGATTTCAAACCCTCAAGCATGTGTGTTGTGTATTATCCTGATATAAGGGGGATTGAGGGTGACTTATGTGATCTTTCTCAAGGCTTTGTGACCCCACAAGATTCGGCCAAGTTGGATGGTAGGGCAAAAGTTAGGGCTTTCCCTAAGTAAGGGCTCTAATAGCCCGTATGGTATGTTATGGTTGATGTTTAATGGTTGATTGGGGATTTTAATAGAATTTTTCCATGCACTCATACCCATGTAGGTTTCGGCCAGTCCTAGGAAGGGGGGCTAAGGATTAGGGTTAACCCTAATCATGAGCCCTAAGGGCTCCCTATGGTCTTATAGGCAATGTATGGATGTTCCTTTACCTTGTGCCATCTTATATGTTTATGGGAATGATGGAAACCTTCCATGTAGGTTTCGGCCAAGGCTAGGTAATTAGGGTTTGATGGAGTTAAGATTTGAAGAATGATGGTTTATAGTTCATTATGAAGAATACATAAGGGTTCAAGCATGTGGTAGGAATTTAAGTTACTTATAACCCTAACCTTAAGTACCATGTTTATGTATGTATGCTTATGATTTGGATGTCATGCCTAATAGGGTTATTTATGAATGTCTTATGTTTCGTGTCATGCACTTGGATAGTAGGAATCATGTTTATGGAAGTCCTACCTATGAATACTTATGTTATGTTAAGAACCATGTGATGTTATATGTTCATGCTATGTTAGGAACCATGCTATGTTATATGTTCATGCTATGTTAAGAACCATGCTATGTTATATGTTCATGTTATGTTAAGAACCATGTTATGTTATGTTTATGATAAGAATGATGCATGCCACGATGTTATGAATAATGATGCATGCCATGTTATGAATAATGATGCAAGCCATGTTAATAAATAATGATGCATGCCATGTTATGAATAATGATGCATGCCATGTTATGAATAAAGATGCATGTCATGTTTATGAAGAAAGATAATGCTCATGCCTTCCAGGCATCATGATGGTCAAGCATGTTTTAAGTCATGCTTCATGTAACCAAGTTATGTCATGTTTAAATATGCCATGAATGTCTTATGAATGATGAAGCATGTAAAGTATTTTACTTTATGAATGGGGCTTGTACCGGACCAAAGTATGGGTCCAAGGGATGTGCACCTTAAGAACGCCCCGGTTCTGGACTAGCGAAGCTGTCCACGGTTCTGGCACTACCGAAGCTGTGCAACAGGGATGGGCACCTTAAGAACGCCCCGGTTCGAGGACTACCGACTATGCTGTCCTTACCCTAGTAGGTCGAGGCTAGCTACCTTGTATCTACTTAGGGATGCGCGCCATGATGTATGTATGTGGTACAAGCCGGGGACCCCAACAATGTGATGATTATGTTAAAGTATTTAAAAGTATGTTTTAAAAGTTAGGCATCTATATATATATATATACATATGCATTCCACCCACGCATTCATTCATGTTATGCATTATGCTATGATGATGATGTCTTATGCTTATGATTCTGTTAAGAAATGGGTATGATAGTAAATGATTTATGCCATGATTATGTTAAGAAGATGCCCATATGCTATAATGGAAAATATGCCATGATATGCTAGATAGGTTGGTCTATACCTTATGTTTATGGTTATACCATGTTCCATGCCATGTTAAGAATGTCTAATGATGAGTATGTTTATACCATGCTTTATGCCATGATAGGAATGTTAATTATGTCTATGCTCATGTTTATGCTTTATGCCATGATAGAAAGGTTTAATCATGTTTATGCTTATGTTTATGCTTTATGCCATGATAGGAATGTTTAATTATGTTTATGATTACGCCATGTACCATGCCATGTAAAGTTTAAGTAGGTTTATGTTTATGCTTCATGTTTAAGACTAAATGATGATTATGTTTCATATGATTATGATTGAATGATGAATGGTTTTAGTGAGTAGGAAAGAGTCTTACTAAGTCTGTGTGCTTATAGTCTTTTTCCTTATACCGCAGATCATGCAAGGGGACAGTGAGGAAGCAGCAGGAGGGCAAGAACAAATGTGTGTGATAGTGACTTGGCCCAGGAAAACCAAATGTTTACTGTTTATGCTAGAACTTTACTTTTGATATCTCTATGCTCGAATAAAGACTCATGGAACTTTATGTTATGATGATAAGCATGATATGATAAGATGTTTAAGTATAAAGTCAATATACCAAGTTTCCATGACATTATGTTAAGAATGGTAGTAGGGGGCATGTAAGTGTAAAGTTAAAGTTATTCCGCTGCAGTATGATGTTACATGCCCTAAGTATGTTAACGTAACGCCGCTTATGGAAAAAAAAAAGCGGGCGTTACAGTCCTAAACTTCAAATTCCTTTTCTTGTATCATGATTTAATCGACCCATTTTTGTGTCGTGATCTTGTCTTAATTACCTGATCAAACTTTTGTTGATTCACTTCATTTGATCTAATCAATTGCCATGATTTCTTTTCAAATCCTTTAGGAAATCCACTAAGGGCAAGGAACCAGTTGAAGGGTCCTCCAAGGGCAAAGCCCTTCATCATCTGCTCCTTCCCGAAGGCCTCAGCCTTCGTTTAGTTCTCGGTTCCCGAATGCGGCCTTTGAGCAGGCCTTTCAATCCAGAACTTTCAAACTACTTTCGTGTCAGTCTATTGATCGACCTTTCTTGGTTGAGCATTGTCCTTCTATCATAGAGGTGATTGAGTTTTATAACCTTGATTTCTTTCTCTCCCTCGAACGAACAATCAACTATGACCTTGTTTCTGAGTTCTACAATAATCTACAACAAGGACCTCAAGGTGGGTTTGATTTCACTACTCGAGTAGCCAAGAGGAATCTTGACTTCTCCTATGACGTCTTGGCGGAGTATTGGGCGGTCGACGATCGCCTAATTTTTATTCTATCTACCCAGAGCTTCCCGACCCCTTATTGGCTCCATTCGGGGATGTCACCCCGACTCCATATATGAGCACTTCTTCGGACACCCTCGACCAGCTGACCTTGATGAGCTGGGACCTGACTTTCCGACCTTTGCGGCCCTCTGACTTTCTCCTGTTGATTATGTTCTTTTTAAGATAATCATGAACTGCATCCTGCCAATAACCTCAAAACCCCTGACTGAGATCCGACCTTATCACTGCCTGATGCTTTATGGCATGCACCGCCACATGGACTTTGACATTATGGAGAGTGTTTTTCAGTCGATCATCTCCTATCGCGAGCCCAGTCGTTGCACTGTGTATATGCCATTCGGTCATGTCATTACTGACTGGCTTATGTCAGTTGGTATTGATGTGACCAAGGGCAGGACAGTGCCCATGGTTAGACAGGATTGCCGGCTGGGCAAACGGGTGTTTGCCAAATCTGGTATTGTTGTTGGGCCAGACGATCAGAGTCTTATCTGGAAGG
Source organism: Boesenbergia rotunda (assembly GCA_024364735.1). NCBI lineage: Eukaryota > Viridiplantae > Streptophyta > Magnoliopsida > Zingiberales > Zingiberaceae > Boesenbergia > Boesenbergia rotunda. The sequence continues at coordinate 430,567 of JAGFNQ010000925.1, forward strand.
ACGGACGGGGTCTTGGTGAGCTACCCAGGGGCGCACACTTACAGGTACCCGCAGCTCCGGCTGCGCATCAGGAGGCGCCCGCCGCTGCTGCTGACTACGACTATGAGCCAGATCCAGACCTGCGCTGGCAGATTTCAGAGCTTGATCGAACCATCCAGCATGATCTTCATTTGAGAGAGCTCTGGCAGAGGAGGTTCGGGCTAGGTTTTAGACTTTCGACCGCAGACTGCTGGCAGTCGAGTCTGACGTCTCGGGGGTCCGCTCCAGACAGGAGACATGGCATGAGGAGTGGCGCAGTTGGGCAGCTGGTCATCCATACCAGCCTTCATCTACTGGAGTTGCGCCCTCCGACAGTATTGCCCTGGGATCCTTCATTCCTGACGACACGACTGATACCCGATGGAGGATGATGACCCCCCCTGCCGACGCTTGATTATGGATATGCTCTGTCTTTGCATTTGACTTACTTTGACTATTTGGAGTGTATGACTTAATTTGATCATGGTTGTATGCCTATGATTTGACTGTTTCTTGATGCGATGTTATGCATCTGACGTTATGGTTTTCATGCTTAACTTACTATATTATGCATTTTCTTAGTTTATATGATTGTTCATACGATTGCTATCGTCATGAATGCCTATATTATGCATTGCTATACTTATTCTTACTTCATGTTCATATGATACATATAATTGGTTAGCCATGCCTTATTTTGTCATATGTTTTTCATATGCCCTCAAATTTTTCATACTCTTTGTTGAATTGGGATAACCCCTAGGATTGAGGGGGAGGTTTTATTTTTAAACTTAACGACCCCTCTAGACCCTTTTCGGTGATTGACAAAGGGGGAGAGTGTGGTTGGTTAAGTTTGGGATAATTATGAGTAGGGGAGGATCCTGATTCCCCTATGAGTGTGAGATTTGCAATTATTGATTTCAAATCCCTGAACTTAAAATCGGGTTATCAAACAACAAAAAGGGGGAGATTGATGATGCAGTCTGACCCTGATTGTTGTTTGGGGTTGACATCGATTTTAGTTTAGGTTGATGAGATAATTAGGATTAAGTCCTGATCGTAGACTAGGCATACCTAGTGGGACTAGGTTTGATGAAAGCCTAACTTGGAGAGTCAGGTCCTAGCTTGAGAAGCTAGGTGGATGAAATCCTAACTTGGAGGGTTAGGTGATTGGAAATCCCGGTGAGTGAAGCCGGGCCCTGGTGAGTGAAGCCAGGAAGCCTAACTTGGAAGGTTAGGTGTGGAAAAGTCCAAGCTTGGAGGGCTAGGTATGAAAATTCCTAACTTGGAGGGTTAGGTGATTGGAAATCCGGATAAGTGAAGTTGGGTCCTGGTGAGTGAAGCCAAGAAGCCTAACTTGGAGGGTTAGGTGTGGAAAAGTCCTAGCTTGGAGGGCTAGGTGTGGAAATTCCTAACTCGGAAGGTTAGGTGATTGGAAATCCCGATGAGTTAAGCCGGGTCCTGGTGAGTGAAGCCAGGAAGCCTAACTTGGAGGGTTAGGTGTCGAATAGTCCTAGCTTGGAGGGCTAGGTGTGGAAATTCCTAACTCGGAGGGTTAGGTGATTGGAAATCCCGGTGAGTGAAGCCGGGTCCTGGTGAGTGAAGTCAGGTTGACTGAAGTCCTGGTGAGTGAAGCTGGGCAAGGAGTCTTGGTCCGAGAGACTGAGCATGAGTCAGGGGAGGATGGGAGCCAGTTCTCTTGACTTAGAGTGGGTTTGGCCTTGCCTGGATCGGTCTGGTGACCGATCAGGGAAGTTGGCATGGAGTTCCCTCTTGGATCGGTCTGGTTACCAATCCAGCGATGTCTGATCGGTCTGGTGACCGATCAAGGAACATACGATGACTTTGGCAAGCCTACTGATCGACTCCTGATCGGTCTGGTGACCGATCAGGGAGTATACAGTGGGTTTTTGGGAACCTTACTGCTTGGCTCCTGATCGGTCCGGTGTCCGATTTGGAACACTGTTCAGATCGTTCTGGTGAACAATCAAATGTCGTGAGTTCCTCACTATGACCGATCAGGATGGAGCCTGATCGGTCTGAGCATGTCTTGATCGGTCTGGTGACCGATCAGGAGGGTTGGACTGCGAAGCTGAGAAATCACCCTGCAAAGGGGTGGATCGGTCTGGTGACCGATCCACGACTTGGGATCGGTCTGGTGATCGGTCCCGGAGAAGTCGTGATTTCTGATTACGCGTTGGGGACCGATCAGGATGGAGCCTGATCGGTCTGAACCCTGCCTGATCGGTCTGGTGACTGATCAGGAGTCACTCTGATCTGTCCGGTGACCGATCAGTAGCTGGCAACTTTATTTCAAAAACGCTGTCGGAGCTCTGATTACATTTGTTTCACTACTGATTTGCTACTGATCTCTGCTCCTAACTTATGATTGTTGATACTCTATTGATTTGCTGAGCTAATGAGCTGCTAAGTGTGCAGGTTACTCAGGTTTACTTCAAGGGAGTCAAACTGAAGCTTTTGCTACGACAGATTGGGCAGTTTTCCATCTCAGGTTGCAACGGACGCTGGTGACGACTAGCAGCTGACAGAGGCTCGACTGGGGCTCGGCTGAGGAGAGCTCAAGGAGTCCAGGAGAGGTCAGGGTAGCTGGGTTATCTCAGATGAGCAGCTGGGAGCTACAGAGGAGCGTCTGTGGCAGTGCAGGTTAAGAGATGAGAGGAGAAGTGGTGAAGGAGCAGTTCTCCACCATTAAAAGCTTGGCTCCATCACTTGTGCGATTACTCTGATCTGTTGATCCATTGTTTTTGAGCAAGCAACCTGCTGTTACTTGAGCACTTGGGAAGAAGAATCAAGAAGCTTGGCGAGTCCATCAGCAAGAAGACACGAACAAGGGAGTTCTTGCGTGAGATCTGTTCTGAGTGGAGCTTGTGAGGAGTTTGCTTGTGTCCTTGAGGTTCTAAGTGCTCAGTAAGATTTCTTCTTGTTTTTCCTGTACTTAATACTTCATCATCTTGAAACGCTATGGAGAGGTTACTCCACCGAGAAGGAGGTTGCTTTCTATCTGGATTTTTTGGGGCTTGATCTGCCGATGATCAAGGGATCACCCACCTTAAGGGCACGCCAAGGAGTAGGGGCAAGTTATCCCCGAACCTTGTAAACGATCCTTGTTAGCGTTTTCGATTTGCTTTCCATTTCTGCAGTTCTTCTTTGTTTTGCATTTCTTCTGCTGCGCTACTAATCCGTGAAGTGCAGAAATCTCCAAAGAGAAAGTGATTTGTGGTGTCTGGCTATATTCACCCCCCTCTCTAGCCATCCAAGTTCCAACAGTTAGAACTTGGATGGCTAAAGAGGGGGGTGAATTTAGCCAGACACAAATTCTTGCTGCTATTGGGTTTTCTGCACTTCAAGGGAGCAAACAACAAAACAGAGTATAGATGTAGAAATGAAAAGCAAACCAAAAACGCAAACAAGGAGGATTTACAAGGTTCGGGGATAACTTGCCCTACTCCTTGGCGTGCCCGTGAGGTGGGCAATCCCTTGATCGTCGGCCGATCAAGCCCCGGAAATCCGGATAGAATGCAACCTCTTTCTCGGTGGAGTAACCTCTCACAGCGGGTTCAATAGAATAATGGAAATAAACACAAGAACCACAAGAAGAAATCTTACAGAGCACTTAGGACAGAAAGAACACAAGCGAACTCCTCACCGAGCTCCACTCAGTACAGATCTCACGCAAGAACTCCCTCTTCGTGTCTTCTTGCTGATGGACTCGCCAAGTCCTTTTTTCTTCTTCCAAGCGCTCAAGTATGCAATATCTCAACAGGTTGCTTCAAGGATCAGAATATGTGTAGTAGCAACCAAACTTCTCAGTTGTAGCCAAAAGCAAGAAGATCTCGCACGCAGAGAGTTCTTCTCTTCTCTTTATCGCCAGCACTTAACTTGCTGCTGTTGTCGCCAGACGCTCCTCTGCAGCTCCCAGCTGCTCATCTACACAGCCCAGCTACCTGACCTCTCCTGGACTCCCTGACATCTCCTCAGCTGAGCCCCAGTCGAGCCCCAGGTTAGCTTCCAACAGCGCCAACGTCCGTTGAGACCTGAGAAACGAAAGCATCCAAACCTGCTCGATGGAAAGTCTCCCTTTGACCCTCCTTGAGTGTTTGAATCCATCCCTGTAAAGCCTGCACACTTCAACAGAAGCTTAGAAAATCATATCAAACATAATCAGTAAAGTATCAGAGAATTGGCAGAGAAAACAGACACGCTTAGAGCGTCTGACAGTGAATTTGAATTAAAGTTCAGCTCCTGATCGGTCACCAGACCTATTCAACAGTCTGCTGCACACACCTGATTGGTCCCTAGACCTATCCAGCAGTTTGCTGCACACACCTGATCGGTCTCCAGACCGATCAGGATGTGGCCTGATCGGTCTGGGGACCGATCAGGCTTCAGCCTGATTGGTCGTAGTGAGGAGCTCGTGACATTTGATCGTTCACCAAACGATCTGAATAGTATCCCTGATCGGTCACCAGACCGATCAGGAGCCGATCAGTAGGCTTCCAATCTCACTGTACGCTCCCTGATCGGTCACCAGACCGATCAGACAGAGCTGGATCGGTCACCAGACCGATCCACGTGGGAATTTCGTGCCAACTTCCCTGATCGGTCACCAGACCGATCCAGGCAAGGTCAAATCTCCTCTAAGTCACGAGAACAAGCTTCCAGACCTTCTCTGACTCGTTCTTAGTCCCTCGGACCAAGACTCCGTGCCCAGTTTCACTCACCGGGACTTCAACCTAGCCCTCCATGCCAAGATTTCATCCAACCTACCCCTCCAGGCTAGGACCTGACCCTCCAAGCCAGGATTTCATCCAACCTAGCCCTCCAGGCTAGGACCTGGCCCTCCAAGCCAGGGTTTCATCCAACCTAGCCCTCCAAGCTAGGACCTGACCCTCCAAGCCAGGATTTCATCCAACCTAACTCTCCAAGCTAGGACCTGGCCCTCCAAGCCAGGATTTCATCACCTAACCCTCCGAGTTAGGACTTTTCACACCTAGCCCTCCAAGCTAGGACTTTTCACACCTAACCCTTCAAGTTAGGACTTTTCACACCTAGCTATCCAAGCTAGGACTTTTTCCCACCTAACCCTCCAAGGTAGGACTTTTCACACCTAGCCCTCCAAGCTAGGACTTTTCATACCTAGCTCTCCAAGCTAGGACTTTTTCACACCTAACCCTCCACGTTAGGTCTTTTCACACCTAGCCCTCCAAGCTAGGACTTTTCACACCTCACCTAGTCCCACTAGGTATTTTCCACTGCCAGCATGCGATCTCCCGATCCACCTGGACTTAATCTGAATTCAACCAGACTTAAATCAAACTTAAATCGGTGTCAACACCAAAACAACGATCAGGGTCAGACTGCATCAACACCTCCATCATACCTATCGAGGAGATGCGCCTCGTGACTCTCCCTACCCACCGCTCTAGAGCTACGTCTAGCATACCCTCACTGTGGAGGCGGGGGGGGGATGGGGAGCAAACCGAGGAGCACCTCATCTCCTCATGGGGGTGACCTCAGCTGGAGTAATCTCTAGTCTGTACGAGATCCTCTTGAAGGTATAATTCCATTCATCTTCTCTTATTGTCTCTGTTTTCTAACTTATACTACTTCTTGTGTTAGGCCACATCTAAGTGTCTCCTTTTGGGCCGCCAGATGCTTCCCGAGCAGGAGACTGAAGCACTGTGACATTAGGTGGCTGAGCTAAAGGCGGAGGTTTACTGAGTCTGTAGGGAAGGCTAGATGCAGGTGGGGTTACTAGAGACCTACGAGCTAAACTGGACATTCCATGGACAACCTCTTAGTTTTGGAGTCATCTCTGCATGGTGTTCGGCATAGGGAACATTTTCTGTCTGAGAGAATGACAACCCTCTCGGCAGAAGTGAGCCAGTGACCCAGGAGAGGCACGACTCCTGACTCGAGAGACCAAACTGTTAGAAGATGTCCACCTCTTGGAGTCGTCGGTCGAGGCACCCAATGGTCGAATCAAGGAGCAGGCAGACCAGCTAGCTAAGAAGGAAACAGAGCTACAAGCCACCACTGCCTATGTATCAAAATAATAGGAGAGCCTCTCCCAAGCTAAGTCATGCCTCTAGATGACTCAAGAGTACTAGCAGCCCGTGACCAAGCATCGACCAAAATGCCCGAGATGAAGACTGATCAGGACTGAGCTCTGAAGAGATGAAAGATTACAAATCTAGTGAGGAATCCTAAAAATTAGAGGCAGAGACTGCATTCAAAGCCAAATTCCTCCAATCTGAGGAGTTTGGCAACATTCTAGCCGGCCAAGTGATGAAGTGGCTCAAGCAGGGCTTCAATAGAGCTGTCCAGCAGATCTAGTGAGCCAATGTACTGAAGCCAGATGTCAACTTGGGCTTCCTCAGCGTTGGCCAAGCCTAGGAGGAGCTATTAGCGAAGGTGAAAGAGATGTAGTTTGATTTTTTGTGCCCTTGCTTGATTATTTGAACGGTTTTTTTTCGCTCCACATGTTATACTTTGTAATTTGTCTATAATTTGACTTGTGTATTATATCTCGTATTTTATCTTTCCTCATCATGACATTTTATAAAGGTCCCTAAAATCACAATTTGCTTTTCTTTTACCAATGCCATATCCGCTCTTGCCTAGCACTACCTCGTCGTTGATTATTCACCCTAAGCACGACAATTTCTTTTTACGCAAGGGGAAGTTAAGCCCTTGGTGTATCCTAACCACCATGTGCCGGCATGGATGGATCTTGCCTTTGCTTGACTTCATCGTATCATCGCATTCACAGCCCGGGCATCCTTGACTCCCCAAGCTGATAGCACCCCGGGCTACTCCCGGCCGGGCCTTCTCAGGGCCTTAACCTGGTCTACCGTCTTGGGCATACTCGACACCACAAGATGGTAGGACATCAGGCTGCTCCTAGCCAGGTATTCTCGGTGCCTCGGCCAGGTCTACACATCATGGGCATCCTCGGCACCATAAGATGGTAGGTAGGTGTTAGGATGTATACTAAAAGCCTTTCTTTTTGTATGAACATCTACATTTTGAAAGAGAATCACAAGATCATTGTTTGCATGTTTATATTAGTATGTGCATATTATCTGATACATTACATTATAGATAATATGGTGTGTGGTATTGCACAGAAGATCATGTTATCATTTCCTTGTAAAGTATAAGTAGACACTAACAACCGAGATGGATTTGGACAAACGTCGGGATGGTTGTAGTGTAATTTGGTGTTGGATTATCTTGACCATAGAATTACACTAGTGCACTTTGTGTGTATTGAGCAGGACCGACATAGAAGTGATTTAATTTATACAGACTTTATAATTGAATCAGACCATAGTTATTATGGAGTACATGCTCTTAATCCCGATATAATAACGGGCACATGTACTTAATAGTTATTTCTTTGATTTACCAATGGGCGAGATTTTTTCTGTTAAATCGATAGGCCCGATAAGTTGGGAAATAATATTATTTACATGGTGTGTCATTGATTATAGAAGGAAACCGTGTCCTACTGAGTCGGGTTGATGTTGTCCCCTTGAGGTACTTATAAGGTTCATCATGTTAAATCATTATGATAAGGTTGAGTGGTACTACTCAAGGAATTAGATCATAATTAATTAAATTGTCAGTAATTTAATTAATTAACGGACATTCGATATCTTAAACATGGGGAGATATTTGTACTCATAATAGGTGGAGTCCATATTTAAATATGGGGGTTGGTGAGGTAGTTCAATGAAGATCTTTTAGTGGAATGGATCTTCATTAATGGATCGGGCCTTGATCCATTAGGTGGCCAAGACCCAACTCCTTCTCATGGTCCCTATTGTAGCCCTATATATACCCATGTAGTCATGAGACCAAGGCATCCAATATCATCCAACCCTAAGCCTGTCCTCTCCTCCTCTCTCTCCCTTCTCTCTCCTAGGGCACGCCCGCGGGTGGAAGGAAGATTATTTCTTCCTCTTCTCTTCTCCTCTTCTCATATTCTTTGTTGTCGGCATCTACTAGATAAAGGAAGAGCTCTCCTCTTCCTTTTGTGGTGTGCGGCGAGAAGAGAGGAAGGAGGTCTCGCCGACGCAAGGAGAAGGCGGGATTCTTCCTTGGTGGTGCTCGGCACTGCAACTTTGGAAGAAGGAAGGAGTAGTTGTCATCTTCCACGTGTGCTTGGTGCCGCGGGATAGGAAGAGGTTGAGTAGGTCGGTTAGGGTTGTTGTTAGGGAGAAGAGCTCTTCTCTTCTTCTCCTTCACCTTCTTCTTCCTTGGAGTGGCCGGCAGTAACCCTTGGGTTAGGGTTTGGTTGGCGTAAAGTGGAAGGGATTAGTTGGTGGCCATGGTGACTTTGGATCTTAGTAGATCATCGCCCACACGACGTCAAGAAGGGAGGGTTATACAATAGAAGATCACGAGGTAAAAGGGATGGTATTAACTTCTCCTTTGGTTCCTTTTACTTTGATCTTAGTATTTCATGTGTTGTTAATTAATTATCTTGTTATTAATTATTTATTAATTAATTATGATAATTAATTATCTTGGACACCGATGATAAATACAAAAATCAGCGATCTGCTCATTGTCTAATCCACGGCTAATCAGTTGGACGAGATTGATTGCTAGAAGGCACTTAGAGGCGCGCTTCAAGTATCTCAGAATTCTTTTAACAGCAATTAAATGATGAGAAATCATTTAATTGAAGGGAGAAATCATTAGAAACACAATTCAACTTGAAGGGAGAAATCATTAAAAACAAGGCACGCTTGGTAGCTAAGGGCTATAGTCAAGTTGAAGGCCTTGATTATGATGAGACTTATGCTCCTGTGGCACGATTAGAGTCCATCCGATTGATGCTAGCATTTGCAGCACATCGTGGTTTCAAATTATATCAAATGGACGTCAAATCGGCCTTTCTAAATGGTTTGATTAAAGAAGAGGTCTATGTCGAACAACCTCCGGGGTTTGAGAGTACCGAATTTTCAAACCACGTGTTCAAGCTCAAAAAGGCACTTTATGGCCTTAAACAAGCACCCCGGGCTTGGTATGAGCGGTTGTCGACATTCCTAGTTGAGAAGGGCTTCGTTAAAGGTCAAATAGACCCTACACTATTTCTACGAAGAGATAGTGACAATATATTTGTAGCCCAAGTATATGTCGATGACATAATTTGCGGCTCAAACAATAGGGGCTATTTAAATGAGTTCATTGGACACATGGAGAGTGAGTTTGAAATGAGTCTAGTGGGAGAGTTGACTTTCTTCCTTGGACTTGAAATCAAGCAAACTCGCGATGGTATCCATGTGCACCAATCAAAGTATACACAGGAAATGTTTCGAAAATTCAATATGAGTGAATCAAAAGAGGTAACCACTCCCATGGCTACAAACACAAGATTAGACAATGATGAGAGTGGTAAACCCGTTGATCTAACTCAATATCGAAGCATGATAGGTAGTCTGCTATACCTCACAGCCAGTCGACCAGATATACTATTTGCTGTAGGTATGTGCGCTAGGTATCAAGTTTGTGCCAAGGATTCTCATTTAATTGTTGTTAAGCGAATTTTGAGATATCTCAAGGGCACAATTGGTGTAGGTCTTTGGTATCCCCGTACCGAATCTTTTGACTTGATTGGCTATACGGATTCCGACTACGCTAGATGTAAGTTGGACCGGAAAAACACTAGTGGGGGCTGCCAATTCTTAGGTTCGTCCTTAGTAAGTTGGTCGAGTCGGAAGCAACACTGTGTTGCTCTTTCCACTACCGAGGCAGAATATATCGCCATGGGAGAGAGTGTATCGCAATTGTTATGGATGATTCATACCTTAGAGGACTATAGATTGAGTTACAAGGGTGTGCAAGTGTTATGTGATAACATTAGCACAATTAACTTAACCAAGAATCCAGTCCATCATTCTAGGACAAAACATATTGAAGTATGCCATCACTTCATTAGGGATCATGTAGCTAGGGGGAACATCATACTCTCTCATGTAGAGTCCAAGTCAAACCTAGCTGACATTTTCACTAAACTACTTCCCGAAAATGAATTTAGTTTCCTAAGACGGGAATTGGGAATGTGTCGCGCTTCATGATTTTCGAATTGCATTCAAACCCTCTATGATTATTTCAATTTGTTGGGGAACAATTGGGTAACCTTGGGAACATCTCACACAAACTATAAGGTTTACCAAAACGTTTGTGTTTGCTAGATATGGGGTGAGATGTTAGGATCAACTCAATTTCTCAAAATGTCAATGCATCCCTTGAGAAGTTAAGTTGACGAGATAATAATCACGATGGTGACCAAGTATGGGGAAAACCATTGCATAACATATGTGTATATGGCTCCTTGATCATACTTGAACATTCCAATCAAGGAAACTTGATTGGAACATTAGATTTGACTCAAACTTGATTGAATTTGCTTGATTGATTGTTGATTGAGTTTGACTCCATTTGTATGGGTCAAAGTGATTGTTGAACCTATAAGGACCTTTGATTCGTGTTAAGGGATCAATTTTAGTCAGGAAATCATGTCCAAGTTCGATAAAATTCATTAGATCTCGTTGGAAAGTTTCAGAAATTCTGAAACTGAACATTTCAGTTGGTATCAGGGAATACCAGGAACCCTGATTAGTCACCGGACCGATCAGGCATAGGGCTGATCGGTCCCTGGACTGATCTGGCTTCTTCCTGTGGTGTTCGGTCCACAGACCGATCAGCGAGGCAAGCCGTGATCTTTCGGAATTTGACTATGTGTATTGAGCTAGCCTGGATCAGTCCCTGGACCGATCTGGCACCCTATGGTGATCGGTCCACAAACCGATCAGGGAGCCCAGCAGTTTTCCTCCAGACCCTACTGTTCGTATCCTGATCGGTCATCCGACCGATCAGAAGCGCGTCTGATCGGTCATCCGATCGATCAGGACCGAGCCAGTCCGATCAGGCTATAGCCTGATCGGTCTGGGTGCGATCAGATCGAACGGTGATCCGTTCAAACGCATTAAATTCTGGTTGGTGGATCGATCCACCAACCGATTATCTTCGCCAAACACCTTCATCTCCCGAACCCTAGCGCCGAAAAACCCTTTGCGCGACCCCGTGTGTGCAAGAAGGCTCTCCTCTTGTTCTTCTTCCTCGCGTGAGCGTAAGTGTGAAGGATTCTCAGAGTCCTGTGCACGTTCCTCTCTCGCAGAAACATTCTGCAACCATCTCTTACGCCGCGACCCCCTCTTCCGCGCAAGGTTTTTGCTCTCGACCTCCAGGAACTACTCCAATGGCACCAAAGTAAGTTCTTGCTTTGGTTTTTCATTCGAATCAATCTATAATATGTGTTTGTGAAGCTAACCATGTTTTGCTCTTGTTCTTGTTGTTGTGCCGTGATCCTTTGCCCGTGACCCTACTTTCTCACCTTATGTCTATGATCAATTTTATCTACCTTTTGATTGGGTATCATCTTATATGATCAATTCTTGTTTTGTATGATCGATCTTATCAAATAAATTGAATTCTGTGTCATGACCAATTCAACCCCCTATAGAAAGTCTTCCAAGGGTAAAGAACCTATGGAGGATAGTTCTAAAGGCAAAGGCCCTTCGTCTTTACACCTCCTACGAGGCCTCCATCTCCCCCGCATCCTAGATTTCAGAACATTCTCTATGCCCTAGAATTTCATAGGCACAACTTCAAACTAATGCCATGTCGGTCAGTGGACCAAACTTTTGTTTATGAACATTGTCCTACGGTGAGAGGAATCATTGAGTACTATGAGCTTCAAAACATCCTTTTCTTAGAAAGGCCAATCAATGTTGATTTGGTCTCTGAATTCTACAATAATCTGGCTAATGGGGAGTGCACGAGGTGGCGGACCCGTGTCACCGGTGTCGATCTTGACTTTACCCTATCGTCCTTCACTATGTTTCTGGGTTGTCGTCGCTCCGAGAATGATTTTTTGCTTTATCCATATCTTCCTGACCCTCTTCCTGTCCCCTTTACTGGAGTCACTCCTGACTCCATCTATGAGCATTTTCTAGGTCATCCCAGGCCACAGGGTTCTGGTGCGCACACCCATACATTTCCCACGTTTCCTGCTCTCCATCTATCTCCCATTGATTATGTTCTGTTTAAGATTATCACAAATTATCTTCTTCCAACTACGTCAAAGCATCTTGATGAGATCCATCCATTCCACTGCTTGATGCTTTACGGGATGCATCTGCAGTTAGATTTTGACATAGCACCATCCATCTATTTCTCCATCATTGTTCATGGTCTGAGGTATGGTCAGACGATCTATATGCCATTCGGTCATATCATCACTGCCTGGCTGCAGTCCGCTGGGATCGATGTCTCACAGGGTCGTACGGTACCTATGGTGCGACAGGACTGCCGACTTGATCGTCGCATGCTGGCCCAGTCTGGTATTGTTGTCGGATCACGAGGGTTGCATTGGAAGAATCAGAGACACATGGGGGAGTTTACAGGAGCAGCCCATTCCCAGGAGCAGCCCGCTGATATAGATGATTATGATGAGTGGGCTCCTGACCTTCGATGGCAGATTGCGGAGTTAGAGTGGTTACTGTAGCACGAATTGCATATCTCTGAGCTCTGGCGACAGGAGGTCCGCTCAAAGTTTCAGACTTTTGATCACTGTCTCGATGCTTTAGCCTCTGATGTCTCTGAGATGCACTCCTTCCAGGACAGATGGTATGAAGAATGGTATCATCGTACATTTCCTGATTGTGCATCTCCCAGTGGCCCTTCACCAGGAGATATCGTCTACATTGATGATTCGATCGATGATCCAGCTGACGATTGACCGCTCTGTGTTCGTGTTTGATGTTTTTGACGGCTGTGTACATCCTGACTTTTGTCTGTTCTATCTTGCTTAGGATGTTACTGTTTGTTGATGCTATGATGACTACTATTTGAAATTGTGCTATATTGTCATGATTATGTTTTTTTCTCATGATAGTATGCCTATTGTTGGTGCCATGCTGTTTATATGACTATGATGTGCATGTTTGCTACACACTACAAGAAAAAAGTTAAACAACAACGCTTTTTCCGCGTTGTCGTTAATGCTTAAAAAGCGATGTTGATGAAGCCGTTGTAGAAAGTATATCTACGACAACGCTTTTTCCGCGTTGTGGTTTGAAGCAAAGACAACGCTTTTTTCGCGTTGTCTATTGGTTTTTAAAAAGCGTTGTTATTGACGCTGTTGTTAAAAGTCGGATATCAAAGACAACGCTGAAAAAGCGTTGTGGTTTGGCACAAAGACAACGCAAAAATCGTGTTGTGTATTGTTACTTAAAAAACGTTATCTTTTTAATAGGCAGTGTTTTTCACAATTTATAATATTCACAATTTATAAATATTTTTATTCACAATTGATAATATTCACAATTTACAATATTCACAATTTACAAGCATTTTTATTCACAATTGATAATATTCATAATTTACACTAATAATAGTTTACAAAATTCACTTATAATACAGTGCATTATTTACAAAAGTGTTTGTATTCCATATTAAATACAAAAAATATCTCAATTCACAAGTTCTATAAAACTTCATCATTCACAAGTTGTTCTTTGGGGCTGCTTGTTAACTCGATCTGCTTTAACACTGCATAAAAATAATAAATTGGGATAAGAGATTATATACACACAAATAAGACTGCTTCCATATGTGACAACTAAAAAGAATATAAAGCATACCTAGATGAACTATTAGAGATTATGATAAACAGAATCAATGTAACACTGACCTTTTGTTAACTGAAAAATATGCAGAGCACAACGCTCAACGGCAAGTCTTACTGGGTCACTCCCATTCTTTAATTGAAAAGATCTATGTCTAATGAACTAGGTTGCAGATCCAGTCATATCAATAAGTACTTGTAGCAGATCCTGGAACTCATTATCTTCCATGTACTGAGAATAAATAAGATTGTACATCAGTGCCTCAATGCAAAATAAAACAAAAGTATACAAAAAATCTCATAAAGCATCTTAAAGAAACTAAAACGAAGCAGAAGCATTTGTAGCAAGTTGTTGTAAGTATTTCTCTAATAGTAGATTCATCTATCAATTCACAGCTAGACCAAATATGGTAATCAACTTCAGACCACTGTCTTGCAATAGACACAAATCCCAAAAATCAATCACATAAAAGATGTTGTACCTGAGACATGATTCCCATGACTTTTGTTGCAGAAACTCGCACCTCATCATCATCAAGTTGCAACATGGCTCTCAGTAAAGTAGCAAGTTACTTAAATAAGATTATAGATTATGTTATGTAAACATGGTACTGTTAGAATGTAGATTGAAACTATTCATACTAAATAGTAGCAATTTCTTAAAGGAACTTAACATCAGTCATATATCATGCAGAATGAAGCAAGTACCAACAAAATTTTGGTCCTTAAGTCATATAACTCTCATAAAGCATAGAAAAATAGTATGTCATGAGATTTGATATTGAATGGCAAACCAAAAACGAAGCAAAATGCTCAGATGTCATCACTGCGTTGAAACCAACTATAGGCACCAAGGAAGCTAACAGTGTTCTAAAAACCACCTACAAAGGCACAGTAATGTTATGTGACAAAAGTGTCACCTCTTTATTAAAAATAAAACATTTGATGTATTAGAACTAAATGACAGCTTAAAGCAAAGTAGTAAACATTTGATGTATTAGAACTAAATGACACAATCAAACAAGGAAAGAACTTGATTAGCCGGCCAGAGAATATTTGATTGTCTGTAGCTTCGCAAATCTGAAAAACCTGCACAGATCAACACAGGTTTAGAAAATGTGTTTATATAATAATATCGACTGAAACAAGAGCTCTAAATGAAGTGTGAAAAATATTCAAATGAAAATCCTAAATACTCAAATTATAAAATGATTATGGCTACCAGTTGAAGCATATCAAAAGGCTTTTCGATCACTCGTTTGCTAGGTAAAACCTTCGAAATAAACAAGTGACATGTATAATCCTATCACTGTAAAATTTAAGCAGACAGAAGTACTGATGCAAGTAATTTAGCATCTACAGTGTCATTCGAAATTTTCTACACAATGAATACTTGCAAAAATAAGCCATTAAATTGATATTGCTCAAGTAAAGCAACAACGAAAGATTAAATGAGAAAGAATCATCACCTGAGATTTGTTAGATTTACAAAATGGCAGCATGTATATCAGAAGAAGCTCGACAAGTTCAATGAATTCAGTAGCTAATTGAAGACAACTAAACATTCAAACAAGTCCAACTATCTCATGCAAACAAATGATGGGATGACTTTTAACTGCTAGCATTGTCTAAACATACTAAAATACTTGGCTAATGTAACAACATAAATTAGCAGGAATAAAGTAATTTTAAGAAAATCAATTTATCAGGAAATAAATTAGAAAGATATTAAAGAAGAATGAAAGTGAAGTATCAAGAGAAAAAAGTAACAGAATAATTCCAGTGGCATGTAGCAATTGGAACATCTCATTGACAAAGGAAAAGACAAAAAAGGTATTGTGACTACAAGAAGCTACATTTGTGGTTATAGATCCTGACTAATATTGTCAAGTTCAACTTGCCAATATTCCACAGTTGGGTAATTAAACTGCAATGCTTAAACATTGAGATAATAATAATAAAGCAGTGAAAACAACATGCTTCATACATACCACATCATTTCTTGATGTTCCATATTGCCAATCAGTATGTTAAAATTCCCTTACATTGAATAACACTAATTAAAGGTTCAAGTTCAAATAACTGGTCTGACCACACCTTACAGCTTGCTGCTTCTAAATTTGATGACACCAAGTTCTCTCACAAAACAGCAGGGAAACAGGCTAAGCGTGTTCAGTGTTAATCCATCTTTCCTGACATGCAGGCAAAGCATAGAGAAGCTTCCTAGAATCCACAACCTGCACCAGCCTTCATTACTGTCAGATCTGTGCCGTGAAGATAAATCTATACGTGATAACTGAACACAAACCAAGTGAAGCTAAAAAAAGGTAATATCCAAGCCAGAAAGTTCCTAAAGGAGATAATCATAGGTAATATTTTATCTGTCAAGAAAGCAGAAACAAGTAATAGCAACATAAATGGAAAAACTTGAGCACCTTAATAGTATGCACTAGATCCACCGCTGCCAGCATATCCACGGCTACTCAAACTACGCCCAGAAATGAAAGATGATGAACCACCACCACCCTGCAGAAATAGCATATGTAAAATACAACATAGCAGTAAAAAAATTGACAGTATGAGAAAGTATTTACATCAGATCCACGTGATAAATAGCCACTGCCAAAGCTTGATGAGTATACTCCACCTGCACTACTGCTAGTTGAACCTAGAAGGATATAACAATAAAATGCAATTATTAACAACCACAGCATAGCAATTCAATAGGCAGTTGAAAAAAATTTACATACCCCGCGCATAAGTCATTCCCTGATGAGTCCCATACATGTTATCATGACCAGAAAGCGAACCTTGGGTACTACCATATCCAACATTATCTTGCCCAAGCCTGCTCAGCATAGCAAAGAAGAGTATGGAGATAACAGTAAGAGCAGAAAAAATATTCTTCATACAACAAGAAATTAGAGACCAGACCTATCACTATAAGCAACAAGAAAAAATATTCTTCATACAACAAGGGTCACATCTTCTACGTTCTCAACTCCATAGTTTTTAAGTTTTTCCTTAAACTGTATTAAAGGAACAAAATGTCAATTTGACCAGAATGCAAAAAACAAAACATTGGAAAAAGACCAAAAAAACTTGGTAGAGAATGTTACATGTTCCTTTGTCCAAGATTTGCAAATATTACCCACAAACAGTGTATCACTGTCTTGACTTGGAGCAACTCCACATTGCTTACCACGTACCTATAAAATGAACTAATTCCATAAGGATTAAGATCATTATATAAGTTAAAAGATGAAAGAAAAAAAACACAAACCACAGGAGTCTTGAGGTCTGACACAGCACGCTTGGCCTGCTCAACAGTTGCAAAACGCAAAAATGCAAATCCTTTGTTTTTCTTTGTCATTGGATTCGTCATTAACCGAATCTCAGTGACCTCGCCCACTTGAGAAAAAACCCGCTTGAGGTCATCTTCATTAGCATCTTTATCTAGGCCACCAACAAATACTTCAAACTCCTTTCTTTTTCTATGTTCTTCAACTACTTTGTGTTGTTCTTCTTCCTCAGCATTAAGCATATGCTCTCCCTCAACAGTTTCGTCTTCCTCACCTTCTAAGTGATCTCTATCATCCACGATTTCTTCATCAACCATATCAATTTCCTCCTCTTCTATTACATCACCTTCTTCACCCTCTCCATCAACATAATCTTCTTGAACTTCATTCTCAACATACTTCTCATCATAATCTACAGCAGTATCTTCTTCATGTTCATACTCCACCTCATTGTCCTCTAACTCTAACCTTTCACCATTTTCTTCTTCCAAGTAAACCTCCTTGACAACCTCTTCATCTGGAAAAGAGAAAACAAAGCCTCTTCAGATTCATCAACATGGTAGAATATTTGCACGTTTAGGTAAGATCCACACAAATTTATATAGGTTCTCCAAATGTCAAGGACCAGATAGTAAATAGAAGTAAGCACATCTCAATAAACAGAAATCACTGACAGTATTCCAAGCATTTGCTCACCCTATTTCATAGAAAGAATCTAAATCAGGTACCAAGCGAAAGTTTGCAAAAGGATCATATGTCAAAATTTTCTTTCATATTTTTTTTTTGGGTAGCAGTAAGCCCCTTTTATATAAATTTTCTCCAGTGAAACTGCTAGTAGCCAGCGACACTGAATCAAGTATTAGTGGATATATCAATATACAAGAAAATGACAGCGAAATTATTAAAAAGATAAATAATGAATAAATAATGAATACATATACAATCAAATGTAAACAAGTTAGATAGCTAGGTTGAATAATAATACAGTCACAATTTAACTTGAACTATAATAACTCATATACCTTCTCTTGCTTCACAATCTGCTGTTCAGGCCAAGCCACAACAGATCCTATGGCATCAAAGTACTCTCTGTTTGGTATTCAAAGTACTCTCTGTTTGGTGTTGCAAGTACAACACTCCATAAAGGATCTTCAGGATCTTCAATATAAAATACTTGCTTTGCTTGACTAGCCAGGATAAAAGCATCAGATTTGAATCCAAGTCTATTGAGGTTTACCAATGTGAAACCAAGATCATCTACTTTAATACCGTTATTATGCTCCACCCAATTACATTTAAACATTGGAATTTGAAATATATGGTAATCAACTACCCATATTTTAAATTTAACAAATTTAAATTTATGTAGTATTCTTAGACAAAATTGTTACCCAAAAATCTAAACCATCTATCCAGACAAAATGAGACTGCCAAACAAGGAAAAGATTGCAACACTGAAGTTGTAGGAAAAGTAGATACGGCAGACAAGAAAATTTACATCCTTGCGAGTCACAAACAAAACTAGTTCACCCCAGTACCTGGATTCCCAAATGGCTATGCACAGAGTATTGCTGTGCGAAGAAGCTGACATTGTAGTTCCATTAAATTCATTTAACCATACTCCAAAATCATGAAACTGTATGTGTGCAATTCCAGTTTAATCGGTCCATTGTGTTCCCTCACTCTGATCTCTGAAGCCAACCGAGCTGTGGATTGACGAATGGTTAAATATTCTAGATATCAGGAAAAAGGATATTTGAAAGATGGGGAAGTGTTACCTTCCAGACATACATAGCAAAGAAGGCAACAGTATCCGCAGACCACACCACAGCAAACGACTTCCAGAGAAAGGGGATCGCGATGTTCAGAAGCGGAATGAGAAGAAACAGATAGTTGAGAGCTTCCTTCTCGTTCTTGGAGCAATCCCTCGCTCTAAGAGAAGGTATAGCTGCAGGATAACATGTGATACTCTTTAAAATCGAACGAACGAACTCGATCTGAAATGAGCGAGATGTGCCAATCGGAAAAGCGAAGCAGAACATACTGAACATCCAAATGGACCACATCCCCATCAATCTCCAAATATCCGGCTCATCGGACGGAAATATAAGGTTGAAGGAGAGGGCTCCGCCGAGGAACATGGAAGCGTAGCCCTGCACCTCGAACACAGTGTAGAGCGCTGTTCTAGGCACAGCGGGGTTCTTGGTCGCGGTGGAAGCCCTAGGCGCGAAGGTCGCCGCCGTCTTCTGAACAACCTGCAGACATGGAACCGAAGCCGCGAGATCACCAAAGAGGGGGGAAATGGAGAAATCGAGCGCAAAAGATACCTTTTTGATGTCCTTATCGCTGATTGGGACGACGGAGGGGATGGAAGCTTGATTTCTGCCTCCGATGCTTGTCGGCGTTTCTGGAGGGTTTTCCTGGCCGCTTGTAGTGGCGGTGGTGTCTACGCCGTCAGATCCGGCTTCGGCTCGGAGTCTTGTGCGGCGGATGAGGGAGGCGGCTCGGGAAATGGAGGTGGAGGAAGTGAAGAGGGGATTGGGGAGCTTAGAAATGCTGGAAGGGGAGGGAGATGCGGAGGAGAAGGAGAACATCGCGAAGGGGAGCAGAGAGATTTGAAGGTCCACGTGCGTCCCACCCTCGATCTCTCTTATCTCCTTGATGACGTCTCTAGGGGGCGGCGCGGATCCTCTGGTCCGCAGAAGCTTGAAATCTGACCGCCACAGAGTCAGAACGTCGGCGACTGCGAGAGAGAGAGAGATGGAGAGGGTAGTGGCGAGCGTCGTGATGCTGCCACTGGGGTTCAGTTTCCACTCGACGGACGAAGAGCTCGTGGAGGATACTTCTTGGTGGTGAGCTAGGAGAAGATGTATGTTCACCAGATCGTACACAATGTCGATTTCGTGGAGAGGAGAGGACGAGGGAGGTGGCAATGAGGGAGGTGGAGGGAGATATTTCGCAGAGAAAAGAAGCGCGGAGAGATTTTTCGCGAGCCGCCGAGGGTTGGCAATGAGCGAGGTGGAGGGAGGGGATGTGTTTTTTATTTTAGCGGGAAATACGACAACGCTTTTAAAAAACGCTTTTGTAACAGCGTTGTCTTTCATCCGAAACCACAACACTAAGCACATCGCATCATTATAAAACGTTGTCGTTATTAAAAAGTAAAACACATAGACAACGCTTTTCACTAAAAACGTTGTAAAACAAAAAAAGACAACGTTTTTTTTAAAAAACGTTGTCGATTGGGCGTTGTTGATTGCAAAAATTCTTGTAGTGACACTGCCATGCTCATGCTTGTAATGCCATGTCTACCTGATACATATACATGTTATGGCATGCTTTGCGAGTTAATAATTCATGTTCATATGATGCATGTGATTGCTATATTTTGCTCTATCTTTTTCACATGTGTTCGTATGGTTATCCAACAACCTATCACATCTTTGTTGATTTGGGATACCCCTAGGGTTGAGGGGGAGTTTGTTTTAATCTTAACAGCCCTTCTAGCCCCTTTTCGGTGTTCGACAAAGGGGGAGAGTGTGGATTGGTTAAGTTTAGGATGATCATGTTGTAGGGGGAGGATCTGGATTCCCCTATGATTCTAAAGTTGAAAATATTGATTGAGATCCATAAACTTAGATCGGGTTGTCAAACAACAAAAAGGGGGAGATTGTTGATGCAGTCTGGCCCTAATTATTGTTTTGGTGTTGACACCGATTTAAGTTTAGGTGGATGATTATTGATTATGATTAAGTCCTGATCGGGGATCAGGCATGGTATGGAAAATCCTAGTCTGGAGGGCTAGGTGTTGGAAAATCCTAACCTGGAGGGTTAGGTGTTGAAAATCCTAGTCTGGAGGGCTAGGTGCTGGAAAATCCTAACCTGGAAGGTTAGGTGTTGAAAAGTCCTAGCTTGGAGGGCTAGGTGTTGGAAAAATCCTAATTCGGAAAGGTTGGATGAAAAGTCCTAGCTTGGAGGGCTAGGTGAAATGTCCTAACTTGGAGGGTTAGGTGCAAATTCCCATCCTGGAGAATTAGGTGAAAAAGTCCTGGCTTGGAGGGTCAGGTCCTAGCTTGGAGGGCTAGGTTTGGAAAGTCCTAATCCGGAAGAGTTGGGTGAAAAGTCCTAGCTTGGAGGGTTAGGTGAAAAGTCCTAGGTTGGAGGGCTAGGTGAAAAGTCCTAACCTGGAGGGTTAGGTGCAAATTCCCAACTTGGAGGGTTAAGTGAAAAATCCTTGGCTTGGAGGGCTAAGGTGAAAGAGAACTTAGCTTGGAGGGCTAAGTTTACGTCCCTGGATCGGTCTGGTGATCGGTCAGGGAAGCTGGCACGCTGCCCTGTTGTGGATCGGTCTGGTGACCGATCCAGCAACGACTGATCGGTCTGGTGACCGATCAGGGAGCATACAGTGAGGTTGGGAACCTACTGTACTGCTCCTGATCGATTCGGTGACCGATCAGGGAGTGTGTGTTTCACCTACTGCTTGGCTCCTGATCGGTCGGGTGACCGATCAGGGAGCGAACAGTTGAGGTTGAGTTCTCTTGCTGATCTGAACCTGATCGGTCTGAAGACGATCAGGCACTGTGCAGATCGTTCCGGAGAACGATCCAGCATCGCAGGTTCCTCACTATGATCGATAGGCTCTAGCCTGATCGGTCTGGTCATGATCTGATCGGTCTGGTGACCGATCAGGAGGCTGCCTGATCAGTCTGATGACCGATCAGGAGGTCTGGACTGCGAAGCTCAAAAATCGCCCAAGAAAGGGGTGGATCGTTCGGGTGATCGATCCACAACCTGGGATCGGTCCGGTGATCGATCCAGGAGAAGTCACAAAGAAATCGCGATTTCTGATTGAGCGTTGGGGACCGATCAGGCTCTAGCCTGATCGGTCTGGACCTAGCCTGATCGGTCTGGTGACCGATCAGGAGTCGCTCTGATCGGTCGGGTGACCGATCACTTTAATTCAAATTGCACTGTCAGACGCTCTGATCGCGTCTGACCGTATCCGATTCGCTGATGTTTGCCTCTGATACTTGATTTACTGTGTGATATACTGCTCTAACAGTCTGATTAAGCTGCAGGTGACAGGGGAGGATTCAAACACTCAAGGAGAAGTCAATGGAGGCTTTCCTTGGAGCAGGTTTGTCCATTTCTCATCTCAGGTTGCAACGGCTGGAGCTGCAGGACTGAAGCCGCTGACTGAAGCTTGGCTGAGGGAGCTCAGGAAGTTCAGTAAGGGTTCAATGTAGCTGGCGTTGGCAGTGAGGCAGCTGGAGGCTGCTGGAGATGAGGTCACTTGATGCTTGGTGGAGAAACAAAAAGGAACGGGAGACAGCTTGGTGGAAGCAGAGAAAGCATTCGAAAGCTTACAACTTGTGTTCTTGAGTTCCTGTGCCTTGAGTTCTCCACATCAAGCTTGCTGTGTTCTTGAAGTTTCCATCATTCTGAGCAAGCTATCGAGAAGCAATCATCCATTACTCGAGCACTTGAAGGAGAGAACGAGAGGCTTGGAGTCCGACAGTGGGAAGACACGAAGAAGGGTTCTTGCGTGAGATCGCCACTGGGTGGAGCTCAGGGAAGCTTGCTGCGTTCTTCTCTTTGCTGGGTGTTTGAGTAAGATCTTTCTCGTTGTTTCATTGAGCTTAAACATTTATCTGATTGAAACGCTGTGGAGAGGTTTCTCCACCGAGAATGAGGTTGCTTTATATCCGGTGATCACCGGGGCTTGATCTGCCGACGATCAAGGGATCGCCCTCCTTAAGGGCACGCCAAGGAGTAGGGGCAAGTTATCCCCGAACCTTGTAAACCCTCTTGTTAGCAATCTTGGTAGCTGTGGTTGTTAGCTTTCATCTTTGTTTTTAGTTTACTGCACTGTTTTGTTTTTCCTTTGCTTCTTGTTTTTCCTTTGCTTCTTCCGCTGTGCTACTGATAAGCTAAGTGCAGAAAACTTGCTAAGTTCTCAAAGAGAAAGTGTTGGCTATATTCACCCCCCCTCTCTAGCCATCTCGCCACCAATATATAGTAAAGCATAGTCTAAAGTACTTGAGAAGGACTAGGGATTATATGCTAGTTTACCAGGTAGACCAATTACTCCCTGTTGGTTATACGGATTCAGACTTCCAATCAAATAGGTCAAATGTAAGTCTACCATGGGGTATGTGTTTACATTAGGAGGTTGAGCCATGGTATAGAGGGGTGTCAAGCAGAAATGCATGGTGGACTCCACCATGGAAGCTGAGGATGTGGCATCCTCTGAGGCGGCCAAGAAAGCTGTATGACTCAAGACCTTCATGATGGACTTGGATGTGATTCCTGGTTTGCCCAGAGCTATCACAATTTATTCTGATAATAGTGGTGCAGTTGCAAACTCGAAGGAACCATGAGCCCATAAGGCGAGTAAACACATAGACCGCAAGTACCACCAGATACGAGAGATCGTAATGCGAGGAGAAGTTTCTGTCGCCAAAATTGCATCGGAGGATAACCTGGTGGATCGTTTCACTAAGGCCCATCCAGTGAGAGCTTTTGATAGACATGTGGAGGATAAGGGAGTCAGATGTATGACACTGTGAGGATAGCAGAGTCTTTTAGTATAAGTGGGATATTGTTAGGATGTATACTAAAAGACTTGCTATTATATATAGACATCTACATTTTGAAAGAGAATCACAAGATCAATGTTAGCATGTTTATATTAGTATATGCATATTGTCTGATACTTTACATTATAGATAACATGGTGTGTGGTGTCACACAGAAGATCATTTTATCAAGTTCCTTATAGTGTATAAGTAGAGGCTCACAACCGAGGCGGATTTGGATAAACCATTGGGATGGTTGTAGTGTAATTTTGTATTGGTTTATCTTAACCATAGAATTACACTAGTACACTTTGTGAGTATTGAGCAGGACCGATATAGAGGTGATTCAATTTATACTGACATCATATTGAATCAGACCTCAGTTAATATAGAGTACATGCTCTAAATCCCGATATAATAACAGACACATGTACTTAGTATTTATTTCTTTAATTTACCAATGGGCGAGATTTATTCTGTTAAATCGATAGGCCCGGTAAGTTGGAAAATAATATTATTTACATGGTGTGCCATTGATTATAGAAAGAAAACTTGTCCCGGTGAGTTGGGTTGATGATGTCCCCTTGAGGAGCTTATAAGGTTCATCATGTTAAATCTTGCAGATGGACTTGGTCCGACATGATGATAAGGTTGAGTGATACTACTCAAGGAGTTAGATGTTAATTAATTAAATTATTAGTAATTTAAATTAATCAACAGACATTCGATATCTTAAATACGGGGAGATACTTGTACTCATAATAGGTGGAGCCCATATTTAAATATGGGGGTTGGTAAGGTAGATCAATGAGGATCCTTTAGTGGAATGGATCTTCATTAATGGATCGAGCCTTGATCCATTAGGTGGCTAAGACCCAACTCCTCCTCATGGTCTCTATTATAGCCCTATAAATACCCCATGGTGTCATGTAACCAAGGCATCCAACACACAACAAACCCTAGGCCTCTCTCTCCTATTCTCTTCCTCTCCTCTCTCCTAGTGCTTGGGCGGCGCCAGTAGAGAAGAAGAAGAGGGAGCTCGGTGAGTTGAGGAAGAAGGCTTGTTCTTCTTCTTCTTCTCTTCCTCTCTTCTCCCTCTCTTGTGCGAGGACAACCAGCTGGAGTTAGGGTGGTCGGCGGCAAGGAGAATTGCTCCTTGAGGCGCCGACGGTAGAGGAAGAAGCTAGGTTTCCGGCGGCGGGTTTTGGGAAGAAGAAGAGGCCTTTTTTTCTTCTTCATCTACTTCATCATCCTTTCTATCTTCCTCTCCTCTTATATCTTGTGGCCTGCACTCCTTGGTGGCTTGAAGTGGTCGGCGTCGCAAGTTTGGAGTGGAAGAAGTGGCTGGTGGCAACCCTTTATCTAGGGTTTCGGTGGAGTTGAAGAAGGTGGTATTGGAAGGCCTTGGTGACCTTGGTTCTTGGTAGATCATCGCCCACACGACGTCCATGAAGGGAGGGTCATACAATAGAAGATCTCGAGGTAAAAGGGAAGGTATAACTTCTCCTTTGGTTCCTTTGTTCTCTATTATTTCATGTGGTTAGTTAATTATCTTGTTGTTAATTATTTGTTAATTAATTATCTTGGACCCCGATGATAAAAACAAAAATCGGTGATCCGCTCATTGTCTATTCTGCGGCTAATCGGTTGGATGAGATTGATCGCTAGAATAAGATGGTTGTTCAAGCGATCGCTCGAATCGGTTGGCAGGATGATGAGACGGTCGTTTGGGAAATTGGTTTCCGTTTGGATTGAAAATTTTTAATCCGTGGACATGGAGAGGTTTCCCATGCTTGAACCAGAATCTCCATGGTGAAAACCATCAGACTCCACCATGGAAGCTGAGTATATGGCAGCCTCTGAGGCAGCCAAAGAAATTGTATGGCTCAGGAACTTCATGATGGACTTGGAGTTGATTCCTGGTTTGCCTAGAGCTATCATAATTTATTGTGATAATAGTGGTGCAGTTGCAAACTCGATGGAACAAAGAGCCGATAAGGCGAGTAAACACATAGAACGCAAGTACCACCATATATGAGAGATCGTAAAGCGAGGAGAAGTTGTGTCACCAAGATTGCATCGGAGGACAACCTGGCGGATCCTTTCACTAAGGCCCTTCCAGCAAGAGCTTTTGATAGGCTTGTGAAGGATATGAGAGTCAGATTTATGGCATTGTGAGGACAGCAGAGTCTTTTAGTATAAGTGGGAGATTGTTTGGATGTATACTAAAAGCCTCGCTTTTTGTTTGGACATCTACATTTTGAATGAGAATCACAAGATCACTATTTGCATGTTTAATTAGTATGTGCATATTGTCTGATACTTTACATTGTAGGTAACATGGTGTGTGGTGTCGCATAGAAGATCATGTTATCAGTTCCTTGTAAAGTATAAGTAGAGGCTCACAACCGGGATGGATTTGGATAAACCATCGGGATGGTTGTAGTGTAATTTGGTGTTAGTTTATCTTGACCATATAATTACACTAGTGCACTTTGTGTGTATTGAGCATAACTGACATAGAGGTGATTCAATTTATACTAACTTTATAATTGAATCAGACCATAGTTAATATGGAGTACATGCTCTTAATCCCAATATAATAACGGGCACATGTACTTAATAGTTATTTCATTGATTTACCAATGGGCGAGATTTATT
The DNA here is from genome assembly GCA_024364735.1 of Boesenbergia rotunda. Classification (NCBI taxonomy): domain Eukaryota; kingdom Viridiplantae; phylum Streptophyta; class Magnoliopsida; order Zingiberales; family Zingiberaceae; genus Boesenbergia; species Boesenbergia rotunda. The sequence continues at coordinate 456,852 of JAGFNQ010000925.1, forward strand.
CTGTTAAATCGATAGACCCGGTAAGTTGGGAAATAATATTATTTACATGGTATGCCGTTGATTATAGAAGGAAACCATGTCCTGGTGAGTCAGGTTGATGAAGTCCCCTTGAGGAGCTCATAAGGTTCATCATGTTAAATCTTGTAGGTGGACTTGGTCTGACATGATGATAAGGTTGAGTGATACTACTGAAGGAGTTAGATGTTAATTAATTAAATTGTCAGTAATTTGATTAATTAACGGGCATTCGATATCTTATACATGGGGAGATATTTGTACTTATAATAGGTGGAGCTCATATTTAAATATGGGGGTTGGTGAGGTAGTTCAATGAGGATCCTTTAGTGGAATGAATCTTCATTAATGAATCGGGCCATAATCCATTAGGTGGCCAAGACCCAACTCCTCCTCATGGTCCCTATTGTAGCCCTATATATACCCATGTAGTCATGAGACCAAGACATCCAATATCATCTAACCCTAAGCCTCTCCTCTCCTCTTGTCTCTCCCTTCTCTCTCCTAGGGAACGCCGGCGGGTGGAAGGAAGATTATTTCTTCCTCTTCTCTTCTCTTCTCATCATCTTTATTGTCGGCAACTACTAGATAAAGGAAGAGCTCTCCTCTTCATTTTGTGGTGTGCGGCGAGAAGAGAGGAAAGAGGTCTCGTTGGCGCAAGGAGAAGGCGGGTTTCTTCCTTGGTGGTGCTCAGCGTCGTAGCTTTGGAAGAAGGGAGGAGGAGTTGTCATCTTCCTCGTGTGCTTGGTGCCCACACGACGCCCAAGAAGGGAGGGTCATCTTCCTCAAGTGTTAGGATATATACAAAAAGCCTTGATTTTATATATACATATACATTTTGAAAGAGAATCACAAGATCACTGTTTGCATATTTATATTAGTATGTACATATTGTATGATACTTTACATTGTAGATAACATGGTATGTGGTATCGCACAGAAGATCATGTTATCAGTTTCATGTAGAGTATAAGTAGAGGCTCACAAATGAGATGGATTTGGAAGATTTTGTTATCAGTTTCTCGCATAGAAGATCATGTTATCCCTTCTCTCTCCTAGGTCACGCCGGCGGTGGGTGAAGGAAGACTTTGTTTTTCTTCTCCTTCTCTTCTTCTCTTCCTTCCTTTGTTGTGGCCAACGATCACTAGATAAGGAGGAGAGTTCTCCTCCTTTGTGGCACGCGGAAACAAGGAAAGAAAGAGGGTGGTCGGCGGGTTAGGAAGAGCCTTCTTCCATGGTGGTGCTCGACGTCGCGTGTGTGGAAGAAGGGGAGATGTGCTCCTTTCTTCCTTGTGTGCTTGGTGCCACGTGATAGGAAGAAGGAGAGGAGGTCAATTAGGGTTCACATGAGGGAGAAGGTCTTCATCTCTTCTCCTCCATCTTCTTCCTCATCCCTAAGGTGGCCAGCGGCAATAACCCTAGGGTTTAGGGTTCGGTGCACGTGGGAGAGAAGAAGAAGAGCACCTTGGTGACTTCGATTCTTGGTAGATCATCGCCCATATGACATCCAAGAAGGGGAGGGCATACAATAGAAGATCGTGAGGTAAAAGAGAGGTATATCTTCTTCTTTGTTCCTTGTTCTTGTTTAATTAAATATCATTTTATGTTAATTAATTGTTTGATTATTGTTTATCATTTTATGTTGACAATAAACTTGGACCCCGATGATAAACACAAAAATAGGGGATTCTCTCATCGTCTATTCCGCGGCTAATCAGTTGGACGGATTGATCGTTAGAATAACACGTTTATTCAAGCGGTCACTCGAATCGGTTAGCACGATGAAGAGACGGTCGTTTGGAAAATAGGTCTCCATTCGGATTAAAATTTTAATCCATAGACATGGCGAGGTTTCCCATGCGCAACTCGGAATCCCCCTTTGTGGAAAACCAACAATTGGTATCAGAGTCCAATGATTTCTAGTTTTGTGTGTTTTGGATTCGGTTACATTTTTGCACTTTATCATATATTTTATTTTGCTGGATAGTAGGATGTGCGTAGGCTAACTCTTTGGTTGCAGACACAAGATCCGACTATTATGGCTAAATATGTGTGTATGTGATTGGTTGTGCATGTGTGTAATATTATTTGAATCCTTGGGGTTAACGAGACTAAATTTGATATTTGATTTTTGTAATTAAATACGACACTTATTTGGCCGCATTTTTTAATTTACTTTTGATCTAGATTTGATACACACTCCTTTGTGGAGTATAGGATCGATGGATGTAAATTAAATAGCATTTTATCTCAGTTCGGAGAACCCTTTCATGGAGCTTGTGCATGGTGATAGGAGGTGGAGACGAGGTGGTGACACGACTGGAGGCATATTGAAGACTAAAGTCATAATAGTTGGAAAAATTAGTTTTTTCTTATTTATTGCTTTTAGTTTATATGCTTGTCGTGCATACATGAAAATTCCTCAATTATAAATAACTAAGTGGGAGAGGGACTCTAAGAGTCTCATGGCCTACATTACTAATTTGGCATGCGATGCGAACAAGCTTGCACGTTGGCTCTGAGTGTCTTCCTCCCTATCGGATGAGCTTGTTCTGCGGATCACTAGGTCAGACATGAATATAGGAAATTATTGAGGAGCGTGTGATTTTTCCCATCGGACGACACATAATCCAAGATAATTTTCTTAGTATCGTGTAATGGTAAACACTTAGATGCAAATAATTGTATCCTCCGCATCGGAGTCACTGATGTACGATCGAATGTGTCCGCTAGAGGGGGGTGAATAGCGGTTTGTCAAATACTTTGTTCTCTACAAAATTGTTAGCGCAGCGGAAATACAAATAAAATAAAACTAACAATAATAGACAATGCTAACAAACGATTTACTTGGTATCCACCCGGACGGGTGACTAATCCAAGAATCGTCGGTGGATCACTCCCCGGATAACCTCTGGCTAGCCCTCGTCGCTCCTTGTGGGTGGAGAAACCTCACCACAATCACTTTGACAATATCTGGGCACAAAAGACTACTAACTCACTTTACCCAAGCGAGTTTCGTCAAGAATCTCAGCCACCACCAAGTCCGCTTTAAACAAGACTCGGGCTGAAACCCTCGCCACCAGTCTACTGCTCCCAGGGCAGTCGACTGGTGCCACTGGAATTCGACCGTTGCACCCAACGTTCAAATTCTCAGCCAACTCACCAGCCACCTACCAGTCGACTGCTCCCAGAGCAGTCGACTGGTCCCCAGCTGAAACCCTTCCCAAGTACAATCACACAGCACTCGTACCCTCACGACTCGACTGACTCCTCATCCGTAGCCTCGACTATTGCCTTCGCGCCCTATTCATCTTCGGCTCCCGTCCCTCGGATGCATGCAAGCCTCCAGCTTGCCTCCATGCCATCCTTCACGCATGCCTCGAAGTCCGCGCCCATCAGCTCATCGTCCCTGCTCTCCAAGGTCCCTCGGATGCGCACACAATCTTCCAGCTTGCCTCCATGCCATCCTTCACCTGAAGACATCAACCAAGTCCATGTGTACCTGTACACCTGCACACTCATGTACACATATTAGTCCACAATAAACCCTAACTTAACCATATTAACTGCACACATCAAAACCCCATGATCCTCCAGATCATCTCAGGGCCGATTGCCTCAACAACTGCTATTATTTGTAGGGCCGAAGAGGAACTAACTATTAATTTTATTTGTCAAAAAGTTAGGTTGACAAGATAATAAAATTAATGGGTAAAACCTCCTCTTACAAATGTAGAATTCGTATACGTCCACACTATCGTGGCATGCGATATTCTCGGTGTTTTGAGATGTTGGTTGATTTTTAAATTTATTGTTTGAGGAATTAATATTTTTTTAAATATAAAGTTTGTGATCATTGTGATTCTCAGGAAATTTCAAATTGCCTTTCAACCAACTAGCTGTAATACTTAAAGAAAATAAACTTACGGGCCCTAATTACATTGATTAGAAACGGAACTTGGACATTGTCCTGACTGCTGAGGAGTACAAGTTTATACTTTTCAAGTTTTGTCCTAAAAAACCTAGCGTGAATTCTAACGAAGAGGAGAAGGAACGCTATAAGAAGTGGATTAAAGCAGATGAGATGTCACAATGTTACATCTTGGCTTCTATGTCAAATGTATTGCAACATCAACATCAGGTTTTTTCCACTACTTATGATATGATGTTCAATCTCAAAGAACTCTTCGGACATCAGAATCGGGCCGCTAGGCAGGAGGCAATGAGGAACTTGATGACGACTACCATGATTTAGGCGACACCCGTGAGGGATCATGTCCTTAAAATGATGACACATCTCAATGAGATGGAAGTCCTTGGAGCAGAGATTGATGGGGAAACCCAGGTCGATATAATTCTCCAGTCTCTACCTAGGAGCTTTGAGCAGTTTCGCCTGAACTACAATATGAACAAGCATACATACTCGTTGGCGAAACTTCTGACAGAACTTCTGGCGACAGAGAGGCTTTTTCGTTAGAGTGCTCATGCTTTGGTTGCTCAGAAGGATTCTACCACTATGCTGAAAGGCAAGAAGAAGACGAAACAAGGTGGGGCAAAGAAAGCGGCAAGATCTCAAGGACCTCGGGCTGGCATGAAGAAACTGAAAGGCAAGTGCTTTACATGCAAGCTGACTGAACACTAGAAGGTGGACTGTCCCCGATGTCAAGATAATGATATATCTTTTTGTTTAGTTGTTGAAACATGCTTAGCAGTGTTATCTACCAGAACCTGGTGTGTAGATACGGGAGCCACTGATCATGTTTGCAATTCTTTGCAAGGGTTTCAGGAAACCCGATGACTAGCTGATGGAGAGATTACTGTCTACATGGGCAATACTACAGAGGTGGTGGCTATTGCAGTGGGAGACGTCTATTTACCTTTTGAGAGAAATAAAGTTTTGGTTTTGAAAATTACCTTTATGTACCTTCTTTTAGAAAGAACCTTGTTTCAGTTTCTAAATTAATAATGGATGGGTATTCTATTTCTTTTAATGACAGAGTCGTTATAAAAAGGAATAAAGAGATTATCTGTTCTGGTGCAATGGTTGGCAATTTGTACACTTTAGAACCAAAATCTCCCATGATGTAAATAGAAGTAAATAACTCATTGTCTAACCATAAGAGAAAAGAATTTTCGAAGATGAACCAAACATATCCGAAGAGTGTTAGGATGTATACTAAAAGCCTTGCTTTTATATAGACATCTACATTTTGAAAGAGAATCACAAGATCACAGATTGCATGTTTATATTAATATGTGCATATTGTCTGATACTTCACATTGTAGATAACATGGTGTGTGGTGTCGCATAGAAGATCATGTTATCAGTCTCTTGTAAAGTATAAGTAGAGGCTCACAACCGAGATGAATTTGGACAAACCATCGGCATGGTTGTAATGTAATTTGGCGATTGGTTTATTTTGACCATAGAATTACACTAGTGCACTTTGAATGTATTGAGCAGGACCGACATAGAGGTTATTCAATTTATACTAACTTTATAATTGAATCAGACCTCAATTATTATGGAGTACACATGATCTTAATCCCGATATAATAACGGGAACATGTACTTAATATTTATTTCTTTGATTTACCAATGGGCGAGATTTATATGTTAGATCGTAGGTCCGGTACGTTGGGAAATAATATTATTTACATGATGTGCCGTTGATTATAGAAGGAAACCGTGTCCTGGTAAGTTGGGTTGATGATGTACCTGTTGGGTATGGCTTGGCGGGTTTCCTTAGCGAATACTTGGTCATCCTTGGAAGACCTCTCCATGTCTACGGATTAAAAATTAATCCGAATGGAGACTCGTCTCCCAAAGACCATTTCGTCACCGTGTTAATTAAACCAAGTTACAACTTAGCTGAAACTCAAGGTTAAGGCCTTGTAACTTTCTGGATTAATTAACCGTGGAAAAGACGAGCAGATCGTCGACTTTTGTGTTTATGGTCGGGGTCCAGTCAGTTAATTATTATCCATGACAAACAATCAAAATAATTAATAAACTAACATGAAATGACGAGGTAAGTAAACAAGGCACAAATTAAACAAAGGAGCTTAGGAAGAGAGTATACCTTCCCGATTACCTCACGGCCTTCTACCTTATGTGGGCGACGATCTACCACGAACCAAGATCACCAAGGCACTCCAACCAAGCTCTTCTTCTTGACTTGGCCGAAACACTAAACCCTAGCTCCTAGGGTTTTCTCGCCGCAAGCCTTCACCTCCTCTCCCTTTGCGCCACCAACTGCCGAAGCTGCCCAAGGACCACCGGACCAGCTGCTGACCTCGAGAGGAAGGAGAAGAAGATGAAGAAGAAGATAGATCTCCTTCTTCCTCTCCCAACCAGCCGAACAAACTCCTCCTTCCTCTACCTTGCACCGCCGCCGCATCTCCTCTTGCGCCGCCTCCCTTCGGCCACCGTCCCTCTCTCCCTCGTAGTCGACCACCACAGAAGGTAGGGAAGGTCCCTTCCTTATCCCTGTGAGACCTGTTGGGGTTGCAAGGTTGCAAACATAGTCCCACATCTAAAACACATGGAAAAGATCATAGGCTTATAAGGAATAATGATATCTCCATTGGAATGAGGCCTTTTGGGAGAGCCCAAGAGCAAAACCATGAGGGCTTAGGCCCAAAGTGGAAAATATCATACCATTGTGGAGATATCTCAATTCCTTTTGGTTCTAACAATTGGTATCAGAGCCAGGTCGCTCTTCACCGGACTAACCGCCGGAAGAAGCACGAGCTAGAGTCGTGATCCAGATCTAACCATGTGGGTTAAGCCTTGAATAAAGGATATGTGGGCTCCCATGTCTTGATCAAGAGGCCAGACACCAGGCAGAGAAGTCCTAGTTGCGGCTAGGCGGTGAAGCCCTAGTAGGTCGGGTGGACCGAGGGGCGGTGAAGTCCTAGTAGGTCGGGTGGACCGAGGAGCAGAAAGTCCTGGTGGGTTGAGGATCAGACATCAAACGGAAAGGGTTTTCGCTTGTGGGGGGCATGTGGTCCTTTGTTTGAGGGGGAGATTGTTGGGGTTGCAAGGTTGCAAACATAGTCCCACATCTAAAACACATGGAAAAGATCATAGGCTTATAAGGAATAATGATATCTCCATTGGAATGAGGCCTTTTGGGAGAGCCCAAGAGCAAAACCATGAGGGCTTAGGCCCAAAGTGGACAATATCATACTATTGTGGAGATATCTCAATTCCTTTTGGTCCTAACAAGACCTGGCCGAGTGGTGATGGGGAAGAGAAGAAGAAAAGAGACGGAGAAGTCTCTCCTTCCCTTTGCGCCGACCGACCCCTAGAGGAGAAGAGGAGAGAGAGAGAGAGAGAGAGAGAGAGAGGAGAGGCCTTGGGAGTCAACTCTTGGATTAAGCCTTGTTCATGATTTCATAGGGTATTTATAGGGCTAAGGTAGGGACCAAGAGGAGGAGTTAGATCTTGGCCCACCAATGGATCTAAACTCGATCCATTAATTAAGATCCATTCCACTAAAGGATCTTAATTGAACTTCCTCACCAACCCCCATATTTTCATATGGGCTCCATATATTACGAGTCATCCATCCCCCTGTGTTTATGATATCGAATGCCCATTAATTAATATAAATTACCGACCATTCAAATTAATTAACTTCTGGATCCTTGATTAGTACCACTCAACCTTATCATCATGCGGATCAAATCCACCTCCAGGGTTTAGCATGATGAACCTTTTGTGCTCATCAAGGGGGGCATCATCATCCCGACTCACCAGGACATGGATTCTGTCAATAATCAACGACACACCATATTATTAATACTATCTCCCAACTTACCAGGCATATTGATCTAACAGAATAGATCTCGCCTATTGGTAAATCAAAAAAATAATAATTAATAATATGTATCCGTTATTATATTAGGATTTAGGGAGCGTACTCTGTAATAAAATCTGAGGTCCTATCCAATTATCAAGTCACTATAAATTGGATAACCTCTTGTTTTGGTCCTGCTCAATGTACACAAAGCACACTAGTATAATTCTATGGTCAAGACCAACCACACCCAATTACACTACAACCATCTCGATGGTTTGTCCAATTCTATCTCGGTTGTGAGCCTCTACTTATACTAGGCAAGGGACTGATAACATGATCTTCCGTGTAAAACCATACATCATGTTATCTACAATGCGTAGTAAAGGACTTTCATGCATGTACTAATATAAACAAGCACCTAGTGTTGTTGTGATTCTCTTTTCAAAATAAAGATGATCATATATAAAAGAGGTAAGTCTTTCAGTATATACATCTTACAATCTCCCACTTATACTTAATGACTTTGCTGTTCTCTCACTACCATACATCTAACTCCCATATCCTCCACATGCCGGTCAAAAGCTCTAGTTGGGAGAGCTTTAGTGAAAGGATCCTCCAGGTTGCCCTCTGATGTAATCTTGGCGACAACCACTTCTCCTCGCTTTACGATTTCTTGTATCAGATGGTACTTGCGCTCTATGTGTTTACTCGCCTTATGGGCTCGTGGTTCCTTCGAGTTTGTAACTACACCACTGTTATCACAAATGATTGTGATAGATCTGGGCAAACCAGGAATCCCATCCAAGTCCATGATGAAGTTCCTGAGCCATACAGCTTCCTTGGCTGCGTTTGAGGCTGCCACATACTCAACTTCCATGGTGGAGTCCGCCACGCATTTCTGCTTGACACTCCTCCAAACAATGGCTCCACCTCCTAAAGTAAACACAAACCCCGAGGTAGACTTACTCTTGTCCCTATTTGATTGGAAATCTGAGTCCGTATAACCCACAGGGACTAATTGGTCTGCCCAGTAAACCAACATATAATCCCTTGTCCGTCTTATGTATTTTAATATATGCTTTACCGTAGTCCAATGTCTCTGTCTAGGGTTACTCTGATATCTGCTAACCATGCCCACAGCAAAATAGATATCTGGTCTCGTGCACAACATGGCATACATGAGGCTTCCTATTACCGAGGCATAAGGAACCGCCTTCATTTCCTCTATCTCCTTTGATGTTTTCGGACACATCTCCTTGGATAGAGGAACTCCATGCCTGAAGGGTAAGAAACCCTTCTTGGAGTTTTCATGCTAAAACGATCCAGGACAGTGTCAACATATGAAGCTTGGGATAAGCACAACATCCTTTTCTGGCGATCCCTTATGACCTTGATCCCAAGGATGAGTCCTGCTTCTCCTAAGTCCTTCATATCAAACTGTTTTGACAGCCAGACCCTTACGTCTGATAACACTTTGACATTGTTGCCAATTAACAAAATATCATCTACGTAAAGTACAAGAAACACCACTACGTTTCTGTCACATCTCTTATATACACATGATTCATTCGAGCTTTGAACGAATCCGTATGACTGGATTACCTTATCAAAGCGGATGTTCCAAGATCGCGAAGCTTGGTTCAATCCATAGATGGATCGATTAAGCTTGCATACTAGATGCTCTTTGCCCTTTACTATAAACCCTTCTGGTTGCTTCATGTAGATGGTCTCCTCAAGACTTCCATTAAGGAAAGTCATCTTGACGTCCATCTGCCATATCTCATAGTCCATATGAACTGCAATAGAAAAGAGAATCCGGATAGACTTAAGCATGGCTACCGACAAAAAGGTCTCCTCATAATTGATACCCTCTTTCTGAGTATACCCTTTCGCAACAAGCCTAACTTTGAAGGTCTCAACCTTCCCATCTAATCCTCTCTTTCTTTTGTAGATCCACTTACATCCAATGGCTGTTACACCATCAGGGGGTTCTACAAGCTCCCAGACATGATTAGAATCCATAGATTCTATCTCAAAGTTCATTGCCCTTTGCCAAGAATCTGCATCCTTATCTTGGAGGGCCTCGTCATAGGTCCAGGGATCCGGTTATGTTTACCTGGGACCAAGTCCGACGACTCTCCCAAAAATATGAACCTTTCAGGCTATCTAATACCCTCCCACTGCGACGAGGAACCACCTGTGTATCTTATGTGACACGCGGTACAGTGACTTGTGGTGTATCCTCTTGTACAGTTGGTCCTAAAGTCGGAACTTCCCCTCTTAACTCTTCAAGCACTAGTCTACTCTTGGGCTTGTGGTTCATCACATAGTCTTTGTCTAAGAAGCTTGCATTCGTGCTCACGATTACCTTCTAATCCTCAGGACTATAGAACAGACGACCTTTCGTTCCCTTAGGATAGCCCACAAACAAGCGTACTTCTGTACGTGATTCCAACTTATTAGTATCTCCCTTCAGCACATGTGCTGGACTATCCCAAATCCGAATATATTCTAAACTAGGCTTTCGCCCAGTCACAATTCTATGGGAGTAGAAGGGACTGACTTAGATGGTACCATATTCAGAATATACGCAGTTGTAGCTAGAGCATATCCCCAGAACAAATCAGGTATGTCAGAGTAGCTCATCATTGACCTAACCATCCCCATAAGAGGCCTATTCCTTCTTTCTACTACACCGTTCTATTGGGGCGTACCGGGTGCAGTCAGCTGGGACTGGATCCCAGCCTCTGATAAGTATGTCCTAAACTCTCCAAAGAGGTACTCTCCACCACGATCTGATCGTAGTGTCTTGATACTGTTGAGGCAATCTGTGGTCTAGAGTGACCAAGTGTTTTGATGTTTAGGCAAAGGGTTTAAATTAGGTTTACCTTGTGTTCTTATATATGTATATTGAGTGTGCAGGTTGTATAGGTTACACATATGGACTTGGCTGGATGGCCTCGGTACGGTGAAGGGTGGTATGGAGACAAACTGGAGGTTTGTGTGCGCACCTGAGGGACCTTGGAGAGCAGGGATGATGAGCTGATGGGCGCAGACTTCGAGGCATGCGTGAAGGATGACATGGAGGCAAGCTGGAGGCTTGCGTGCATCCGAGGGACGGGAGCCGAATATGAAGAGGGCACGAAGGCAACAGTCGAGGATGCGGAGGAGAAGTCAGTCCAGTTGTGAGGATACGAGTGCTGTGTGATTGTACTCGGGAAAGTCCTAGGGTTGAGTGCTGAGAGAAGTGTACTCGGGAAGGAAAACCCTAGGTATGTGAGTAGGGCAGTCGACTGCCATTGGGGCAGTCGACTGGTAAAACTCATGGAAAGGGTCTGACCACTGGACCAGTCGACTGGTGTACAACTTGATTCGAGCGTTGGGGGTGTCAACGGTCGAATTCTGAGATGGACAGTCGACTGCCCTGAGAGCAGTCGACTGCCCTGGGAGCAGTCAACTGCTAGCGAGGGTTTCGGCCTGAGTCCTATTTAAGGAGGACTTCGTGGTGGCTAAGACTTCTTGATGAAACTCACTTGGGTAAAGTGAGTTAGTAGTCTTCTATGCCCAAATAGTGTCCAAGGTATTGTGGCGAGGTTTCTCCACTCACAAGGAGCGACGAGGGTTGGCCGGAGGTTATCCGGGGATTGATCCATCGATGGATTCTTGGATTAGTCACCCGTCCAGGGTGGATACCAATTAAATCTTCAGTGTTAGCTTGGTTAGTTTTTGTCTTATTGTTTTATTGTATATTCCGCTGTGCAAACTAACCGTGTAGGAAGAAAGGGGTTCAAAAATTGCTATTCACCCCCCTCTAGCAAACACATTCGATCGTACAATTGGTATCAGAGCAAGGACCGCTCTTGATCATGAAGGGTCGTCTAAGGCATGCAGAGGGGGGGTGAATGCACTTTTTCGGATCGTTTCGATCTCTACAGAATTGTTAGCGCAACGGAAATAATATGCAAAGGAAAATGAAACAATGCTAACAAAAGTATTTTACTTGGTATCCACCCAGATGGGTGACTAATCCAAGGATCCACACTGCGAGCACCACTTTCACTATGAAAATCTCCTTCAGGTGGAGAAACCTTTACAACAACGATCTTCCTCTTTACAGAATGAAGTAGATTGAGTGAGAGGAAGCAAGAACACTTTTCGGTTGGGTAGCACCTCGTTACTGTACGGAACCGTGCCGTACACATGCAAAAAGGTGCTCCTTTTATAGGTGAAAAGGACAGACTCGGAATCTGTCCAGCCCACACCAGTCGACTGCCCTTGGGGTAGTCGACTGGCCTAGCATTAATTACTAGCCAATGGCTAGTTTCTGGGGTATACCAGTCGACTGCCCAAATGCCAGTCGACTGGTCCGAGGCTGCAAACATTCTGTGGATTTTGGCAGTCGACTGCCACAGGGCCAGTTGACTGCCCTGCCTCACAGCTCAGCTCTAGCCACTCCGGACCTTCTCCTTCGTGTGTGCCTTCAGGTCTGCTCCCTTGGCTCGCCCCTTGAAGTCCTCTTCCTCTGGCTATCATCCCTCGGATGCGCACACAAGTCTTCCCTTGGCTTGTCTCCATGCCACCCTTCACGTGTTCCCTTGAAGTCCACTTCCCGGCTTGCCCTTGGAGCTCTCCTCCCTCGGCTCTCATCCCTCGGATATGTCCACCATGTGTGATTCACCAAGTCCTGCAAACTCAATCACACACATCAAATACAACATAACACTCTAACCTCAAACATATTCACACACACACATCAAAACCATGATCTTCCAATCATTTAAGGGTCGATTGCCTCAACAATCTCCCCCTTTTTGATGTGTGGCAATATGTTTAAGTTAGAGATAAACAACAGCCACAATAGCAATAGCAACACAGCAATTGAAAAATCATGAGACATAGTAACCCTAAGAGGTAACCTCCCCCTTAACCTATGTCTTCCCCCATTTTCAATTCTAGTCACAATCCAAGTTAAGTTTCCACTTAACAACAGCAATATGTTAAAAATATAAGACATATCAGAACCTAAGAGGTACCTCCCCTTAATCCATGTCTTCTCCATTTTTAAACATCCAAGTTCTAAGTTAGAAAGAAAACCTTAAACCATCCATTCTAAGTCAAAATTCTAACTTAAACCACACATTCTCCCCCTTTGACACCATCAAAATGATTGCCTCAAGCAACCAAAACCCATGACATCAAATGAGAGAATTTTCAATTTCTGAAATTTCTCACAGTGGCTGAAAACCTGCGTGCCAGTCGACTGCCCATGGGGCAGTCGACTGATACGCTATCAGTAACCCATTTCAGCTTTTCTACCGAATTTCAGAAACTCCCAGAAAATTCCAAAAAATTCCAAAAATTATAAAATTTTGCATACATGTTTGAAATGTTATACTCTATCAGGGAAAAATTTTAATCCATATAAAATTTCAAACATGCATAACTTTTGATAAAAATCCAAAAGTTTTGAAAATCACTACATTTTGTATCAAACTTTGAAATCAATTTTGCAATCATATGACTTTTAAAAAACATGGCAAAGTATGTAAAGCATGAAATGGTTTTCAAAAGTTTAAAATGTCCAACTATGATCTTTGGGCAAAGTGTCCATTAATTAAACACTTGCCTTCCCCATAGTTGATCTAATTTTCATATTTTGATACTTTTAATGGTTCAACAATGTGCCACAAGCACAAGTGAGCCAAATGTATCACTCTAATGGATCAAGCACCCTTTTTCAAAGCTAATATTTCCAAGTTCACCCTATACTTCTACAAAACAAATTCCAAGGCCTCTTCTTAAGGATGTAAACTCCGATTCGGGAAGAGGCTTGGTAACGATGTCGGCTAGGTTAGACTTTGATTCAACATAGTGTAGTTCTATGTCTCCCCTTGCTACATGGTCTCTAATGAAGTGATGTTTCACTTCAATGTGTTTTGTCCTAGAATGGTGAACCGGATTTTTGGTTAAATTGATTGTACTTACATTATCACACAAGACTTTGACCTTGGTGTAATGTAACTCATAATCCTCTAAGGTGTGCATGATCCAAAGGAGTTGGGAAACACACCCACCCATTGCCATATATTCTGCCTCCGTTGTTGATAGGGCAACGTATGGTTGTTTCCTACTCCAACTAACTAAGGAAGACCCAAAGAATTGACACCCTCCACTTGTACTCTTCCTATCTAACTTGCAACCCGCATAGTCCGAGTCGGTGTATCCAATTAGGTCAACACTAGGAGTCCTAGGATACCAAAGTCCGACATTGAGGGTCCCTTTCACATACCTTAAGATCCTCTTAACTACAACTAAATGGGACTCTTTTGCACAAGATTGGTACCTTGCACACATACCTACCGTAAAAAGTATGTCGGGTCTACTAGCGGTTAGGTATAGGAGGCTACCAATCATGCTCCTATAGTGTTTAGAGTCTACCATTTTCCCTTCAATGTCACTATCCATTTTCACATTGGTTCCTATGGGTGTAGATGTACCTTAGCATTTTCTAAATCAAATTTCTTTAACATTTCCTTAGCATATTTGGTTTTGAAAGACATGTGTNGCTTAACTGAAGGCCTAAGAAAAAGGTTAACTCCCCTACAAGACTCATCTCAAATTCATCTTCCATACACTTGATGAATTCTTGTAGGAAGTCATTATTTGTTGACCCAAAAATGATATCGTCTACATAGACTTGGGCAACAAATATGTCCTTATCCTTAGATTTTAGGAACAGTGTAGGGTCAATTGTTCCTCTCCTAAACCCCTTAGACACTAGAAATGAAGAAAGCTTTTCATACCAAGCCCGGGGAGCTTGTTTCAATCCATATAAGGCTTTTCTTAATTTGAACACGTGTCTTGGAAAGTTAGGGTCCTCAAACCCTGGGGGTTGTTCTACATAGACCTCTTCCTTAATGATCCCATTAAGGAATGCCGACTTCACATCCATTTGGTGGAGTGTGAAACCCATGTGAGCGGCATAGGCTAGTAGGATTCTAATTGATTCTAACCTAGCTACGGGGGCATAAGTTTCATCATAATCTAGTCCCTCAACTTGGTTAAACCCCCTAGCTATCAATCTAGCATTGTTCCTAGTGATTTTACCTTGGTCATCTAGTTTATTCCTAAAGACTCATCTAGTGGTTACAATAGTGCAATCATTGGGCCTAGGAACTAGTTCCCAAACTTCACTTCTCTCAAATTGATTTAGCTCTTCTTGCATGGCTAAGACCCAATCAACATCTCCCAATGCTTCATCAATGGACTTGGGTTCTAATTGGGAGATTAGAGCTATTTGACTGGTTTGATCCCTAAAGTAGAACCTAGTCCTTACTCCTTGAGTGACATCACCCATTATTTGGTCAATAGGGTGATCATGGTGATGTCTCAAGGGTCTAGAGGTTGTAGGTTCATTTACTCCTTCTTCCTCATCCTCTAGTGTATTTCTTACTCCCCCTTGATCATTGCCCTCAAAATGTAGGTCTTGGGTTCTTTGGGCAAGGGGTTGGACCTCTTCTATATCCTTATCAATAGAAGCCTTTCTAGGGTAGGTACTAGTGGTTTCATCAAATTTGACATTTGAGGACTCCTCAATCACCTTTGTCCTCTTATTGTACACTCTATAACCCCTACTAGTTAAAGAGTACCCTACTAAAATCCCTTCATCGGCTTTTGACTCAAATTTCCTTAGGTCATCTTTGGTATTTAAGATGTAGACTTTACATCCAAAGACTCTAAAATAATGGACTTATGGTACCCTTCCATTCCATAGTTCAAAGGGTGTTTTTCCTAAAAACCTATGTACCAACACCCGGTTTTGGATATAGCAAGCGGTGTTAACCGCTTCGGCCCAAAAATAGCTAGGAAGTGAATATGCATTAAGCATAGTCCTAGCAGCTTCTTGTAGGGATCAGTTTCTCCTCTCAACTATCCCATTTTGTTGAGGAGTCCTTGGGCATGAAAACTCATGCTTGTACCTATTTTCAACAAAAAATTATGTGAAACTAGCATTTTGGAACTCCCCACCGTGGTCACTCCTAATTCAGTTTATTTTGATTTGTTTTTCATTTTCTACCCTCTTACTAAATCCTATAAAAATCTCTAGGGTATCATCCTTATGTTGCAAGAAGTAGACCCATGTAAACCTAGAGAAATCATCTACTATCACTAGGCAATACTTACTCCCCACAAGTGAGGGAGTACTATGACAATCAAACAAGTCTATATGCAAAAGTTTTAAAGGTAAGGAAGTGGTGATTAGAGTTTTACCTTTGTGTGATGCTTTAGATTGCTTACCCTCTTGGCATGCATCACACAACTTGTTCTTCTCGTACTTGATCATTGGGAGCCCCTTCACCAATTCTTCCTTGGCCACTCTTGCAATGCTCCTCATGTTGACATGTCCAAGTCTCCGGTGCCACAACCGCCCTTCTTCTTCTTTAGACATGAGACACTTGACAACATTGTTAGTAGCATAAGATAGATCAAGATAATATAGATTTGCCTCTCTAAACCCTTCTAGTATGATAACATTCGATTCATTATGTCTAATGATGCATTTTCTAGCATGAAATTCTACTTGAAAATCGACATCACATAATTGGCTTACACTTAATAAATTGAATTTCATGTCTTTGATTAAAAGTACCTTATGAATTGAAATAGTGGGAGATACCTCAATTGTGCCCCTACCAATGATTCTCAACTTTCCACTATTCCCAAAGGAGACCGTCCCTTCTCTTAGGTAGCTAATAGTGGTGAACTTGCTCACATCCCCGGTCATGTGTCTTGAGCATCCACTATCTACTATCCACAAAGTTGGGGCCTCCTTCACCTTTACCTAGATAACATGGAAAACATACTCTTTTGGTACCCATATTTTTGATCCATAAGCATCATTTAGAAATTTCTTAGGTACCCATGCCTTCTTTGTGGTTCCCTTAGCCCCTAGTCTCCTAGATGCACCAATCCTACCGGTAAGTGAAACAAATGCTACTTCCTTGGTCTTAGGCCTATAACCCAACCCGGCCTTGTTATACACAGCCCTTTGACTGTTGATGATCATATCAAGGTTACTTGATCCTACTTGGAATTTCCTAAGGGTCTTTGTGAGGTCATCTACTTGTTTACTTAATTCCTTATTTTCATTTTCAAGATGTGAAACATGTGAAGAGGTAGAGCTAGCATGCAAATCTTTAAGTTTAATAGCTTCTACTCTAAGCATGACAATTTGTTCCTTAAGATCCTTAACTTTACTTCTAGCCTTAGCTAAATCCATGTTCGTGCTAGAAATTATTTTCACTAACGTAGAGGAGGGTAAGTGGTATACCTCACTTACCGAAGCTTCTGACTCTGACGATGATGAAGTGGAGGAGCTCTCATCTTCACTCGTTCATCATCCGATGAATCTGAGTGATCTTGTGCCATGAGAGCGAAGTGGGAGACTTGCTCTTCTTCTTCCTCTGAAGATGAGGGATCATCCCAAGTTGCCTTGAGGTTGGTGGCGCCCTTCTCCTTTCCCTTTGACTTCTTCTTGTCACTCTTCTTCTTCTCTTCCTTCTTGTCATCCCTTTTCTTCAATTGGGGACATTCGTTCTTCATATGTCCCTCTTGGTGACAGTTGTAGCAGATTATGTCCTTGGCCTTAACTTTACCTTTGGCCCCTTTCCTAGCATATGACTTGTTAGAAAAACTTTTAAATGCTTTACGAAATTTCCTTACCATGAAAGCCTCTTGGTCACTATCCATAGAGGCGCTTGACTCCTCTGAGTCCGATGACGATGAGTAGATCACCTTCTTCTTCTCCTTCCTCTTCTTCTTCTCCTTTTCTGCAACAAAAGCAATACCTTTCTCTTTGGCCGAAATGTTAGCTTGCTCGTGCAGTTCAAATTCACAAAATAGATCGTCTAATTTGACTAAAGATAAGTCCCTCGATACCTTGTAAGCATCAACCATGGATGCCCACAGGGTGGTCCTCGGGAATGCTTGTAGGACGTACCTGACGATGTCCCGGTTCTCTATTTTCTCTCCAATCACATGGAGCTCGTTTATTACTTCCTTTACCCTTCCATGCAGCTGGCTGACGGTCTCGTTGCTCTTCATGGAAAGGGATTGCAGTTGGGCCACCAACAAGTCCTTCTTGGCTCTTCTGGACTCGTTTGACCCCTCGTTCAGTTCAACTAGCTTGTCCCATAGTTCCTTGGCGCTCTTGAACGGCCCCACCTTGTTCAGTTGCTCCTTCGAGAGCCCGCATTGCAATGTGGTGGTGGCCTTGGCATTTGATTGCGCCCTCTTCATCACCTCCTTAGACCATGTTCTCATAGGTGTTGGGTCTCCTCTTTCATCGACGGGCGCCTCGAAGCCATCTGCAACACTTATCCAAGTTTCGATATCATTCATGAGATAATATTGCATCCTACCTTTCCAATAGGCGAAGTCATTCCCATCGAAGAACGGAGGTCGTGCGGTGGAGTATCCCTCTTGAAATGCCATCAAAATTGTTCTGGTTGACTGTTAGATCTTCCAAAACGCACCGGCTCTGATACCAACTGAAGGATCGTCTAAGGCGTGCAGAGGGGGGGGGTGAATGCACTTTTTCGGATCGTTTCGATCTCTACAGTATTGTTAGCACAGCGGAAATAATATGCAAAGAAATTAAACAATGCTAACAAAAGTATTTTACTTGGTATCCACCCAGATGGGTGACTAATCCAAGGATCCACGCCGCGAGCACCACTTTCACTATGAAAACCTCCTTCAGGTGGAGAAACCTTTACAACGGCGATCTTCCTCTTTACAGAATAAAGTAAAATGAGTGAGAGGAAGCAAGAATACTTTTCAGTTTGGCAGCACTTCGTTACTGTACGGAACCGTACCGTGCACTTGTAACGAGGAGCTCCATTTATAGGTGAAAAGGACAGACTCGTAGTCTGTCCAACCCCGCACCAGTCGACTGCCCCAGCATTAAATGTTGTCCAACGGCTAGCCAACAGCTAGCCAACGGCTAGTTTCGGGGTATACCAGTCGACTGCCCCAAGGCCAGTTGACTGGTCCGAAGCTGCGAACTTTCTGTGGGTTTTGGCAGTCGACTGCCTCTAGGCCAGTCGACTGCCCTGCCTCCCAGCTCAGCTCCAGCCACTCCGGACCTTCTCCTTCGCGTGTGCCTTCAGGTCTGCTCCCTTGGTTCGCCCTTTGAAGTCCTCTTCCTCTGGCTATCGTCCCTCGGATGCGCACGCAAGCCTTCCCTTGGCTTGCCTCCATGCCACCCTTCACGTGTGCCCTTGAAGTCCACTTCTCGGCTTGCCCTTGGAGCTCTCCTCCCTCGGCTCTCGTCCCTCGGATATGTCCACCATGTGTGATTCTCCAAGTCCTGCAAACTCAATCACACACATCAAATACAACATAATACTATAACCTTAAACCTATTCGCCCACACATCAAAACCATGATCTTCCAATCATTTAAGGGTCGATTGCCTCAACAGTTGATTGAGGAATAAGTTCCTCTTGGCAATTCTCGAGTCTCGGGTGCCCTCGTGGAGTTCTATGAGCTTGTTCCACAAATCTTTTGCACTTGAAAATGGAGCAACCTTAATGAGTTGGTCTTTGTTCATGCCACATTGTAGGGTCACCACCGCCTTTGCGTCGGCTTCACTCTTTCGGGTTTGTTCAGTCGACCAACGCCATGATTCGAGTTCCTTGCCTTCATCATCCTTAGGAGGGGTGAAACCCTCCTTCACAGCGAACCAAGTGTTGATGTCCATCTTTAGGTAGTACTCCATCTTCGATCTCCAATATTGGAAATCTGCTCCATCGAAGAAAGGAGGTCGGGTGGTGGAGAAGTCTTCTCTCAAAGCCATTCTTGATAGCACTCGGTTGTTAATCCGCTTGTACAGAGCCCCAAGCTCTGATACCACTTGTTGGAACATGGATGGCTAGAGAGGGGGGGTGAATGTAGCCAGACACCGAAACTTTGTGCTTTTGAAATTTCTGCGACTCAAATATTAGTAGCACAGCGGAAGCTAAAGAAAATAGAGTATGCAGAAATAAAACCTAGCTAAGCACAAATGCAAAACGCTAACAAGAGGATTTACAAGGTTCGGGGATAACTTGCCCCTACTCCTTGGCGTGCCCTTAAGGTGGGCGATCCCTTGATTGTCGGCAGATCAAGCCCCGGTGAACACCAGATAAAATGCAACCTCTTTCTCGGTGGAGTAACCTCTCCACAGTGTTTCAACAAAGATAGAGTTTTAAGCACAATGAAACACAAGAAAGATCTTACTCAACACTTAGGACAGACAAGAACACAAGCAGCGCTTCACTCGAGCTCCACCCAGCGACGATCTCACGCAAGAACTCCCTTCTTCGTGTCTTCTCGCTGATGGACTCACCAAGCCTCTTGTTTCTTCCTCCAAGTGCTCAAGTAAGGGATGGTTGCATCAAAGATTGCAGCTGCTTGCTTAAGAATGATGGAACAGCAGAGAACACAAGCACGCAACGTTACTGATCAGAGTTGTGGAGACTTGTTCGCCACCAAGCGCTTAAGTCCTTCCACTATTGCCAGGTCACCACCTCACTGTAGCCTCCAGCTGCTCTCCTGCAACCACCAGCCACTACTGAACTCTTCTGGACTCCCTGAGCCTCCCTCAGACCAGCCCCAGTCAGAAGCTCCAGCCAGCGCCAGCGTCCGTTGCAACCTGAGATGGAAAACAGGCAAACTTGCTCCAAGGAAAAGCCTCCATTGACTCTCCTTGAGTGTTTGAATCCTTCCCTGTCACCTGCAGCTTAATCAGAGCATTAGCACAGCATATCAAGCAGAAAATCGAGTATCAAAGGTTAAGCGTAGAGAATCAAATACGTTAAGACGCGATTAGAGCGTCAGACAGTGCATTTTGAATTAAGGTGATCGGTCACCGGACCGATTAGATAGCCTCCAGATCGGGCACCAGACCGATTAGGCTGGGTTCAGACCGATCAGGCTCCGTCCTGATCGGTCCCCAACGCTCATCAGAAATCGTGATTTCTTTGGGACTCTCCTGGACCGATCACCAGACCGATCCCAGGTTGTGGATGGATCACCAGACCGATCCACCCCTTTGTCGGGCGATTTCTGAGCTTCGCAGTCCAACCCTCCTATCTGATCACCGGACCGATCAGAGAGCCTCCTGATCGGTCACCAGACCGATCAGATCATGCTCAGACCGATCAGGCTCCGTCCTGATCGGTCATAGTGAGGAACTAGCGACACCTGATCATTCTCCGGAATGGTCTGAACAGTGTTCCAGATCGGTCATCAGACCGATCAAGAGCAGATCAGCAGGGGAACTCAACTCACTGTGGGCTCCCTGATCGGTCACCAGACCGATCAGGAGTTGTGCAGTGAGTGAAACGTATACTCCCTGATCGGTCTCCAGACCGATCAGTCATCGCTGGATCGGTCACCAGACCGATCCACGAACGCACCGGCTCTGATACCAACTGAAGGATTGTCTAAGGCGTGCAGAGGGGGGGGGGTGAATGCACTTTTTCGGATCGTTTCGATCTCTACAGTATTGTTAGCGCAGCGGAAATAATATGCAAAGAAAATTAAACAATGCTAACAAAAGTATTTTACTTGGTATCCACCCAGATGGGTGACTAATCCAAGGATCCACGCCGCGAGCACCACTTTCACTATGAAAACCTCCTTTAGGTGGAGAAACCTTTACAATGGCGATCTTCCTCTTTACAGAATGAAGTAAAATGAGTGAGAGAAAGCAAGAATACTTTTCAATTTGGCAGCACTTCGTTACTGTACGGAACCGTACCGTGCACGTGTAACGAGGAGCTCCTTTTATAGGTGAAAAGGACAAACTCGCAGTCTGTCCAGCCCCGCACCAGTCGACTGCCCCGAGGGCAGTCGACTGGCCCAACATTAAATGCTATCCAACGGCTAGCCAACAGCTAGCCAACGGCTAGTTTCGGGGTATACCAGTCGATTGCCCCAAGGCCAGTTGACTGGTCCGAAGCTGCGAACTTTCTGTGGGTTTTGGCAGTCGACTGCCTCTGGGCCAGTCGACTGCCCTGCCTCCCAGCTCAGCTCCAGCCACTCCGGACCTTCTCCTTCGCGTGTGCCTTCAGGTCTGCTCCCTTGGTTCGCCCTTTGAAGTCCTCTTCCTCTGGCTATCGTCCCTCGGATGCGCACGCAAGCCTTCCCTTGGCTTGCCTCCATGCCACCCTTCACGTGTGCCCTTGAAGTCCACTTCCCGGCTTGCCCTTGGAGCTCTCCTCCCTCGGCTCTCATCCCTCGGATATGTCCACCATGTGTGATTCTCCAAGTCCTGCAAACTCAATCACACACATCAAATACAACATAATACTATAACCTTAAACCTATTCGCCCACACATCAAAACCATGATCTTCCAATCATTTAAGGGTCGATTGCCTCAACAGTTGATTGAGGAATAAGTTCCTCTTGGCAATTCTCGAGTCTCGGGTGCCCTCATGGAGTTCTATGAGCTTGTTCCACAAATCTTTTGCACTTGAAAATGGAGCAACCTTAATGAGTTGGTCTTTGTTCATGCCACATTGTAGGGTCACCACCGCCTTTGCGTCGGCTTCACTCTTTCGGGTTTGTTCAGTCGACCAACGCCATGATTCGAGTTCCTTGCCTTCATCATCCTTAGGAGGGGTGAAACCCTCCTTCACAGCGAACCAAGTGTTGATGTCCATCTTTAGGTAGTACTCCATCTTCGATCTGCAATATTGGAAATCTGCTCCATCAAAGAAAGGAGGTCGGGTGGTGGAGAAGCCTTCTCTCAAAGCCATTCTTGATAGCACTCGGTTGTTAATCCGCTTGTACAGAGCCCCAAGCTCTGATACCACTTGTTGGAACATGGATGGCTAGAGAGGGGGGGTGAATGTAGCCAGACACCGAAACTTTGTGCTTTTGAAATTTCTGCGACTCAAATATTAGTAGCACAGCGGAAGCTAAAGAAAATAGAGTATGCAGAAATAAAACCTAGCTAAGCACAAATGCAAAACGCTAACAAGAGGATTTACAAGGTTCGGGGATAACTTGCCCCTACTCCTTGGCGTGCCCTTAAGGTGGGCGATCCCTTGATTGTCGGCAGATCAAGCCCCGGTGAACACCGGATAAAATGCAACCTCTTTCTCGGTGGAGTAACCTCTCCACAGTTTTCAACAATGATAGAGTTTTAAGCACAATGAAACACAAGACAGATCTTATTCAACACTTAGGACAGACAAGAACACAAGCAGCGCTTCACTCGAGCTCCACCCAGCGACGATCTCACGCAAGAACTCCCTTCTTCGTGTCTTCTCGCTGATGGACTCACCAAGCCTCTTGTTTCTTCCTCCAAGTGCTCAAGTAAGGGATGGTTGCATCAAAGATTGCAGCTGCTTGCTTAAGAATGATGGAACAGCAGAGAACACAAGCATGCAACGTTACTGATCAGAGTTGTGGAGACTTGTTCGCCACCAAGCGCTTAAGTCCTTCCACTATTGCCAGGTCACCACCTCACTGTAGCCTCCAGCTGCTCTCCTGCAACCACCAGCCACTACTGAACTCTTCTGGACTCCCTGAGCCTCCCTCAGACCAGCCCCAGTCAGAAGCTCCAGCCAGCGCCAGCATCCGTTGCAACCTGAGATGGAAAACAGGCAAACTTGCTCCAAGGAAAGGCCTCCATTGACTCTCCTTGAGTGTTTGAATCCTTCCCTGTCACCTGCAGCTTAATCAGAGCATTAGCACAGCATATCAAGCAGAAAATCGAGTATCAAAGGTTAAGCGTAGAGAATCAGATACGTTAAGACGCGATTAGAGCGTCAGACAGTGCATTTTGAATTAAGGTGATCGGTCACCGGACCGATTAGACAGCCTCCAGATCGGGCACCAGACCGATTAGGCTGGGTTCAGACCGATCAGGCTCCGTCCTGATCGGTCCCCAACGCTCAATCAGAAATCGTGATTTCTTTGGGACTCTCCTGGACCGATCACCAGACCGATCCCAGGTTGTGGATGGATCACCACACCGATCCACCCCTTTGTCGGGTGATTTCTGAGCTTCGCAGTCCAACCCTCCTGTCCGATCACCGGACCGATCAGAGAGCCTCCTGATCGGTCACCAGACCGATCAGATCATGCTCAGACCGATCAGGCTCCGTCCTGATCGGTCATAGTGAGGAACTCGCGACACCTGATCATTCTCCGGAATGGTCTGAACAGTGTTCCAGATCGGTCATCAGACCGATCAGGAGCAGATCAGCAGGGGAACTCAACTCACTGTGGGCTCCCTGATCGGTCACCAGACCGATCAGGAGTTGTGCAGTGAGTGAAACGCATACTCCCTGATCGGTCTCCAGACCGATCAGTCATCGCTGGATCGGTCACCAGACCGATCCACGAAGGAGCACCGTGCCAATCTCCCTAATCGGTCACCAGACCGATCCAGGGGCTCCAACCTAGCCCTCCAAGCTATGGTTTCATCCAACCTAGCCCTCTAAGCTAGAACCTGACCCTCCAAGCCAAGATTTTTCACCTAACCCTCCAAGTTGGGACTTTTCATCTAATCCTCCAAGTTAGGACTTTTCACCTAGCCCTCCAAGCTAGGACTTTTCACCCAACCCTTCCGAATTAGGACTTTTCTACACTTAGTCATCCAAGCTAGGATTTTTCACCAAACCCTCCAACATGGGACTTTTCACCTAACCCTCCAAGTTAGGACTTTTCACCTAGCCCTCCAAGCTAGGACTTTTCACCCAACCCTTCCGAATTAGGACTTTTCAACACCTAGCCCTCCAAGCTAGGATTTATCACACCTAACCCTCTAGGTTAGGACTTTTCACCACCTAGCCCTCCAAGCTAGGATTTTCCAATCACTCCGTGCCTAATCCCCGATTAGGACTTAACCATAATCATAATCATCAATCTAAACTAAAATCGATGTCAACACCAAAACAAAAATCAGGGTCAGACTACATCAACACGATCAAGGAGCATCCAGTAGATTTTTGGGAACCTTACTGATCTGCTCCTGATCGGTCTGGTGACCGATCTGGAACACTGTCCAGACCGTTCTGGAGAACGATCAAGTGTCGCGGACTCCTTCTTATAACCGATCAGGCCGGAGCCTAATCGGTCAGGAAGCTTCCTGATCGGTCTGGTGACCGATCAGGTCACAGCCTGATCGGTCTGGTGACCGATCAGGCTCGTGTGGTTGCGAAAGCTGGGAGTCCCAGCAAAGTAGTGGATCGGTCCGGTGACCGATCCACGAGCCCTGGATCGGTCCGGTGACCGATCACTTTAATTCAAAATGCACTGTCAGACGCTCTGATCGCGTCTGAACACATCTGATTTCTCTACGCTTAATCTCTGATACTTGATTCACTGCTGATTTGTTGTGCTAATGCTCTGATTAAGTGTGCAGGTGACAGGGATGGATTCAAACACTCAAGGAGAGTCAATGGAGGTCTTTCCTTGGAGCAGGTTTGTCCATTTGCCATCTCAGGTTCCAACGGTTGTTGGCGCTGCTGGAGCTGCTGACTGGGGCTAGGCTGAGGGAAGCTCAGGGAGTCCAGGAGAGCTCAGTGGTAGGCTGGTGGTTGCAGGTGAGCAGCTGGAGGCTGCAGTGAGATGACCTGGCAATCGGTGAGCTGAGACTTAAGGGCTTCATGGCGAACAAGTCTCAAAAACGTTACAGCTTGTGTTCTTGCGACATCTTGTATTGTGCTTGTGCGATTTGTTGATCCATCATCTTGAGCAAGCAACTGCAATCTCTGAAGCAACCTCTGTTACTTGAGCATTTGGAAGAAGAACAGGAAGCTTGGCGAGTCCATCAGCGAGAAGACACGAAGAAGGGAGTTCTTGCGTGAGATCTGCACTGGGTGGAGCTCGGTGAGAAGTTTGCTTGGGTTCTTGCTGTCCTAAGTGCTCTGTAAGATCCTTCTTGTGTTTCATTGTGCTTAAAACTTTATCTTTGTTGAAACGCTGTGGAGAGGTTACTCCACCGAGAAGGAGGTTGCATTTTATCCGGATTTTCCGGGGCTTGATCTGCCGACGATCAAGGGATCGCCCACCTTAAGGGCACGCCAAGGAGTAGGGGCAAGTTATCTCTGAACCTTGTAAATCCTCTTGTTGGCGTTTTGCATTTGTGCTTAGCTAGGTTTCATTTCTGCATACTCTGTTTTCCTTTAGCTTCCGCTGTGCTACTAACATTTGAGGTGCAGAAAATCGATAAGTGCTAAAGTTTAAGTGTCTGGCTATATTCACCCCCCCTCTCTAGCCATCCAAGTTCCAACACTACCTTCTGCCTACTGCCTTTTGCGTTGCCCTTGCCTGCAGCCAAGTCGACCGCCACTCCGCACAGCGCAGATCTGAGGATAGGCTGATCCAAGAGGTCCCTCGTGTCCTTGCCTCTTTCTCCACGGTGGCGAACTGAGCTTTGCTCTTTCCTGATTGTAGTCGCATTGGCATCGAAGCAGATCTGGACTGTGACCGCAAGATCTGAACAAGAGGGCTACTGCTAGCGACACTTCAGGTAAGCTCACGTAGTGTTGATGATAAATCTGGTGTGGATTTGTATAGATGAGTTAAGGCTTATGCTCGGATTGTTTTGTTGCAATTGAATGAGTCCCCTGGTTGATCTGTTCTTGTTTTCTATCCCTACCGTGAGCTTTGATTGGATTGAATATCGAAGTGGTTCTGTTATGGATTTGGTTTTTGGTTGAAATTCGAATATACCTTGGGATTTGATATTATATGTGATTTTATTGTGGAGATTTTGAGTAGGAATTGATTTGGTTCGTGTCATGTGCTTGGTTATTGAGATTCTTGGGCGAATCATTGTTGATTGGTATATTAGTGGTGGTTGTCGGATTCCAACAAAACAGAGAAGAGGGGGAGGGAGAAGAGTTGCATGTGTGGCATACCTCAGGTATGATCTGTTAATTAGGGTTCACTTTAGAGGATTTCTGTAGAGGAATGATTTAGATTGGTATAGATGGAATTATTTCTTTTGCTGATCCTACTAGAGATTGTGGTAGCATTCATGTTAAGATTAAGTGTTAACTTTGGTCTCTTGATATACAAGTTCCTCCTGCCGTATGATACTTTCATGGTTAGTGTAGTTAGTGAATTATAGAGCTTGTATTGGTCTACTAGGAGTCCTAAGGGTTTTAACCATTATATATTTGGTTTATCCG